>JBCNJP010000010.1:95152641-95178641 GCA_039602395.1 Deinandra increscens subsp. villosa | reverse complement strand
GGGTTGGAGAATGGAGCCTGATATAGCATAGTCAAATCCACGTTCGTCCAGGAGTAGAACTGAGTCCAGCTTTTGTAATACTCCAATGGATATTGACCCCTTCTTCTTACTACGAACATGTTCTTTTCACCATCAAACATCCACGTCTTCACTGGTGCAGTAATGCCTTGTCTATCATGATAATGCTCTCCCAGTTGAATGAGATACCTCTCAGGTGGATAGGCAAATGTTTGTGACTCCCACCCTCCATCAAAATCAGAAGCGGGAACAGTCATATAGTCTCTATCTCTGGTATCTTTATCATCACTAGAGGCTTCTGGCAATACTGGTTGTGTATCCTCAGGAATATCAGCTTCAAAGTCAAATACTGGTGATTGAGAGGAATCACCTTGTTTAGCTTTCTCAGAATTCAGCTGCCTGATCAGCTTGTGAAGTTCTCTAAACTGCCTTGAGAATTCTCTGTTCACCTTCTTTTGATTCTCCAATTCAGTATTGTGAACCTTCTGAATATCAATCAGATCAACAATAATCTCACTTTGAGTTTCATTTTGGGCTTTCAACTCTGCTATCTCAGCTCTGAGTTCCTTTTCTAATCTGAACTCTGGGGTTTCTACTGCCTTCCCCTTATCTTGAGCTGTGGGCTGTGAAGAAGATGGACCAGCACTTGAGCTTGTGACTGGTGGAACATAAGAATCCAGTCTTCTTCTTCTTGGGTCATTTGGGCCTTCAGTGTGGTGTGGTGTAGCAGCAAACACAGTCTCGGTCTCATCAGTCTCATCAGTCTCTTCAAATGTAACAGAAGCACCGAGGGGAGGATCCTCTGTGGCTTTCCGTTTTCTGATCAATGGAGTCTCAGTTGTCTCGGTCTCAACTTCCTCAAGGTCAACATCATCCAGATACGTGTCATAGTTTATTGACTCATCACCTTCAAAGTTGAGTGCTCCAATCCGCACATCATTCAAATCAAACTCTTCCCAATCAGAATCATCAGGAAGATCAACCACTTTTTGTTGAGGAGGAGGCATATTGTGTTCTTCTTCCACAGTTGCATTTCTGTTAACAGGGACCTCCTCTCTCACAATCTCAGCAAACTCTCCAAACTTATCACCGAATGGCATCTGATCCGACAATTTCTTCTTTGGATTGATCATTGGGAACACTTCAATACCCATCGGCTTTGTGTCATGAGTGTTATTGGTCTTCCTCAGGTTCGGGTATCTTGAATCCAGAACAGACTGGATAAACCTGGGAACAGCAGCAAACTTCTTGTCTCTTGACACAACAGCCTTCACATCTTCAAAAATCATCCGTGACCAGTTGAACCGAACACCTCTGATAAGTGACACCATTGCATGGGTGTGCACTTGGTTCAGCTGATCTGTAGAACTCTTCTTTGCAATGACACATTTTTGTAGATAATGTGCCAGCATTCTCCAATATGGTGGAATAAGAGCTTTCATAGTTGGTGGAGAAACTGTGATGTATCCCATTTCCCTTAAACACTGGGACACCATTTCTTTGTCAAGCAAAGTTGAATCAGCAGCAGTATCTTGTAGCCTGAGGGCTTGTCTGAAAGTTTCTTCGGTTAGCATGATCTCAGTTGCTTGAATCTTGGCCAGAATCTTCTTTCCATCATCAGACACATAAGCTGTCTTCCAGAATTCTTGCATCATCCGCTTGCAAATCACTGGATTGGTTGTGAGCGCAAAGCGTAAACAGCATTTCTTCAACCCGGCAATCATTGACAGATACTTTTCTCTGTAATCTGCAGGTGGATCCAGCAAATAAGCCACCTGATTGTGATCTTTGACAAACTCCAAATCCCTGCGCTCACAAACACAGATAAACAACCAAAACACACAAAACATTCATTAGATTAGGGATTTCTTTGAAAACGGACAGCATAACGGCTTAAAATTGAATGAAAACCATCGAAGAATATCATCAGGTACCTTTCCGATCGAAAAACAGGGTTTTCGATCGGAAAGCATCCGTCTGATCGAAAAGGTCCATGGTTACCGAGAACACTGGTCGAAAAGTACATGCTGATGATCGAAAAGTATTAGCTGATCGAGAAGCTAAACTCCTGATCGGAAAGGATAAGCCTCTGATCGAGAAGTCTAGATTCCTGATCGAAAAGCCTACAGGCTGATCGAAAAGCACAAGGGCTGATCGAAAAGTCTAAAGGCTGATCGAAAAGCCTAAACTCATCGGTAATCAATGATCGAGAAGCATCAGGGCTGATCGAAAAGCACGAGGGGCTGATCGAAAAGTCCCTGATGTGATCGAAAAGTGTCATCTTCTTCATCCAATCACCTGCAACTTGATCGAAAAGCTTAAGCACACCTTATTTAACATGATTTCACTCAAACACATCTCCCAAACCATTATACCATCCATTCCCGACCAAAAATTCCAAGAAATTCAACACTTACTCAAGACGATCAACCGGGGGTCGAGCTATACGCTTCAGACGTGGTGCCATTGCTCAAATCGACACCAGAGAGGTGATCAGGAAGTGATTCCGACTTGAGAGGTGGTGGTGGATGGTGTCTGCGGCGGCGGAGGACGGTGAATCGGACAGATGGTGGCGGCGGCGCTGTGAAGGAGTAGAGGGACAGTGGTGGTCGGACCTCGACGGGAATGATGAAGGTGGAGTCGCAGGAGGTTGGTGGTGGCAGTGGTGGTGCGTGATGGCGGTGGCAGAGGTTGATGGAGGAGATTGGTGGTGGTGATCGGAATTAGGGTTTGGAGGCGGAAAAAGGAGACGGGGGAGTGAGGGGTCTCCGACCCTCCTCCCCTCTTTTGTTCAAAATTTTAAAACTTTCACATTACCCCCCCCTCCTCTTTTTAAAACATGCAAACATCACCCAAAACTCTTTTTTAAACTTCATTTAAACTTTAACAAAGTTATAAAAAAGTTAAAAATTAACAACCAATTCTTCAAAAAATTACTCCTGATTATTTAAAAGACTTCCCCTGAAATCAAGCCCGAGAGATTTAATATCTGGCAACATATACTTAAAAAAACAATATAAACAAATCAGAAGTTAAGATAAAACAATTAAAAAAAACATAATCACGAAAAAACTTAACCAACTGGATTTTGAGTGAAAAGACGTTGTCAGGGATCATACCAGATTGTCTGTGACTGAGGAACCCTTTTCAGCTTTGGTTACTTCGCGTGTTCAGGCGATTGCCGGTATTTTGGTCCAACTTTAAACTCATGCCGCTTTCGCTTACTCAAGCAGTTTCATCACATTATTTATATTTTAAGGTTTATTAATTATGAAAATCTATCCAGTTCACACACATAAGTCCTAGGTATAGTTTGTACATTCTATCAAGCACATCTGGTTTCCATACAACATTTTTCACGACACCTTTCCTTAAGCCCAACATCATGCTCCAGTCTGGGTTGAGAAAAGAAAGAATAGATCACGGAGGTTTTATTGGATATTATACAAAGTCAACTGAATTTTTGAAGCATTTTACAATGTTCTCATCAGTGACAAAGGCTCAGGGTTTTGGACACTAGAGGGTCTCTTTTGATTGTGCGCAATGGCATCTTTTTGGTTTATCATATATATACAATGTGATCTAAAACGTACGTGGATCAGGATGGTTCCAGGTCTCCGCTTTCGCAGAACAGAGGAGTCCTGACTCACGTACAACATTCCCAGGTCATTGCTTACGCAAAGCAGAGGGAATGGGATTTTTGAGCATGACGTCAAAACTCAGAATCGGGCGTGTGTCTCAGGATTCCTTATATGCAGTCAAATAGAGATTGTACTAACCTAAGTGTGTGATCCCTTTCTAGCATCATACGTTATCTTCAAGTGTTGTGATAAAACATACCTTTTGATTGATTGTCAGCAGAGCCTACCAAGCACATCGACCATGAATCACTGCTTTTCACTTCCACCTTACACGTGTCAGTCAGCAAACACTTGGAAATTTATATCACGTCCCACCTGAACTCAAAACCAGAAAAAAATTTAAAAGCACACAATTTAGAGAAAATACTTGTCATTTTCTTATATCTTCCCCTTGCTTTTAGATTTTTTTAAGTAAATAACTAAGAAGGACACTATTTTTGTATTTTTATTTTTTCCAATTTTTTTGATTTTTTCTTTAAATAACTAAAAAGATAAAGTTGCCAAACTACTCATCAAAGGCTATCATCCGGAGGCCCTTGAGACACATTTCAAAATTTGCAGTTGGAAGGGGTTTCGTGAACATGTCCGCCACATTGTCATCCGATGCCACCCTCTCCAAATGAATGAGCCGTCGGTCATAGCAATCCCGAATGAAGTGCGTTTTGATGTCTATGTGTTTGGTTTTTGAGTGCTGCACGGGATTTTTCACAATTTGCAAAGCAGCATTATTATCACAAAAAATGGGAGTATCGAAAAAATTCAAACCGTAATCTCCCAACTGATGCTGCAACCAAACCACCTGAGAGCAACAGGCAGATGCAGCAACATACTCTGCCTCGGCTGTCGACTGGGACACCGTGTGCTGTTTCTTACTTTGCCAAGACACCAGCCTGTCGCCTAAGAATTGAGCTCCAGCAGACGTGGATTTCCTGTCAAGCTCATTGCCACCATAATCACTGTCAGAAAAAGCATACAGGTTAAATCCAGACTCTTTAGGGTACCAGAGGCCTAGACGAGGCCGACCCTTTAAATATTTAAAAATACGTTTCACAGCAGAAAGGTGAGAGAGTTTAGGATTAGCCTGGTAGCGTGCGCATTGGCACACAGCTAGCATGATGTCTGGACGGCTGGCGGTCAAATACATCAAGGACCCAATCATGGACCGGTACATGTGCTCGCTCACTGGTTGCCCATCTGGATCCCTGGTAAGTGCAGGTCTTGCTGCCATGGGTGTGGAGACCGGCTTTGCATCCACCATTTTGTATTTTTCCAAAATCTCCGTGACGTATTTAGCCTGATGGATCAGGATCCCACTTTCACTCTGCTTCACCTGCAATGCGAGGAAAAACTCCATCTCGCCCATCTGACTCATCTCGAATTTTGTGCGCATAACCTTCTCAAAGTCTTTGCACAAGTCTTCATTTGTCGATCCGAAGATGATGTCATCAACATAGACTTGCACCATGATAATGTCATGCTCAACCTCCTTTCTGAAAAGTGTCTGATCAACAATGCCCCTTGTGTAACCATGAGCAAGAAGATGATCAGTCAGAGTCTTGTACCATGAACGAGGAGCCTGATGCAACCCATATAAAGCCTTGTCAAGCTTGTAAACATGATACGGGTGCTCCTCATCAATGAACCCTGGAGGTTGAGTGACGTAAACTTCTTCATCCATCTCAGCATATAGGAAAGCAGTTTTCACGTCCAACTGGTAGACAGTGAAATTCATATACGAAGCATATGCTAAGAACACCCTTATTGCTTCTAAGCGGGCCACTGGTGCGTACACTTCATCATAATCCACACCTTGAATTTGCTTGTGGCCTTGAACCACCAATCTGGCCTTGTTTCTGACAATCACACCATTATCATCCTTTTTGTTCTTATACAGCCACCTAGTAGTGATGACCTTTTTGTCAGCTGGCCTTTCTACTAACCTCCAAACTTGAAGCCGAGAGAATTGATTGAGTTCTTCATGCATAGCCTCCACCCAACTAGGATCGGTCAAGGCCATAGTAATGTTGGGGGGCTCAATCTGGGAGATGAAACAGGAGAACATGCAATGATTGATGTCTCCTGACTGGCTTCTTGTGACCACCCCAGATGCTAAGGGACCAATGATGTTATCTAAGGGGTGGTACTTCTGAATTCTGGTCTCTGCAGTAGCTTGAACTGGAATTTCAGGAGGCAGATTTGAGAGATCGGGTTCTTCATGTGTATCAGCTTCATTTTCAGGATCAGCTCCTGCATCTGTTTCTTGTGTGTGAGTCTCCAAAGGATCTACAGTCTCCTGTGCAGGTGTAGGATCTGTTACAGGAGCAGGGACGGGAGCCTTCGTGATGGAGTGTGAGACAGATGGTCCTGAAATTGTTTCTTCATAAAGTTCTTCTGCTAAAACGGGGTCTAAACCCAACGGGCGGAAGAATTGATTGTAGTCGAAAGCTTGAGGAGGACCAACTCCGCCATCTGAAGGATTCTCTTCTAACCAGTCCACATTTGTGGACTCCATCACAATCCCGGTAGTCTTGTTGAACACCCTGTAAGCGGAGCTGGCAGAGTAACCTACAAAATAGCATTCATCAGCCTTAGCAGCAAATTTAGGAACATCAGTATTAACTAAGACTGTGCATAAACACCCAAAAGCCCGAAGGTGACCAATTCTGGGCTTATCATTGTAGATTAATTCATATGGCGTTTTCTGATGCCGCTTATTGATGAGCACCCTATTCTGGACATAACAAGCAGTATTAACTGCTTCCGCCCAAAACACGGTTGGCAACTTAGAATCACACAACATGGTGCGAGCAGCTTCAATTAAGGTTCTGTTTCTTCTTTCTGCTACGCCATTCTGCTGGGGTGTGTATGGAGCACTGTATTGATGCTCAATCCCCTTATCAGCACAAAAACTGTCAATCGTCTGATTCTTGAACTCCGTGCCATTATCACTCCTAATGGTCTTCACTTTGTGCTTCAATTTATTCTCAATCAGCTTGATGAAGGCAATAAGGATACCTGCAACATCACTTTTCTTGGACAAGAAAAACACCCAAGTGAAACGAGAAAAATCATCAGTAATAACCAAACAGAATGCACATCGGTTAAGGCTTAACATACTGACGGGACCAAACAGGTCCATGTGAAGCAGCTCCAGCGGTGTTGATATTCTACTGTAGATCTTCGGTTTATGTGGGCGTTTGTGCTGCTTCCCCTTAGCACAAGCCACACATTTCTCCTTTAGGATAAATTCATTAATTGGAAGATCTTTGACAAGCCCTCCTCTGGCAAGTCGATTCAGGTTCTTCAAATTCATGTGCCCCAATCTTCGGTGCCACAGCTGTGCATGATTTTCAGCTGTCTTAGATATGAGACAGGACACCTCAGATGTGGGGGGCTTCTGCATGTTTAGAACATAAGAGTTACCATATCTGGGTGTTCTCATAAGCACCCAGTCATCGGGAATAGAATATCCAGGTTTAAGAATAAGGCATTCTTTGTTGTTGAATAAGACTGGATAATCCCGATCACATATCTGTGAAACACTCAGCAAACTGTGCTTCAATTCCTCCACGTAATTGACATCATGGAAGCTGAGACAACCATTTCGAACCGTTCCCTTCTGACTGATATAACCACCAACTCCTCCGGCGAACGACACATAACCTCCATCAAATTTCTCCAAGTCATGTAGAAGAGATATGTCGCCTGTCATATGCCTGGAACAACCACTGTCAACATACCATAGGTTACTGACAGGCCTCCTTGGCTGTTCCTGCATTCAGAGAAGATCAGTTAGATTTTGGTACCCAGGCCTTAACAGGTCTGGGTGAGACTGGTCTGTCCTTAATTGGACTATGAATGTCTTTATTTTGGACATCACTGTGGTAATTTTCTTTCCCAAGCCCCTTTTCATTCTTCAGGTTTAATTTAGACTCTTTGACCTCTTGAAAAGACATTGAGTGTTTTTTGTACACTCCTTTAGGCTTGAAAGACAAATTAACAACCTTCGGAACATTCCACATTTCATCTTTTCTCTTTTTGACAGAATGAGGTATTGAGAAAAGTGGTGTTTCAGAAAACCTTCTTACAACAGGTTGAGGTGACACAGGTGATTTTTGAAAATTGTCCTGCTTAGGGTGAAAAACAGGTTTTGAAGGTTTAGAGGCCCTTGCAGGTTTTGTGAACATCTTTTTGTTATTCACCTTATTTTTCACTGTTTGAGGTGTCTGATTGGGTGACTTAGGCTTTGGCCTCTGTTTGTGGACCTGTGTTGGGCCTGGCTGCACCTTTTGGTTTGACGATGCAGACTTAGCCTTTGGTCTAGAATGAATTCCCGCCTGTGATGGTGGGAATGTGAACTTCTGCACCTTTTGGTTTGAAGGTCCAACTTTGGGCTTTGTGCCAACATGTGTTTGGCTCAAAGGAACAGTCTTTTGTTGGACCTTCTTAGGGTAGTAGGGCTCATAGGGTCGGTGCAGACAGTTTCTTGCCATGTGTCCTGGTTGGCCACACACATGGCAGGACTGTTTCTTTGGGTACATGGGAGCCTGTGGTTGGTTCCGCCCAGTGGATATCCAAGTTGGCTTTGAAGCGTTTTTATGGATCCAAAGGGCTTTACCATGGGGCTTAGTGGTCAGAACATACTCCCGCTGTACAGGTTGAAATTGGTCATATGCAGAAGTGACCTCAGGATACGGGACAAAATCTTGTGGTTTTGCATCCCGTACTTTCTGCACATTTTTAATGGGACAGGTCACACTGTCCTCAGATTTCTTCACATCACCTGTGGGTTTGGGAACATCAGTTTGTGGTCCCTTACCCCTTCTTAAAATTCTAACAGTTCTAAGGGGTTTCACAGGTTTCAAATCACCTTTACCAACATTAAACACACCACAATCAGAAAATTTAGCACAATCATTAGACTCAGACGACTTAGAGGTGTTTGACTCAGACATAACAAAAGTTTCAGTTTTCTCAAAAACAGAATTTTGAACAGAAAAATCAACTTCAGACTTCAAGGGACTTTTAGTGGACTCCTTGCAATTTATTATCCCTGCTTCATGTTTACCTTTATCTGCACAAGAAGTAAAAGGGTTAGTCTGGTTAGAAACAGGAGCAGATATTTTAATAGGACAAGCTGCCAATTTCTTTTCGATCTCAGCTTTAGCATCCAAGTTGGTCTTGGAACACTCATAGTCTGAGATCATTTCATGCATCAGGGGCATCGGTACTGTATGAGTGGATTTTTTATCTTTTATTTCAGTACCGAGTCCCAAACCAGAGTTGGCTTTTACATGACGCATTCGAGCGTCTGTGTTGTAGAAAAGTGAGCTAGCCTTCATCATTTCAGACACAATCTTATCATTTCGCTCAACTTTGGTTTGTGATGTTTCTAATTGCCCTTTAAGTTGCTCAAGTTCAGTTTTTAATGTGGCAATTTCTTCATTAGCAACTGTCAGATATGTGTTTTTGTTACTCAAGTCCCTTTGAAGATTTTTTATGTCAATTTTAGCAGCTTCAAGTTTCTCACTCAAGTTTTTACTTCTACCCTTATATTCCCTCAACTCTCTATCAACAAATTCACGATTTAGGGTTTCATTGAAAAACTTAGTTTGCCATTCTTTAGATTCAGTAAGAATAGTTTGACATTTAGAGTTAAGACATACCTCAGAGCTGCTTGCAGAGGATCCTGGAGTGATGTTTGCCATGAATGCATGTTGAAATTCCTCAGCTGCCTCCTTGTGTGCTTCCTCTTCAGCTAACAGGGCCACATGGTCAAGTGTAAGACTGAGGTCCTCCACCTGAGGTGTCCAGTCATATCCTGGTGTATGTTGAACCACCAGTGCCTTATCATTCTTTCCTGCCTCCTTCTTCATGTTCTCACTTCTGTTATCAGCCTTGCCTTCTCTATCCACTTTAGGTTTGGTGCACTCTCTGGCATAGTGCCCATACTCATTGCAGTTGTAACACCTCAGATTAGCCTTATTAAAGCTCAACTTGATTCCTTTTCCACCATTCCAATCCTTCTGCCCCTTCTTTGCCATGAACTGCCTTGCACGAAGGGCAGACATTCCCATCTGATACGATATGTCCATGTGCTCTAGATCATCAGGATTCACTTGATTCACATCATCAGGTGACAGATCCGTAGGGAGAAGTGAGCCTGCCATGAGTGCCTGATAGCAACTCATAATTCCCACTCCAAGGGCAAAGCTGGGATCTTTGGTTAAAGCATTTACATCCAGAGAGACAATGTTTGATGCTCCTGATGAGCTTGATCCAGTGGCTTGCGCAATGAATCCCATTGTGGTTGATGGTGGATTGGTTGGAGCAACAGCCGGCTGAGAAATGAAAGCTTGGTTTAGATGATTCATGAAAGCTCCATTGCCAGTTTTCCTTGCCCTCTTTTGTTTCTTCTCCTCATATGCTCGGATTGTGGACATGAGCTCATTTAGGGATGCGGTGGACATTTGTACCGTCTTCTCAATTAGCTCAATAGTACTGTCCCAATTGGGTGGAAGAGAGTTAACTAGCTTTCTGTTGACTTCCACTTGAGTGTATGTTACTCCAGCATCCTTCATCCCAGTGACTATCTTGATAAATCGCTGAAGTAACGTCTCAATATTCTCACCCGGGGCATAGTTGAACTCATTAAACATCTCCCTCAGATTCTCTTTGCGGGATTCCTTCATGTCATCATTTCCCTCATAAGCAGCTATAAGGGCATCCCACAATGTCTTTGCTGAGGTGTATTCCTTGAACGCTTCAGCAACTTCCGGGGATAGGGCCATGGTCAAGCCAGCTAGAGCCTTTCTATCTCGTTCAACCCTTTCCCAGTCCTCATCTATCCAATTTTGCTTGGGTTTAGGAACAGGAGGTTGACCCTGTTCCCCCGGAGTTGATGGGACATAATCTCCCACCTCGATTGATCGCATGATCTTAGCATCATGGTAGTTGACATAGTTGACGAACCTATATTTCCAGCTCATAAAGTCTTTCCCAGACATCAGACGTGGTGGTCTGGCAGATGTTCCGATCTTAGAATCCATTTCCAAGGTGGCACTCGAGAGACTCGTCACGTCGAAGGCCATAACTTCCAAATAAAAAAATGGATTTACTAGCAAAGAGGCTTGATCGAAAAGTGGTTTACGGCTGAAACAAGCTGATCGAAAAGTACTTTTCGATCGGGGTGATGCGGGTCGAAAAGTCTGAACCGATCGAAAAGTGAGGGCCGGATCGAAAAGTCTCGAAGGGGACTTTTCGATCAAGGAGCACGATGGATCGAAAAGTCACAGGGGACTTTTCGATCAATGGAGGTTGATCGAGAAGTCACAAGGGGACTTCTCGATTGAGAGGGTCGGATCGAAAAGTCTCTGAGGGGACTTTTCGATCGGTGAAACAGATCGAGAAGTCACAAAAGGGGACTTCTCGATTGGGCAGGCTGGTCGAAAAGTCACTTAGGGGACTTTTCGAGCAAGATCAATGGATCGAAAAGCCACAAAGGGGGCTTCTCGATCGATTTAGGCGGCTGAAGAGGGCTTTTCGACCAGAAAACCTGATCGAAAAGTGGTACGAAGGATCGAAAAGTCTCAAAAGCACACGTACAGCCTTCCTAACCTTCTGTCACGTGTTGTAACCTGCACAAAAACACCTCCGAAAGTGCTAAAAGCTGAAAATCACCAGAAAACTCAAATCGTTAGTACTCAAAACCTTGAATCTGATATCGCGAGAGCCTCGAAACTTGCGTTTCTTGGCTCTGATACCAATTGTAAGGATCAAAATAACCCTCACGCGATATCTTGGCTAGTGAAACCGTGCGGAATCCGGTTTTCACTAGTTGATTCAAGAACACAGAAGATAGTAATAATTGAAAAGTCTAAAGAGCAATGAAATAACAAACCGATTTGAGAAAGAAACTTGATTGAATACTTGATTGCTTGCTACACCTTGGATCGAAATTCTCTGTGAGAATTTCGATTACACCACAAGTTAAACCACCAATAGACTAGCAACCTTTACAAAACATAATAAAGCCCTATATATAGCTAAAGGTTTCGTAAACCCCTAACCCACCCTAAACAATTCGGACCCAAACCCCTAAACATCTTAGCCCATTTACATATTAAAACTAACCCAAAACAACTAAACAAGCCCAAATCAATCTAATGCAAAAGCCTTAAATTTCAGGTCTCTACAATAACAGGGGAGAGAAAGCATTCTAAATGCAAAGATAGATACCAACTTGACAACAACTTCTTCTTTAATTTGAAGATTTACTCCTGCTAATAATAATAAATCACAAATGTAACAAAAATTTTAGCCAGGTTAATGATCAATCTTTACTTGAAGATTTACCCCTGTAAATAATAGATCTTTAACAAAAATGTAACAAAATCATAGATTGATGTCAAAGACATATACATGTACATGTAATTAATTAATATTAAATTCTTGGTTAATTTTAATTTCTATATAAGAGCTTCTGGTTTTCAATTTCAACTAATTTGATGATGATGATGATGATGAATAAATAACAGGGGAGAGAAAGCATTCTGCATCCCAGAATGTAAGGGCAGGCAGATAGCCATGGATGAGAGACCAGAGAAATATTGTAGCACACAAGCGTCTTCCAGTGGCGCGAGTCGTATGATCGCCACTGGAATTTTTGCAATTTAGATGATGAACATAGAAGTGTGTTCAACCATGAACCGTTGTATGATGTATATATGATCGGTTCATGACATAATTTTGATCATATGTATAATCCAAGATCATGATCTTGATGAATCATGATTTGTGTACATGGGGTTTAAAGATATAAAAGTGAGAGGTTTGAAGTTTGAAGATCATAGATCATGTTCAAGATCAATTCCTTTAGTTTAATTCTTGATGTTCATCTATGATCCATGCATAAATCAATATCATTTTGTTATTCAATTGTTGATTGTTCCTTATTTCCTTTAATTGTTGATTTTCTGGCAAAATCCACATCAGAAGACTACCCAAAACAAATGATTTTTTCAAGTGACTTAAGTAATCTCTTATCATGATTTGTCTCGACCTTTACTTAGATGACAGATTGTACATATCGAACTGAAAGCAAGATTCTGTCAATTACCAGACTCTTGAAGACGACCAGCAACATCATTAAAGCACTGTACATGATCAACCGAACTGCTGGTAACCTACAACAAGCACGAACAATCTCAATATGTATCCTGTGAGCTAGGGGTGTTGATCAGGTTTTGTCTTTGGGTTTCGGGTTACACGGATAGGGTTTTTTTCTTTTTGGGTTGGAGTCTAACCCATAACCCGAACCTAATTAGCTCCGGGTTGTTCGGGTTTCGGGTTAGTTAGGGTCTGTTTATTTGGGTTACGGGTTAGATACAAGGTGTCAATAGAGAGCATTAAAATACCTTCCAATTGTTGTAATTTTTAGAAGATATCTGTTTGTGTCTGTGGCAAATTTAGAAGATGAGTACAAGTTCAAAACAACAGCAATTGTTGCCATCATCAAGAAAAATAATCACAATCCGTGTTAAAAATATAAACTTGGTATTCCCAGAAGTTTTTAACACTACTAGAGACCACCATAAACCTGAAAAAAGTTTGCTCAGAAAAACTATTTTTACATATTGAATCTTCCAATCATAACATAATAGTCTCTTCTTCCAACCAACATGTTCACATAAACACACATTACACCAAACAACATCAACCTTTTGGATGGAGTCCATAATCCATTAGGATTTAAGAAACTTATCTTATTATATAATATATCACGTAATACTTGGAATGGATACAGAAAAATTAAGTATGAATCGAAAATTGAAATATCACGTAGATCATTCAAAATTTAACAGATTGGGATGACACTCTACTTGATATTTTGATAGATTGGAACTACTTGATATATTTTGATGCTAAAATTAAATAAATTAGGGTTTGTATGAAGCTTCGGGTGAATTTAAATACAAAATCGGCGTACCTCGGAGAGCGCCACACGGAGGTCGGGAATAGAGATGAAAAGCTTTCGGAAATGGCGACGGAGTTCCTTTCCACCACCTCCACTGCTTTCAAAATCTCCTCTTGACTGATGGATGAAGACGACGATGATAACAAAGAACTCTCTGTTTTTGTATTACTTGGATCGCTGTTAGCTTCATTGGATTGATGATCTGCTTCTTCATGGGAATTTTGATGATTGTGATCTAGGGTTTCTGAATCCGTTGCTTCTTTTGATTCCATTGTGTCTGCATTTTCGTTTGATGTCTGCCTGTGTGGAAAAGGAACATCCAAATCCAAATAATCAAGGATCAGGATAATCCCACACATATCTATTTTTATCTATTAACACTATATATTTTTCTCAGTTGTTATTTTCTTATAATTTTAAATAAAAAATTAGATTCATTTCTGAAAAATAATATTTATATTCTTTTTACAATACCACAATTTTAATTTATCATATTTTTTTATTTTCAATAAAAATTCGATCCGTAAAGTTCTTTATATTCGTGACAGAAAACTTAACAAAACTAAATCTATATTGCTTAGGTTTTGATCAACGAATGATGGTGAACGAATCAACACTTCTAATCACCATCACACAAGTCGTGACCTGATGTGTTGCAAACACATCTCATTTCCGGGGTCTTTTAGTTAGATATTTGAGTCAGTTGTGTCACACCCCCAAATTAACCACTAACGGAGTTTATACCGTTAAGGGGTGCGCCCAGACCAGGACCACAACCATTAGTTACAAATACTAAACGAATCAGAGTAAAGTCCAAATAATAATAATAATGAAAACAGTTTAACAGTACGCAGCGGAAAACATTATCTTTAGCACTAACCACGTGCTTTACATAAACGTTGTTTTAAAATTCCCAAGTTTAGTTTAAATAAAAATAAACATCTTCTTGTGCCATGCCAACCTCCAGCGGATACTCCTTAGCGATCTGCAAAAGTTTAAACCACGCAAGTGTCAACCTAACGGTTGGTGAGTTCACAGTGGGCTTGTCATGCAGTGGCCCGGTCTCATAAATCATGATCGTGTAAACGTATTCTTATGTACAATTTATTTGTGAAAAGCAATGCTTGTGATAACCAAAATCATAGTATCGTGGTTTAGTAAAAGTATTGTCCGTAACCTACGTTATCGGGTATGTACTAGTTTTGTATAGTTAAAGTGCTCAACCGATATCGCGGGTAGCTAATCCGTTGTTCCATGCACTAAGGAAGTTTGTACCAAAGCTGACCATAATTTATTGTAGTGGCCGTGCCATCTAGTACTGCGGACCTACGTCATCGCGGATTTGCCTCCCCCGTGTCCTCTCGGGATCACGGTCAGATAGGCTGATATTGTACCTCCGTGCACTCCCCGTGCCACGGGGCGGAGTTTGTCAAACTCCAGTAGATCTACCCAACATCCCCTCGCTTTACAATTAATGGTACAATCTAGTTGAGGACTTTTAAGTTTTCAAGGCATCCTTAGAAATCATGTGATATCATGTGGTTTAGACTTTAACCTACACTAGGCATATTAAAACGGTTTACCGGATTCTCATGAATCTCCAAAAGTGTTTTCAGTTTCGTTTTAGAAATGGTTGTTTAAGTAATTCACAAGTGCTTCCCATAAAGCACTTCAAGTTCATCAAGTGGGTGCCGAGCACTCCAAGTTTTCAGGTTTATCAGGGAGGTGCCTAGCACTCTTGAAGTTGTCAGCATTGTTTTCATTTAGTTACACGGTGTGACCCAACCGGGTTCACGGTAATCAGGTTAGTGACACTCACCTTTGGTTGCACTGCTACACTTGCTAATAATCCAAGTAATGCTTATCGAAGACCTATGAACACGTTTAGGTCTTAAGTATTAGTTTTGTGTCTAATCTTTACTTAACGTCACTATGGCCCATAACATAGCACGTTGGAACTATGACTCGACATACAGACACACGACACCTATGGTTGATCATAAACAAGGGTTCACATATTACAGAAATCATAACATGTTTCATCATAGCATAATCATGTAAGTCATGGCATAACATTCAAGCAAATTGCACAAGTTTGGGTTCTGGTCTCAGTTTCGCTAGCAATTTCGCTAGGTAGTTTCGCTGTGTGCACGGGCATCACTTTCTCTAGGAAATACCCGATGACACAGTTTCGCTAGGCTAGTTTCGCTCGAAACTGTTGGCACAGTTTCGCTAGCCTAGTTTCGCCCGAAACTGGTTTGAACTTTCGTTCAGGGAATTTCGCTCGGTAGATTCGCTCGAGCTGGTCTGGTTGGTTTACCCGGCGACACTACAGTTTCGCTCCATAGTGTCGCTGGTTGAAGATATGCATAATTTCACTGGACAGTTTCGCCCAAAGAACATGACAGTTTCGCTGGTCGCGAAAAACATACGGATCAGCCTAAAAATCAACCTAACAGCTTCCATACTTCATGCAATTCATTGTTTAGCATACATAGGCATTTACCAACATCAAACAACAAGTTTTAACACCTTATTCATGCATTTTCATCATCAAATCACCAAAATACATTTAAAACCCTAAAGTGACCTAAATAGCATAAATCTCTATCATGGTTGGATTTCAAACGTAAAGTTGCAAACTTTATGATAGATCTAGCATTCCTAAGCATTCCTACAGAAGATCTAACGATAACACAGAGATTTAGGCATGCTTTATGAAGAAACACATAGAAAAGCATAAAAATGGTGGTTTTGGGACTCACGGTTGATCTAGGATCGATGGATGATCTTCACAACTCGGAATGATAGCTGATTCTTGGTGGTTCTCGGCTGGAATCAGCTGGTCCAGAAGTTTCAGGAGAGTGTGTGTGTTTTGTGTAAATGAGGCAAATAGGAGAACTAGGGTTTATCAAGATTATTTATATCAGAGGCTAGTTTCGCTGGCAGTTTCGTTGGCCAAGCGAAACTGGCTCTGGTCACGTATTGATCGAATAGTTTAGCTGACTACCGGGCGACACTATAGTTTCGCCCGTTAGTTTCGCTGGAAACCAAAAAGGCAAATTTTCATTTTATTTCTTTAACACTAAATCATGCGTTTAAATCACATTGCACATAATAACAATAAATAAATAAACACATAACACATATGGACGGGTTCGGTGATCAACCAAAGGTCGTGGACGTATTCGGCCTAGTTAAGCATTAGTTACTAAGTTAACACTTATAACGTAACTAACGGATTTGTCTAACGGAAGTAAACCTTGAAATTCTCGGATGTCACATCATCCCCTTGTAATTGGAATTTTCGTCCCAAAAATTATTCTTGCGTCGTAGCGTTTGCAGCCTCGGCTGTCGTCGCTGGGGAAAGAAAGCAAAAGTTTTAGGGTCGCCACATCCTCCTCCTGTTACAGGAATTTTGGTCCCCAAAATTAAATCATACCTTGAGTTTCTGTGGACGTTTGCTCGAACAAGTGAGGATACTTTTTCTTCATCTGATCCTCTCGTTCCCAAGTATATTCAGGTCCACGCTTTGAGTTCCATCGAACCTTGACGATCGGAATCTTGCTACGTTTGAGGGCTTTCTCCTCGCGTCCCATGATTTCTACCGGTTGCTCAATAAATCTCAAATGTTCGTCAATTTGTAATTCCTCCAAAGGAATTATTTCGATGTCTTCGGCCAGACATTTCTTTAGATTAGAAACGTGAAACACGTTGTGAACTCCATCGAGTTCAGCAGGGAGTTGTAGTCGGTAGGCCACCGGGCCTACTTCCCCGATGATTTCAAATGGACCGATATAGCGAGGATTCAACTTTCCACGCTTTCCGAAGCGTATCAGACCTTTCCAGGGAGATACCTTCAATAGCACCTTGTCGCCTACTTCGAACTTCAAAGGTTTACGGCGTTTTTCGGCATAGCTCTTTTGTCTGTCACGTGCTGCGGCTATCCGCTTTCTGATTTGTATAATCCGTTCTGTCGTATCGTGAATGATTTCCGGTCCGGTGAGTCCTTTCTCACCCGTTTCAGCCCAACACACGGGCGATCTACATTTTCTGCCATAAAGGGCTTCAAAAGGTGCTGCACCGATACTTGAATGATAACTGTTGTTGTAGGAGAACTCCACCAACGGAAGGTGAGCTTCCCAGTCTTTACCAAAATCGAGAACGCAAGCACGGAGCATGTCTTCTAACGTCTGAATAGTTCGTTCCGTCTGACCGTCGGTCTGCGGGTGATAAGCTGTACTCATATCCAGTCTGGTTCCCAGTGCTTCTTGCATAGATTGCCATAATCGGGAAGTAAATCGAGGATCTCGATCAGAGATAATAGTCTTAGGCACTCCATAACGTGCCACAATTCGGTCAATGTACAGCTTAGTTAAATGTCCATATTATCAGTTTCTTTCATTGGAATGAAGTGTGCAGATTTGGTTAACCGATCAATGATAACCCAAATCGCATCCGGTCGATTCGATCGATGAGGTAATCCCGTTACAAAATCCATTGAAATATCCTCCCATTTGCATTCTGGGATCTTTGGTTGCTGTAATAGCCCAGAAGGCTTTTGGTATTCAATCTTAACCCTTGAACATGTTAAACATTTAGCCACATATCGAGCAATGTCGGCTTTCATATTCGGCCACCAATACAAATTCTTCAAATCTTGGTACATTTTATTGTTGGAAACAAGGGTGTCCTGACCCGACGAATTAACGAACCCGACCGATATTGACCCGTAAGAGTTACTCCTGGGTCAACGGACTATTATATCTAATTAATTGTTAATTAGAAATAAACGAACTAAATGGTGAATTAAATAAATATGAATTATTTATTTAAATTGACAAAATCTATCGGTTCAAAATACTCGGTAATTAAAAGACGGATCGATTAGTTGTTACCGGATTAACAGACTAATCGATTGGTGGATTAAAGGAGATCGCGACCGGGCCCAGTCCGTCTGGCCCCGGTCCGCGAATTTGATATTAAATGAGAAAAGGAGGAGGATTAAAACAAGAAGTTACTCGAAACCCTAATCTCCTCCCTCCTCTCTCTCCCTGCGCCGAACCCCAGCCGAAGTCGGCTCCTTCGCCGCCGTCGCCGACCGCCGTCGCCGTCCCGCCTCCACCATCGTGATCCCTTTGTGATTTCAGATGGATCCCCGTCTTGCCAGTATTTGCGCCCGACTCGAAAGCGAAGCCGTCGTAGCCCGAGCCGAAGCCGCAGCCCGAGCCGAAGCCGAAGCCGCAGCCCGAGCCGCCGCCGCGGCTCAAACCGCCGCCGCCGCCGCTGCCGCACGCGCGCCGCCGCGCGACCACCGGCCGGTGGTTCTCGCGCTGCCGGCGCAGCCGAGACCGCCGCGCCCGGTTGCGTCATCGTGGCCGGCGCCGCTCTACCCGTCTGTCACCGCCGCCGCCTCTCCTCCGATCTCCGGCGAGTCGTTCGTCGTGGGATCGGTCCCGGTGGCCATCCCGACGGAGAAGGTTTTGTCACCACCACCGGTGGTATCCCTACCACCACCGCCGCCACTGCCGCCGCCGCCGCCTATGGTCGCCGCCGCCGATGCCGCCGTTGATGATCTGTCTCGAAGGTTCGAGTCGGACGTCACTGTTCGTCCTAGCGCGAGCCCGTTGAATCCGGGTGTCTCGAGCGGTTGCTCGGATCCCGCCAAGGTATATCTAATTTATTAGATATTTAATTTTATGTATTTATTTATTTATTTAAATAAATATATATTCTGTGTTTGTCGTGCCGGTGATTGATCCTGTTACAGTTGCGTCCGCGTTTAATTCGTTTCCGCTGCTAAATTAATTTAGAATTAATTTTATCTTTAAATCGGTTTTAGAAAATTAAAATCGGTAACCCGGATCCCACTGTAAAACCCAACAGTGGTATCAGAGCCATTATCACCGCGCGCAAACCAGATTCGGTCTATTCGTGACCGATAGTTCGCAATTTCGACTTAAATCCAAATTGCGAATTAGAATTAATTTAATTTATTATTTTAATTCCATACTTTATATTGTGTGTTACGGCCGACCCCTCTAATTTTGTGATCATGTATGAATGTCATGGCGTGATTTGTTTTTCTCTGTTTGGCCCAAGTTGTTGGCCCAATTGGTTGTTTTTGATTTTGGTTTATTGGACCCGGTTTTTGGGTTTCAAAGTTGTACAAATTTAGAGCTAGGTTACTAGAAGTAGTTTTAGTAATTGTAAATTTGTATGTAACCAAAAGTCGAAGACTGGACACACGCAAGAGGGATGTCAAAGCAAGTGGGAGCTGAACAGGATTCCAGATCGCACAGAGTTGCCATCTCGATCGTTCACCATTTTATAATTTAATTTATTTTAAATTGTCCCATATGATCTCGCTTGTATGGCTCGAGCGAGATCAAGACCTTATGCCGTTTAACACACAATATGCCATTCGCGACAACTTAGTAATTTAATTAGGTTAAATAAATTTACTGGTCCCGAGTGGAGATAGGGTTTTATCGTTCGTGTCTGACGATGATTAAATATTAAAAGTAATTAATATCCCTAAATGGTAATTCTTTAAAACTGGTAGTTCGTGCCATCCTATCTCAAGTTGAACTTGGAACGTATTTACCGGAGCATCAGTGTTGGAGTATTTCAACACCGCACTTGGTGCCGAGGGTACCTTCTAAGGTGAATGACATTGGAGTATTTCAACACCGTGTCATCACATCGACCATTTAGGACTACTATCGCTTTAAACGTATATGTTCGTGGTGTTGGAGTATTTCAACACCGCGCCACGGATGTGTACTGCTAAAGTGGGCACGGATGAGGCTAAACGTATCGCAAAATACAATTGTATGTATATAGCGGCCTCATACCGAGAATTGTGACTTGAGTCTCACAATTGGCAATCGTTGTCAGTTTGTTTACACGGTTTTGCTCCTGAGGCTCATTTGGCGGTCTCAAGTGATCTCGTCTAAACGAATTCTCATTTTCTTAAAATAAACCTTACCAACTTATTTTAAAGAAAAATAAACATCGAAAATACTGATTAAATTTACTTTGCTTATTTTCAGAAGGCTAAAGAAAACTCACCACCATTAAGTTCAATGGTACAACTCGACCCCTTCACTGAGTCTGGCTTTCTCGCATGGCAGACAACCCTGAGGAACCTTTTAAGGCTCTTCGGGAAACTCTATGTCATTGACCGACCGATCGCGAGTATTCCATCTTACTTAATGAGAACTCGCGGTCTGAGCTCCAAAAGCACACTGACGATGATAAGGACGTCACTGACCTGATGTTGTCTAGCATGACTCAGGATTATCGGTACAATTTCATGGGGATGTCTGCTTATGACATCATTCGTAAACTCAAGGATTTATTTGAATTGAGTCAGAGGACTGAGCGAGCTGATGCACTTTCACAATTTGTGAACTGCTCTATGGCTAACGACTCCTCTCCATACGATCATGTCATGCTGATGAAAGCGTATCGTGACAGACTGATCGACCTTGGCTACTCCATCTCTGACGGGATGGCTCTTGATGTAGTACTCAGATCTTTGCCAGAACATTATCGTATTCTTGCGATTAATTGTTCGGCTCAGTCGATCGAGGAGGTTATTCCGTTGATACCCAACGTGAAGATCAGGACCACGCCGGACGTGCTCAAGGTTACGAATACAAAGATCTCCAAAGCCAAGAAGGTTAAAGAGGGCAAAGGCAAGAAACCACAGGTTCAGCCTCCTGAGGAGCGCCTGTGCTATGAGTGCAACAAAATGGGACACTGGCGTCGCAACTGTCCTGTTTATCTTGCAAAGCTGAAGATGACCAAGAACTCTAATAAGGGTTGCTCATCAGGTATTTCAATAAATGTTATTGAACTTTTCACTGTTTCCTCCAATTCATGGGTATTTGATACTGGATGTGGTTACCACATTGTTAATGTTTTGCAGGAACCTGAGAAGTGGAAGAAGACAGAACGAGGCCGCATGGACCTCATCGTTGGTGACGGGAAGAAGGTCCCAGTACTTGCTACTGGAACATTTTCTTTTTCATGTTCTTCAGGCCTTGTAGTTAATTTGATTAACTGTTTATATGCACCTGGTTTATCCAGGAACATTATTTCTGTCTCTTCATTGTTTGAACAAGGATTTCGGTATAAATTTAATGGAAATGTGATTTCTGCTTACCTTAATGATATCTTTTATTTCGAGGCTAAACCTCAACATGGAATATATGAGATAGATGTTCAAACAAACGACCAGCTCTATCATGTTTCTAAAAGAAACAAAGCTGATAGTAACGAATCCTCGTTATGGCACCATAGACTTGGTCACATAAGCAAGGCCCGCATCAAGAAGTTCCAAACTGCTGGCATTCTCGAATCCCAAGATGCGGATTCCTTTGATGAATGCGAGTCATGCTTATCTGGTAAATTAACCAAGTCACCCTTCACCCACACAGGTGAACGGGCCCAAGGATTGTTAGGCGTTATTCACACTGATGTGTGTGGACCCTTTCGAACCGAGACGAGAAATCGTGAACGGTACTTCGTGACTTTCATCGATGACTACAGCAGATATGCCTATGTCTATCTGATGAAACACAAACATGAAACTTTTGAAAAGTTCAAAGAGTTTCAAAACGAAGTACAAAATCAGCTAACTCGAACTATTAAAATACTTCGATCAGATAGAGGCGGTGAATACCTAAGCGCTGAATTCCTAAATCATCTGAAGGAATGTGGAATCGTTTCACAACCTACTCCACCTGGCACACCCCAGTTAAATGGCGTTAGTGAGAGGAGGAATCGAACTCTGCTTAACATGGTTCGATCGATGATGTGCAGGACAACCTTGCCGCATTCCTTTTGGGGATATGCCATCTTAACCGCCGCTCGCCTAATAAATCTGGCACCGACCAAGAAAGTAGGGAAGACCCCATATGAGATATGGCATGGTTCTCTTCCCAAACTTTCATACCTCAGGGTATGGGGATGTGATGCTTATGTCAGCAGTGATTCTGATAATAAGCTCGATCCTCGAGGCGAAAAGGTAACTTTCGTTGGATACTATGGTAATACCGGTTATTACTTCTACCATCCCGATGCAAACACTGTTTCCATCAAGCGGAAAGGTAAATTCCTTGAGAAAGAATTTCTCACTCGAGGAACAAATAGTGATCCAGTGGATCTTGAAGAAATTCAAGATTCACCTAACCCTGAAGCGGTCGCTGTGTCTGACCGACAAGTTGTTGTCGCACCATCAGACCCAAACACAAGCACAAGCGTTCGTAGGAGCGAAAGAATACGACATGAGCCTGACAGATACCTTGGATATCATGAGGCCTTCGATGTTCTATTAATAGCCGATTCTAACGATGAACCTATTAATTACAAAGCTGCTATATCAGATCCGGAATCTGATAAATGGCTTGAAGCCATGAACGCTGAGATGCAATCTATGCGTGACAATCACGTCTGGGACTTGATTGAGCTACCCCCCGGTACACGGGCAGTAGGGAGCAAGTGGATCTTTAAAAGAAAAACTGACATGCATGGAAATGTGCAAACCTACAAGGCACGGCTTGTAGCGAAAGGTTTCACTCAAACTCAAGGGATTGATTATGATGAGACTTTTTCGCCCGTTGTCATGATCAAATCGATCAGGATTCTCCTTGCCATAGCCGCATACCATGACTATGAGATATGGCAAATGGACGTGAAAACCGCCTTCCTGAACGGACAACTCGAAGAAGATGTCTATATGGTTCAGCCTGATGGTTTTGTCGATCCAGAGAATCCAAACAAGGTTTGCAAGCTTAGCAAGTCCATTTATGGACTCAAGCAAGCATCTCGAAGCTGGAATCTTCGTTTTGATCAGAAAGTCAAAGAGTTTGGCTTTGAACAAAACAAAGATGAGCCTTGTGTCTACAGAAAGGCAAGTGGGAGCGCTGTATCGTTCCTCGTACTGTACGTGGACGATATACTGATCATAGGAAACAACATACCCATGCTTAACGAAGTTAAGAAATGGCTTTCATCTTGTTTCGCTATGAAAGACCTTGGAGAAGCCGCTTATATTCTGGGAATCAAGATTCTGTCATTGTAATACCTGAGTCCGTCGGACTTAATTTCAGAATTTCCATCCACACCTCGCAGTGCTTCAACTGCGAAATTTTCTTCCTTTAAAGCTTCTCGTTGGGCATCGTGGATCCGATCCGGCAATCCCGTGTGAATGGTAAGCTGCAGCGCTCGTACCCGTCGAGGCTTTTCATACTCTTTCCGACTTAAGGCATCAGCCACAACATTGGCTTTTCCCGGATGATACTTAATCGCTAAATCATAATCATTCAGTAGCTCGACCCACCGTCGTTGTCGCATGTTGAGATCCTTCTGATCAAAGATGTGCTGTAAGCTTTTGTGGTCGGTAAATATTGTACACTTTGTTCCGTAGAGGTAGTGTCTCCAAATCTTGAGTGCGTGAACAACGGCTCCCAGTTCTAAATCATGCGTTGTATAATTCTTTTCAGTATCCTTCAGTTTCCTGGACCCGTAGGCAATCACCTTGTCTCGTTGCATCAACACACAACCGAGTCCTTGAATAGATGCATCGCAATAGACCACAAAGTCGTCAACCCCATCGGGTAACGCGAGAATTGGAGCTGAGCATAGCATGTCTTTAAGAGTCTGAAACGCGCGTTCTTCTTTTTCACCCCATCTATATTGCACTCCTTTGTGCGTTAAAGCTGTTAAGGGTTGAGCCAATTGCGAGAAACCCTTAATGAACCTTCGGTAATATCCGGCAAGTCCCAAAAGTTGTCGGATTTCGGTCGGCGCTCTTGGGGTAGGCCAATTCTTGATAGCTTCCACTTTAGCCGGGTCAACATGAATTCCACTCTGATCGACAATGTGTCCAAGGAACTGGACTTCGCGAATCCAAAAATCGCACTTCGAAAACTTAGCATAAAGCTGTTCCTTGCGGAGCAATTCCAAGATAAGTCGCAGGTGCTCCTCGTGTTCCTCCTTTGTCTTGGAGTAGATCAAAATATCATCAATGAAAACTATCACAAACTTATCGAGGTACGGCTTGCACACTCGGTTCATCAGATCCATAAATACAGCAGGTGCATTGGTTAGCCCAAACGGCATAACCAAAAACTCATAATGACCATATCGAGTCCTAAAAGCAGTCTTGGGTACATCCTCATCACGAACGCGGAGTTGGTGATATCCAGACCGTAGATCAATCTTTGAGAAATAGCTCGAACCTTGCAGCTGGTCGAAGAGATCGTCGATTCGAGGAAGTGGATACCGATTCTTGATAGTAACCTTGTTAAGCTCTCTATAGTCGATACACATTCTGAACGTTCCATCCTTCTTCTTAACGAACAAAACCGGTGCTCCCCATGGAGACGAACTTGGACGAATGAACCCTTTGTCGAGTAGCTCTTGAAGTTGTGAGGAGAGTTCGTTGAGTTCGCTTACCGCCAAACGGTAAGGTGCGCGTGCAATCGGAGCGGCTCCAGGAGCTAAGTCGATCCCAAACTCTACTTGTCGAAATGGAGGCAAACCAGGCAGATCTTTAGGAAATACATCTTGGAAGTCGCGGACTATCGGGTAGTCGTCGATTCTACGTTCGGGAAGTGTCGAATCGGTGACGTTTGCAAGAATCGCGAAGTGACCTTTACGAAGGCACTTTTGAGCTTTGAGGAAAGAGATAACACCGGTGACTGTTCCACCTTTCTCACCTTGAACCGTTAACACTTCACCTCCTTCGAGTGGGATACGAACCACTTTTTCTTTACATAAGATTTCAGCTCGATTCTCAGATAACCAATCCATTCCTACTATAACGTCAAAACTACCAATCGGGAAAGGCATAAGGTTGATTCCTAATGTATGGCCAGCTAGTTCTAACTTACAGTCCTTAACTATCTGAGTCGTATCATGAAGTTTACCATTAGCTAGCTCTACCACATATTTAGCGTCTAGGGCAATTGGTTTAGCATTAATCAACTTAGCAAATTTAGTGGAAATAAAGCTTCTTTCAGCACCAGAATCAAACAATACAGTAGCAAAGAAACCATTAAGGATGAATTTACCGTTAATCACGTTGGCATCATTGCGAGCTTCACCTTGACCCATGACAAAAGCTCTTCCTCTGCCATTTCCACCATTCCCGTTGCCATTCCCGTTACCATTACCTCCACCATTACCATTCCCACCGTTGTTTCCTTGGTTACCATTTCCCTGTCTTCTCAGCTGTGGGCAGTCCCTCTTAATGTGGCCTTGGGCACCACATTCAAAACAGCCACGGGCTCCACCATTGTTGTTGTTCTGATTATTTCCTTGCCCGTTACGGTTGTTCCCATAGTTGTTGC
>JBCNJP010000010.1:95125091-95152141 GCA_039602395.1 Deinandra increscens subsp. villosa | reverse complement strand
AAACTTGATCTTTGCACACAAGATGAACTTGTCGGGTACAAAATCGTAATCGTAAACTGAGCTTTCTTGGGATTACGATCGTAATCACCTTGTGGTGGTTGCACCAAAATCGTAAACCAGCAACCCTTAGAATGGTGAACTCATGGGGTTTATATAGCCACCCCATGAGTTTACAATTGGGCCCTTAAACCCTAATGGTAAACCCAATGAAAACCCTCAAGCCCAATAGTAAACCCAAGAAAACTAGTATACTAATCTAATTAAACCCTCGAAGCTGGAAGATCGTGTGCGGAGCCTATAAATACCCGAAGAATAGAATAGTTTAGGGATTCAGATTCATTTTGTAACTTTGTACTTACACATGCGTCTGTATTTCTCTCTCTACAATAATCAATAAAACTTCATTTTCTCCATTGTCATCTTGTACCTTTCCATTACTCTTACACTTGATTTGGTGACAGATTACCATTGGTGATTACTTGCTTTTTCAGTTAATTACGGGTCAAAGACCCACTGGAACTGATCCATTGATCCATGTGTCCTTTTCGGATTCTTCTTTTATCTTGAATAAACTTTTAGTGGTTTATCATAATGACTCATAGATACTATAGTAATGAGAAATGCAAATTGGCTAAAAAGGTGATAAACTTGCCTAATGTGACAAGTAGTGGAGTCAAGTATATCTATGAAGTCTAACAATTAGAGTTAAGCTCTAAATAATTGATGATGAATTGTAACAAGGTTACATTGTGACATCGTTGATGTGAGATGTTGAATCTTGTATGTAAACGTTAATAGTTTATCAAATGGTTCAAGGTAACCATAAACATGAGTAACTATGTTATTTGATTGATAAATGGGTTCATAAGAACCATAGTTATCTGTAAATGTAATTTGCTAACAAAATGGTTCATAGGAACCATAACATACGTTAATGAATGATAAACGCTAGCTAAATGGTTCATAGGAACCATGGCAATGTGAAAATTAAAAGGGTTAATTGTTAGATGTTAGCTTAATGGCTCATAGAAACCATAGCAAAGTTAAATTGTGTTATAAATGAGTAAAATGGTTCTGAAGGAATCATGTTAAATTATATAATGAAGGTTGACTATAAAAATGGTTCATAAGAGCCATAAAATAGTCAAAGTATGGCACAATAGAGGAATATGGTTCAAGAAATCCATTACCATGTGTCATGGGTTAACTGATCATGAATGGTTTCTAAGAACCATAGATTACTGGCGGAAGATGGTTAGTAGAAGTGGATTGTAAATGATGCCTGAATTATAGAACCCAAGTTAATGGGTCAAACGGGTTGAATATCTCTAATAAGTCAAATGAGTGTGGTTAAAAAAAATTATTAGCTAAATGGTGTATAGAAACCATGCTATATGAAATCATGAAAATATGTTGGTAAATGATCCATAAAAATCATATATAATGAGCCAATGGCAAATATTTGGTCTTGGACTCATGTAAGTGTAAAATACGCAAAATTGTAAAACTACTAGATTGTAGGATGTCATGGTGATCCAAGGTATTTGTTTATATTAATTATGATATGAGATAGTCATATTGCATGTAAACTAAGCTTACTATTTGACAGAGAAACTTAATGGGTCAAACGGGTTGGGAATTGGCTAATTATGTTAACCGGACTTAAGGGTCATCTAAACCGAAAGGGATGTTAAAATTTATGAAATAACATGTTTTGAAGTGCCATAGAGTCTTAGAGAAGTGGGTGAATAAACCCAAGTGAAATTTTGAGCATAATGGGAAAAATTGTGGAAATGCCCAAAAATTAGCTAAGTATGGGATCTGGCCGAAATAGGCCCGCTCCTTGAAAATTTCGCTCCAAGCGCATCGCTTGGAGCAGAGGCTAAATTAGGCTATACGCGTAGTTCGTCAAGCGTATCGCTTGGAAAAAGTTTCATTCCAGGCGATACGCTTGGAATCTAACTTTGATAATTATTTTCTCTTTCCTTTATTTAATGATGATTGTATGATTATTGGCAATAAGAAAGTCATATAAGAAGTGGGTATATTGCAGGTTAGATAGTGTAACACCCCAACCCGGTACTAAGGTTGACGTGTCACTATTACAGAGTCAGAGACAAAAATACATTTTATATAATATCCGAAGGAGTTTACAAAACGTTAAATTTAAAACATAAAGTTCATTTCTAATAAAAAAAACTCTATTTCAAGCTCAATTGACTTTTACTCTCTTCACACTTCCCCCATTTAGCCGTGGAAACCTGGTGCACAGAAAAAGAAATGCGAAGGAGCAACGTGCCAAAAATGAACAATAATAAGGAATGAATATTGATCATTAAAGATCCGGATGCAGAACAATGATCATTAAAGATCCAGATACATGACTGATTTTAAGAACGTGTGATATCATAATTAAGGAAATACCCATCGAGCCGAATAATAATATACATAATATAACAGGCGGAACCGGATAGCTAGCCTGAGATCCGATGTGAATTGGTGTATGGGCATTCATACAATCCAACCACCAGAAGTAATAGTATCCTAGGACCAGTCCATACGCCTCGAAATATATAACAGATACTCCGTGGAGTAAAACAGGCGAGACGCCGTGATCTCTGCTCACCATCACGGGTAGTGCCACGTCACCGATGCCGCAGTGACGTGCTTGTGGTCACCCCCACAATTAGGGACGTGCTCGGGTATTAGAGTACAAAAATAATAACAAATATTATTTTTTGAATAATATCAGGTGTGTTAGGCCACACATGTTTAAAAATCAGATTTGCAGCGGTACGAAATAGTTTTATCAGAACATAAAATAATGAATACTATTTTCAAGAAATGCTATCGTATGTGAACACTTAAAAGTTTAGATTCAAAACCAGGGTGGTATTAAAATTTAGAATACGGTGATAACAATTTATAGAGAAATGATTTCTCACAACTCGGATCATCCTTCGAATGAATCACCATTCGAATGATAACACAAATTGAATATTGAGTCACATCCCAAAGTATTAAAAGAGAGGTTATAATTATAAATACTCATAATGCCTATCACCATTCACATGAATCACCAATTGTAATGATAACACGAGTTTAAAAAACCAACTAGAACAATTAGTAAGGTAAGAAATCGTACAAATGGGTATAGAAACCCAACTAAACAAATAGCAGAGAAAGGAGTCGCACAAATGGATATAAAAACCCAACTAGAACAAATAGAAGAGAAGGAAGAATCGCACAAATGAGTACAGAAACCCAACAAGAACAAATAGCAGGAACAGAAACGCACAAATAGGTATAGAAACCCGACTGGAACAAATAGCAGGAAACGAAACGCACCTTTAAAAGAATATCAATTTGCTAAGAGTGTTTGAAAGTATCAAGTCGTAGTCGGTCTCTAGGAAGATGTGAATGTGAATTTGTGAGTTTTAAAGTTAGGAAATGTTCCATATTTTTAGGTGGCTATAAGGCAGCTTCATTTATATAGCATATCCTCAAAAGATATGTTTTATGTAAATAAGATATACGTGGGATTCTTAGGGGTGACAGAAATCCATATATGTGTACACGTTGATTTAAATTGAGAAGCTCAAAAATATAGGATGTTCAAATCCATCCATGTAAACATAAATTAAAATTGAAGGATATATATGAGTTTTCATCTAGGCATGTGTGTTATTATCATAATTATTATGTTTTTATTTTCTTTTTATTTTCCTTTTATTTTCTTACGATCACATATGATGCAATATTGATATTACTTTTTTATTATATAACATATATATATATATATATATACATATATATAATTTATTATTTTATTTTAGGTATTACAATTTCACCTACCTTAAAATAAATTCCGTCCTCGAAATTTGAGAGAAGATAACTATTGAGTGTAAAACCGATTTGAGATAACAGAAACATATATTTTCATAATCATGTTTGAAACTGAACAGGTGACAAAGTAAAAAAGAACGAAATATCTTTATTGCTAAAAGATAAGGGTATTGAGATTTATAAGTAGTTTTAGTTCTGGTTCGGGGATTGTTCGGTAGTGTTAAGGTGTTTTCCGTCACTGTTTCCTTTGCGGTTCTCCTTAGATTTGGCGAGTATTTTCTTAGTTTCTATGTCTAAGGTTTTAACAGCATCTGCGACCTCGGTGATGTTATTAAACTTTCATGTCATTATCCATCTTCTGTTTTTCTCACAAACTGCCCACTTCATCTTCTCTGCTTGTAGTTTTTGAGTACCAGCAGCAGCTTGTCCATGAAAGCTAGCAAGTCTACAGAATCTAGCCATGGATTCAGGCCATGGTTCGTCATCTCCTTGTTCAATAGTTGCATATTCTTGAGCATACTCATTTCGTTCTACATCAGAGAAGTATTGTTGAAAGAATATGATGCGAAAGTCGACCCAAGGAAGGGTAGCTACATAACCATTTCCACCTTGAGCTAGTTTAATTCCTTCCCACCAAATACGAGCGTCGTCTTCCAGCTTGTAAGTGGCCAATCTTGTCTTGAATGTGTCATTTATATCAAGAATTTCAAAGATATTTTCTATGTGTCCTATCCAGTTGCTAGCCTATACTGGCGTAGCTGCATTGCTGAATGATCTCGGTTTTTGCTTCTGAAATCTCTCGTTCCAGGTGTGAATCCCTTCAGCCGATCGGGTGTGTGTGATCTCTACCGGGTCATTTTTGGGAGGAGACGGAGGAGGTATACGGTTTAGAGGTGATAGAGGAGGTGTAGGAAGTGAAGGTGTTACGGTGTCCTTTTTTATATGAACATGTTGAACGACAGTCTCCAGAATACTAGGAAGTAGTCTTTTGACAGTTTTTGAACTGCATGGTCGATGTTACGTCGTCTGGAAGAACTGGACTTACGACGAATGCGTCTTAAAGGAGGCATCTGAAATAAATATTTCTATAAGGATTCTAACTATGATATGGCAAATGATCAGAATTCCTAGCCCAGTTTCTACCCATTACTCACAGGTTTGTTTTTAGTTTAAGTTCTTGACAGGAAAGAGCCTTTGCTCTGATACCATAACTGTAACACCCCAACACGGTACTAAGGTTGACGTGTCACTATTACAGAGTCAGAGACAAAAAGGCATTTTATATAATATCCGAAAACGTTAAATTTAATACATAAAGTTCATTTCTAATAAAAAACTATATTTCAAGCTCAGTTGTCACACCCCCAATTAACCACTAACGGAGTTTATACCGTTAAGGGGTGCGAGCAAACCAGGACCACAACCATTAGTTACAAATACTAAAAGAATCAGAGTTAGTCCAAATATATGTCATAAATTAAAGTCTCAAAATACGCAGCGGAAAATATTTTCTTAGCACTAACCACGTGCTTTACAAAATCATTGTTTTAAATTCCCAATTTGGTTTAAACAAAAGTAAAATGTCTTCATGTGCCATGCCAACCCGCTCCGGATACTCCTCAGCAATCTGTAAAAGTTTAAACCACGCAAGTGTCAACCTAACGGTTGGTGAGTTCACAGTGGGCTTGTCACGCAGTGGCCCGGTCTCATAAACATAATCATGTCAACGTTTACTTATGTAATATTTAATTGTGAAAAAGGCAATGCTCAGTGATATACATCAGTCCTTTATCATAGTAGAGTGATTAGTAAAAGTAATGTCCGTAACATGCGTTATCGGGTATGTACTAGTTTTGTAAAGTTAAAGTGCTCAACCGATATCGCGGGTAGCTAATCCGTTGTTCCATGCATTAAGAAAGTTTGTACCAAAGCTGACTGATAATTTTCGTAGTGGCATCGCCATCATCCATTTTGTTTTGCGGACATACGTCATCGCGGCTTTGCCTCCCCCGTGTCCTCTCGGGATCACGGTCAGATAGGCTGATATTGTACCTCCGTGCACTTCCCGTGTCACGAAGCGGAGTTTGTCAAACTCCAGTAGATCTACCCAACATCCCCTCGCTTTACAATTAATGGCACAATTAAGTTGAGGACTTTTTCAGTTAAAAGGGCAATCCTTAGAAATCATGTGATATCATGTGGTTTAGACTTTAACCTACACTAGCCATATTAAAACGGTTTACCGGATTCTCATGAATCTCAAAATGTTTTCAGTTTCGTTTCAGAAATAGTTTGTTTAAGTTCCACAAGTGTTTCCCATAAAACACTTCAAGTTTATCAAAGAGGTGCGTGGCACTCATACGGTTTCAAGTTCATAAAAGAGGTGCATAGCACTCATAAGGTTGTCAGCATTGTTTTTCATTAAGTTATTCAGTGTGTCCCAAACGGGCTCACAGTAAACGGGTTAGTGACACTCACCTTGGTTGCACTGCTACACTTGCTAAATAATCCAAGTATGTTTGCTAACGAAGACCTAATAATCACATTAAGGTCATAAGTATTAGTTTTGTGTCTAATCTTTAACTTAACGTCACTATGGCCCATAACATAGCACGTTCGAACTATGACACGACATACCGACACACGACACCGATGGTTGATCATAAACGAGGGTTCACATAACTCAGAAATCAAAGCATGTTTCATTATTGCATAATCATGTAAGTCATGGCATAGCATTCAAATAAGTTGCACAAATATGGGTTTGGGTCTGGCACAGTTTCGCTACACAGTTTCGCTATATGCTCGGGCAGCACTTTCGCTAGGGAATACCCGATGACACAGTTTTGCTAGCTAGATTCGCTCGAAACTGATGACACAGTTTCGCTAGCATAGCTTCGCTCGAAACTGGCACAGTTTCGCTAGATAGTTTCGCTCGAAATTGACGACACAGTTTCGCTATCTAGTTTCGCTCGAAACTGATTTGAACTTTCGTTCATGGTTGTTTCACTCGGTAGTTTCGTTCGAGCAGTATACTTAGTTTTCACGGCGACACTATAGTTTCGCTGTATAGTGTCGCTGGATGAATATTCAAAGAGTTGCGAAACTGCAGTTTCGCCTAACGAATCTGTCAGTTTCGCTAGTCGCAGAAAATACGTAAATCAGCCCAAAAATCAATCTAACAGCTTCCATACTTCATATAACTCAATATCTAGCATGCATAAACATTTACCAACATTAAACAACAAGATTTAACACCTTGAACATGGATTTTCATCAACAAATCACCAAGAACACTTTTTAAGCATAAAATGACCTAACTAGCATAAATCTTCATTATGGCATGATTTTACACGTAAAGTTGCAGACTTTATGATAGATCTAACATTCCTAAGCATCATACTAGAAGATCAAATGATTCCATGAAGGTTTGGTCATGCTTTTTAAGAAAACACATAGAATATGCAAGAAAATGGTTGTGGGGCTTACGGTTTGATCTAGGATTCGAATGGTTGAGATGATGGTGGCTCGGGGTGGTTCTCAGCTGACCAGAATTCACGAGAGAGAGCAGTTGGAGAGTGTGTGTGTGTTTTTGAGAAATGGTGCAAGTAATGAGGGTTTTAGGGTTTTATAAAATATATATATCAGGTGCTAGTTTCGCTGGCCAAGCGAAACTGACTCTGAATTCGTGTAAATCGAAAGTTTGGCTACCGAGCGAATCTACAGTTTCGCTCGGTAGTTTCGCTGGCAACCAAAAAGGGCCAATTTACAAAATTAATTAAGTAAACACGTTGCACATAATTCCACATAGTGGCAATTAAATGAATAAACACATATAGACGGGTACGGTGATCAACCAAAGGTCGTGGACGTATTCGGTCTAGTTATGCATTAGTTACTAAGTTAACACTTATAACGTAACTAACGGAGATTGTCTAACGGAAGTTAACCTTGGAATTCTCGGATGTCACATCATCCCTTTGTAAATGGAATTTTCGTCCTGAAAATTATTCTTGTGTTGTAGCGTTCGTAGCCTCGGCTGTCGTTGTTGCTGTAGTTGCTGGGGAAAGAAAGCAAAAGTTTTAGGGTCGCCACATCCTCCTCCTGTTAAAGGAATTTTGGTCCCCAAAATTAAATCATACCTTGAGTTTCCGTGGACGTTTGCTCGAACAAGTGAGGATACTTTTTCTTCATTTGATCCTCCCGTTCCCAAGTATATTCAGGTCCACGCTTTGAGTTCCATCGAACCTTGACGATCGGAATCTTGCTACGTTTGAGGGCTTTCTCCTCGCGTCCCATGATTTCTACCGGTTGCTCAATAAATCTCAAATGTTCATCAATTTCCAATTCCTCCAAAGGAATTATTTCAGTGTCTTCTGCCAGACATTTCTTCAGGTTAGAAACGTGAAACACGTTGTGAACTCCATCGAGTTCGGCAGGGAGTTGTAATCGGTAGGCCACCGGGCCTACTTCCCCAATGATTTCAAATGGACCGATATAGCGAGGATTCAGCTTTCCACGCTTTCCGAAGCGTATCACTCCTTTCCAGGGGGATACCTTCAATAGTACCTTGTCGCCTACTTCGAACTTCAAAGGTTTACGGCGTTTGTCGGCATAGCTCTTTTGCCTGTCACGTGCTGCGGCTATCCGCTTTCTGATTTGAATAATTCGTTCAGTTGTATCATGAATGATTTCCAGTCCAGTGAGTCCCTTCTCACCCGTTTCGGCCCAACACACGGGCGATCTATATTTTCTGCCATAAAGAGCTTCAAAAGGTGCTGCACCGATGCTTGAATGATAACTGTTGTTGTAGGAGAACTCCACCAACGGAAGGTGAGCCTCCCAGTCTTTACCGAAGTCGAGGACGCAAGCTCGGAGCATGTCTTCCAAAGTCTGAATAGTTCGTTCCGTCTGACCATCGGTCTGCGGGTGATAAGCTGTACTCATATCCAGTCTGGTTCCCAGTGCGTCTTGCATAGATTGCCACAGTCGGGAAGTAAATCGAGGATCTCGGTCGGAGATAATGGTCTTTGGCACCCCATGACGTGCCACAATTCGGTCAATATACAGCTTCGTTAACTTGTCCATATTGTCGCTTTCCCTCATTGGAATAAAGTGTGCAGATTTGGTTAATCGATCAATGATAACCCAAATCGCATCCGGTCGATTCGATCGATGGGGTAGTCCCGTTAAGAAATCCATGGAGATATCCTCCCATTTCCATTCCGGGATCTTTGGTTGCTGCAATAATCCAGAAGGCTTTTGGTACTCGATCTTAATTCTTGAGCATGTTCAACACTTTGCCACATATCGCGCAATGTCGGCTTTCATATTCGGCCACCAATACAAGTTCTTCAAATCTTGGTACATTTTGTCCGATCCAGGGTGCACCGAATACCTGGATTTGTGAGCCTCGTCCATCACGAGCTCACGGAGATTTCCGAGTAAAGGAATCCAAATTCTGTTATTGTAATATCTGAGTCCGTCGGTCTTAATTTCAGAGTTTCCATCCACCCCTCACAGTGCTTCAGCTGTGAAGTTTTCTTCTTTTAAAGCTTCTTGTTAGGCATCGCGGATTCGATCTGGCAGTCCCGTGTGAATGGTAAGTTGCAGCGCTCGTACTCGTCGAGGCTTTTTGTACTCTTTGCGGCTTAAGGCATCAGCCACAACATTGGCTTTTCCCGGGTGATACTTAATCGCTAAGTCATAATTATTTAGTAGCTCGACCCACCTTCGTTGTCGCATGTTGAGGTCCTTTTGTTCGAAGATGTGTTGTAAGCTTTTGTGGTCGGTAAATATCGTGCACTTTGTTCCGTAAAGGTAATGTCTCCAGATCTTGAGTGCAAATACAACGGCTCCTAATTCCAAATCATGCGTTGTGTAATTCTTCTCATGAACCTTCAGTTGCCTGGACCCGTAGGCAATCACTTTGTCTCGTTGCATCAACACGCAACCGAGTCCTTGAATGGATGCATCGCAGTAAACCACGAAGTCGTCCACCCCTTCGGGTAAAGAGAGAATCGGAGCTGAACATAACATGTCCTTAAGAGTTTGAAACGCGTGTTCTTCTTTTTCACCCCATCTATATTGCACTCCTTTGTGCGTTAAAGCTGTTAAGGGTTGAGCCGACTGCGAGAAACCCTTGATGAATCTTCGGTAATATCCGGCAAGTCCCAAAAACTGTCGGATTTCGGTCGGCGCTCTTGGAGTAGACCAATTCTTGATAGCTTCCACTTTAGCTGGGTCAACGTGAATTCCATCCTGATTAACAATGTGTCCAAGAAACTGGACTTCGCGAATCCAAAAGTCGCACTTCGGAAACTTGGCGTAAAGTTGTTCCTTGCGGAGTAATTCCAAGATAAGTCGTAGGTGATTCTCGTGTTCTTCCTTTGTCTTGGAGTAGATTAAAATATCGTCAATGAAAACTATCACAAACTGATCGAGGTACGGCTTGCACACCCGATTCATCAGATCCATAAACACAGCAGGCGCATTAGATAGCCCAAATGGCATAACTAAAAACTCGTAATGACCATACCGAGTTCTGAAAGCAGTCTTGGGGACATCCTCATCACGAACACGAAGTTGGTGATATCCAGACCGTAGATCAATCTTTGAATAGTAGCTCGAACCTTGCAGCTGATCGAAGAGATCGTCGATTTGAGGAAGTGGATACCGATTCTTGATCGTAACCTTGTTAAGCTCTCGGTAGTCGATACACATTCAGGACGTTCCATCTTTCTTCTTAACAAACAATACCGGTGTTCCCCATGGAGACGAACTTGGACGAATAAATGCTTTGTCGAGTAACTCTTGAAGTTGTGCGGAGAGTTCGTTGAGTTCGCTTACCGCCAAACGGTACGGTGCGAGTGCGATCGGAGCCGCTCCGGGAGCTAAGTCGATTCCAAACTCGACTTGTCGAAATGGAGGCAAGCCAGGCAAATCATCAGGAAATACATCCTGGAAGTCGCGGACTATCGGGTAGTCGTCGATTTTACGCTCGGGAAGTGTCGTGTCGGTGACGTTACAAGGACCGCGAAGTGTCCTTTACGAGGGCACTTTTGAGCTTTAAGAAATGAAATGATACCGGTGACTGTTCCACCTTTTTCACCTTGGACTGTTAACACTTCACCTTCTTCGAGTGGAATACGAATCACTTTTTCTTGACATAAAATTTCAGCTCGGTTTTCAGATAACCAATCCATTCCTACTATGACATCAAAACTACCAATCGGGAAAGGCATAAGATCGATTCCTAACGTATGGCCAGCTAGTTCTAACTTACAGTCCTTAACTATCTGAGTCGTATCATGAAGTTTACCATTTGCTAATTCTACCACATACTTAGCATCTAAGTCAATCGGTTTAGCATTAATTAATCTAGCAAACTTAGTGGAAATAAAGCTTCTTTCAGCACCAGAATCAAACAATACAGTAGCGAAGAAACCATTTAGTATGAATTTACCGTTAATCACGTTGGCGTCGTTGCGAGCTTCTCCTTGCCCCATAACAAAAGCTCTTCCCCTGCCGTTACCATTCCCGTTGTTACCATTCCCGTTGCCATTTCCTCTGCCATTACCATTCCCACCATTGTTTCCCTGGTTTCCATTTCCCTGTCTTCTCAACTCTGGGCAGTCCCTTTTTATGTGGCCTTGAGCACCACATTCATAGCAATTCCCATTACCATTACCCCTGGGAGCTTCATTGTTGTTGTTACGGTTCTGACCATTGTTGTTTCCATTGCCCCGGTTGTTTCCATAGTGGTTGTTGCCATGATTGTTGTTGTTGTTTTGCCTTGGGCGGTTTTGTTGCTCAGGTAAAATTGCCCAGCAGTCTTTTGCTTCGTGGCTTTTCTTGCCACATCTCTCGCATTTCAAACTTTTTCTGCAGATGCCAGCGTGATGCTTCCCACACTTGTTACACATGGGCAGGTTACCCTTGTAGTTACTTTGACCATTACCGCCCTGGCGGTTGTTTCCACTGTTGTTCCCAGACCTTTTGTTTTGACCTTGGGAGTTAAAGGATCTCCCCGTGTTGTTTCCAACACTCTGATTGTTCATTAAGTTTTCAGGAGCTTCATCATCAGCTTTTCTTTTGCCACTTAAGGCAGTCTTCTCTGAGGCTTTTGCAGGAAGTGTACCTTTCTCAATTTCCTGATCAGTAAGCTTATGAGCCAAACGGATGGCTTGCTGCACGGTTGTGGGGTTGCTGGCAGTCACTAGTCCTTTGATTTGAGGCGCGAGGCCTTCCAAATAACGCTCGATGCGTTTGAACTCAGCATCCACCATTGTGGGGCACAAGACCGCGTACTCATGGTAACGCGCAGTATACTGTTTGACTTCAGACCCAGTCATTTTCAGATTCAAGAATTCACCCTCTAACTTCTTTACTTGGTCACGGGGACAGTACTCCTCCATAATCAGTTCCTTAAACGCTCCCCATTCCATGTTATTAGCCGCATCTAACCCAATCATCTGGATTTCGGCATTCCACCAGGTGAGAGCAGCTCCCTCGAAGGTGCCAGTCGTATATTTCACTTTGTTCTCAGCAGGGCAGTTGCACATAGAGAAGACCTTCTCACACTTCTCGATCCACCTGAGGAGTCCTACCGCTCCTTCCTCGCCGGAAAACGTCATCGGCTCTGCAGTCCATGAAGGACTTAAACGTGCAGTGATGGAGGTTTCCTGATGCATAAATAGTTCGGGTTTTAAGTTTAAACAAGTCAAAATATAATCACTTTGTGCCTTAACTGGCATAATAATTACCCTGCGCGGCGAATGCAGCATGGACGGCTGCCACTGCGGCTTGCACGTGTTCGTTTATCATGGCTTGCAGTTGTGCAGGTGTCAGGTTAATGTTGTTCCTTCCGTGTCCCCTTCCAGACATTTTCTGGACAGTTAAAGCAGCCAGTGTTCAGTCACAGTTATACTCTGTACATATCCCATAATATGTATATTAACAATTCCCCGTTATCCCACTATTAGTTCCAGAAAAATTTTCGTGCAAAATTGAGGCGTCGTCGGAGAATGTCGTAAGTCGTAAGTACTATCGTCGAAAGTCGGCTTTCCCATAAAAGTCACCGTCGGCGTAGTCATTGTAGTAGAAATCAGGACGTAGCGTGTAGCATCGTTTCGTTGTCGCTTTCCCCGGAACAGTGTGCGTATTAGCGTTCGCATTTCGTATTTGTGTGTGAAATTTTCCTAAGGTCTTCCGTTAGACTACTTAGACACGGTCTATATATATATTTATATATATATATACACACATACATATGAAGTATTTACTTACACAGCAGAGCGAGTATCCCAGGTTGGCACGTAAAAATTTTGTTTTGGGAATTTGTTTGTTCGTTTGTAACTAAGGTTTCAAGTTGCAGTTTCCAAATCGTTTTTCAAAAATGATTCGAGTTCTCTGCAACTTATGGCTCTGATACCAATCTGTCACACCCCCAATTAACCACTAACGGAGTTTATACCGTTAAGGAGTGCGAGCAAACCAGGACCACAACCATTAATTACAAATACTAAACGAATCAGAGTTAATCCAAATATATGTCATAAATTAAAGTCTCAAAATACGCAGCGGAAAATATTGTCTTAGCACTAACCACGTGCTTTACAAAATCATTGTTTTAAATTCCCAATTTGGTTTAAACAAAAGTAAAATGTCTTCATGTGCCATGCCAACCCGCTCCGGATACTCCTCAGCGATCTGCAAAAGTTTAAACCACGCAAGTGTCAACCTAACGGTTGGTGAGTTCACAGTGGGCTTGTCACGCAGTGGCCCGGTCTCATAAACATAATCATGTCATGGATCGGTTTGGATCGGATTTTGCTTAAACCAAATCCAAAACCGAACTTCGGATTTTACAATTTTCAAATCCATTCGGATTCGGTTTTTTCGGTTTCACGGATTTCGGGTTTCGGCTTTTTACGGTTTGGATTCGGTTTTTTCGGATTCAAATCCATATGAATTTTTGGGCTAAAAAAACTAATAATATTAAATTGGGGTTTATTTATTTTCCAATTATACATTAATTGACTATTAATAGCATTCAAAATAAAGCTTTAAAATCCAAAACGTTGCAAAATGATCTAATCTTAAACAAATACATTCAAACAAATCCTTATCGATCTAATCTTAAAGACTCAAGTATTTATAATGTTGCATAACGATCCAAAATCAAACAAATCTTTAACGGTCTAATCTCAAACACTACAAACGATATTGAAATAAAAATTAAAGTTGCATAATGATCGAATCTCAAAGACTCAAATATCCTAATAATTATAAATAAATCTTTATAATTAAAATTTGAAACCCTTCAATAATTAAATGGATCGGTTCGGTTTTTTCGTATTTTATTTTTAGCTAAAACCGAAACCGATCCGAAATTTCGGATTTTAGAAACATTTAATCCAAAACCGTCGGTTTATATTTGGATTCGGTTTTTTCGGTTTGGTTATTTCGGTTATTTTGGTTTCGAGTCGGTTTTTTCGGATTCTTGCACACCCCTAACGAAGACCTAAGAACACGTTTAGGTCTTAAGTATTAGTTTTTGTGTCTAATATTTAACTTAACGTCACTATGGCCCATAACATAGCACGTTGGAACTATGACACGACATATCGACACACGACACCGATGGTTGATCATAAACAAGGGTTCACATAACACAGAAATCAAAGCATGTTTCCTTTTTGTATAATCATGTAAGTCATGGCATAGCATTCAAGTAAGTTGCACAAGTTTGGGTTTGGTCAGATCATAGTTTCGCTAGACAGTGTCGCTACACAGTTTCGCTGTGTGCACGGGCAGCACTTTCGCTAGGCAATACCCGATTACACAGTTTCGCTAGGCTAGTTTCGCTCGAAACTGTTGGCACAGTTTCGCTAGCCTAGTTTCGCCCGAAACTGGTTTGAACTTTCGTTCAGGGAATTTCGCTCGGTAGTTTCGTTTGGACAGGTCTGGTTGGTTTACCCGGCGACACTACAGTTTCGCTAACTAGTATCGCTGGATGCATTTCTATACAGTTTCGCTGTATAGTTTCGCCCAGAGAACAGGCTAGTTTCGCTAGTCGCGAAAAACACATAAATCAGCCTAAAAAATCAATCTAACAGCTTCCATATTTCATGTAATTCAATATCTAGCATGCATAATCATTTACTAACATCATAGAAGCAGTTTTAGCACCTTAAACATGGGTTTTCATCATTAAATCACCAAAAACACATTTTAAACCTAAAATGACCTAAATAGCATAAATCTTCATTATGGTTTGATTTCAAACGTAAAGTTACTGACTTTATGATAGATCTAGCATTCCTAAGCAACATATCAAAAGATCAAGTGATTACATGAAGATTCAAGCATGCTTTTTAAGAAAACACATAGAAAATGCATAAATAATGGTTTTGGGACTCACGATTCGATCTAGGGCCTGAATAGATGAGATGAGATGATGGTTCCTTGATGGTTTTCTCGACTGACCAGAAATCTCGAGTGAGCAGATGAGAGTGGTGTGTGTTTTGGGAGAAATGGTGCAAGTAATGAGGTATCTCGGGTTTTATAAAATATATATATCAGGGGCTAGTTTCGCTGGCTAGTTTCGCTGGCCAAGCGAAACTGGCTCTGTAAGTCAGAGGTTAAGCTAGCCGGGCGACACTATAGTTTCGCCCGGTAGTTTCGCTAAAATCAGAAGTGACCAATCTTACACAATTAATTCAGTAAACACGTTGCACATAATTTCACATAGTGGCAATTAAATAAGTAAACACATATGGACGGGTTTGGTGATCAACCAAAGGTCGTGGACGTATTCGGCCTAGTTAAGCATTAGTTACTAAGTTAACACTTATAACGTAACTAACGGGGATTGTCTAACGGAAGTTAACCTTGGAATTCTCGGATGTCACAATACATGAAGCACAATTAACCAACCCAAATCATCCATTCTCCATGTATGTCGATTTCTATAAGGTGGGTTTTAACCCCCACCATAATTTCTACTTGCCACACACAAAATCAATCATGCAAGGTCGGATTTAGCTTCATCTAGCCTCAATAACACATAACAATCAGATTTCAACACCAATTTAACCTCTAGATGAAACCCATAAAATCACCCTATCATAAAAACACTTACTTGACAAGAATTACCAAGATCTAAGATGGAAATTGTGATGTAGGAAGCCTCCCAAGCCTGAATTCGACTTCCCTTGCTAAAACCTCCAACACACAAGCTTCAATTTAGGATTTCTCCTCAAGAACTAGGTCTTCACCCTCCACTCTCTCTCTATGTCGCGATCTACAGGTCCGAGGAATACCCAGACTTGTTTATATCCTCTATTTACTGCTTTGGTCCCTCAAGGTTCTATCTTTTATAAAAATCCATCCAAATTTTTAATTTACATCTTAAGTCCTCCCACATTTCTCTAGTTAACCATCTATAGATAAAGTTAACTTAACAACTAGGAATCCCCATTACACAACCCGGTTAAATATCTTAATCCGCTTATTCAACCCACAACTCAAATTTACACATAAATAAACAATACATTCAAGTCATTATGAAATTCGGGATGTTACAAATCCACCCCCCTTAAAGGGAGTTTCGTCCCCGAAACTTATCCCCAATCTCCACACTTGTGGAACTACTCCCATTTAACGCTACCCTTAGTTTTACTTCAACTTGGTCCTCTTCAAGCTTATTCGTATTGCCTGCGAGACACTTCGCCGCTTAGTAATGATAGTTTACAACTCACCATTATAATCCTGCTCCTTACCATTCATCCGCATACATCAACTATTCCACTTTCAAATTGGCAACCTAATCCGCAACTTTCCACGAGTATGACAACGGTCATGACACTCGTCAACTCATACACCTCACTCCTCCTTCCACTCTTAAATCATGCTTCACATCTTGACTGGCTTGTATGCCCCAAGTCATAGACTACTAATACATTGCATCCACTCGCCTACTCGAACTGAACAAGTGGGCGTCTCCACTTTGTATCTGCAACATCAATTCCCTTGCTGCTTATTACAAATAAATGCTCAGTGGAAATTACATACCCTCCTTTTACCTCCTATTTGTTACCGCAAAATAGATTCTCCTCGCACATAACTTTCAACCGACATATATTATATTCGGCTATCACAATCGTAATTAAACATATACATTACCCCACTTTAGTCGTCACAAGGTGAGGGTTCGCCACTGTAACATTTGCAAATTATCCGATTGAAAAATCCGACCCGTTTTGAGAATTCACGATTTACCGATTTGCAAATTATTGAGAACCAGGAGAATTTTCGGGTGTTTACACCCTAATTAATGGACCTAAATGATTTATAATCGATTTTCGGAACCGAATACTTAATTACAATGATTTAGACTCAAATTGGATGTCTCGAATTGAAAACAAAGCAATTCCTGATTTCTACGCGATTTCGGTACGTAATTCGGTCGTTTACCGGGAATCTCGTATTTTGTCACCATATATCAAATTCAACATTTTTATGAGTCTAATAATCAATTATCATGTCATGAGTCATCACACACCTGATCGAGTCACGAATCGTTGGTGATTTGCCCAAAATCGATACGTACGTCAAAACCGACCAAAAATGCCTATTTTGACCTAATTTGTGCATACGTTTGAGTTACGTGACATATTTATTATCATTGTGAGTGGATTTAATGTTATGAACATGATGAGACCATTAATTGGGTGATTTGGGAGAAAACGGGACTCAAAAACATCGAAAAACGAAGAACCGAGCACGCGAATCGTGAAATCAACATTTATGAACCAGACTGCCATTCCAGGGCGGTACGCCCAGAATTATCCCATTCAGGGCGGTACGCCCACGGACCTTTTTGGCAGAAACCCTAAATTCCGGGTATTTAAGCATCATTAACCTCTTTAGCCCCCATTTTCCTCCCCCAAATCACTCCAAAACGACCCTAAACGGCTGGAAACCCTAGAGATCATCTTCCTTGAAGATTTGAGGTCCAAGATCAAGATTTTATTGCTTAGGATCAAGCTAGAATCATCCCTTTCGGTATGTGATCTTCAAACTTTGTTGTTGCAACTTGAATCTTCTCTTCTACCCTCATCAAGATCTGAACTTTATGTGACTTTTGGCATGAATCCATGTTGTATTTGATAGATCTAGGTTTAATATGAGTAAAGGTCTCACCTTTTTGCACGATTTTGCCATTTCACTTGAATCCATGATGAGATCTCTATAGATCTAGGTTTTTCAAGCAAATTGATGTATGGACCTTCATGAAAGTTGTGATTTTGATTATGGATCTGAGATTTGAACTTGATGAATCATTGATATGATATAGATCTAGGGTGTTATTTGATAAAGATTGGATTTTCATGTGTCAAAATGACTAGATCTATGGAAAGCATGACATTTAGGGTTAGATCTAGAGATTTTCTCACCAAGATTTCATTTTTACGTTTCAAATGGACTTGAGCTATCTCATGAATGTTGTTTAGGACCAGATCCATGTATTATGATCATCAAGGTTGGGTTTTATGTGTTAAAATAACTAGATCTCAATATGTGTGTCATCTAGGGTTAGAATTGTGTGTCATAAACTTCAAAAATGACATTTTTACCTCCTAACATGTTTAGATCTATAACATTCTTGGCATGTGAAGTTAGATCTGTATGTAAGACTATCAAATCATGAACTATATGTGTTTAAATGTTAAGATCCACCCATGCATGCTTAGAAGGGTTTGTTTTGTGATCGAAAGTTGAGTATCATGCTAGATTTGACTAGATTCATGCAAGATTTGGCTAGGTTCATGCTAGATTCAAATAGACCTATAAAAATCCATGGTAGATTATGTTGACCTGAGCTTGTATGTTAAAATTTGATTTACCTAGATTAATTACCATGAAAGGTGACCATGATGACTTATGTTTGACCATGTTGACTTATGTTTGACCATGATGACTTATGTCTGACCATGACAACCTCTGTTTGACCATGTTGACTTATGTTTGACCATGTTTGACTTTCATATAAATAGTCAAATTAGGACCCTTTGACCTTACCCTTAGTTTAGGATTGGTCCCTTATCGTACGTATCACCTCACCGAACCACCAACGAGTCGTCGAGTCGGTTGTGTCGTGAAGTTAATCTATTTAATCATTTAAATTAATTATTGATTTATTCTTCCTTTTATCCCGCTAGTCGTCAAGATTATCATTGAGTCTATCCTTCCTCATTTCGTGGTGTCTTTTCTCTCAAATTGTGTCTCCGTATCAGGTGAGTATTCATAGCCCCTTTTCCCTTTTTAAACTTTGGGGTGCAACATGTGTTATACAAAATCTCTAAAGTCTATATATTCAAACTATTATGCGATATCATGTATGCTATGTGTGAATTCTATTATGTGATACTTGGTTGGATTCTATGTGTGGATATTCGCTAATCGCTAATCGCTAATCGCTAATCGCTTGTGTACCATTAACCATCGAGCCGTGGCAACAATGATAGATCTATTGGTTGACAACCCACTCGGCATGCTTCGCGTGTAGCGCCGGGTGATTGCTCCCTTACTTGTCTAGGGTTGGTGCACATCACTTATGACCTTGTTTACATGATTGAATGAAACTCTAGTCTCATGAATCGCTTATTTTTAAACTATGAAATGCTTACAAACCTATGTTTACTCACCAACTATTCGTAGTTGACCTTTATTTTATACATGTTGCAGGATTTGCTGTTAGATGATGACTTCTTGCTGTTGACACTATAGGATCGCATGTGGACCTAGTGTGACCTAATTAATTAAGTTTATTTGATTCATTGTTGTTTATTTTCATCATGTATTGTATTGATTACTTATGTTTAATGGAATGGGTTGATTAAGAATATCGCAACATTTAAATAGTGTTGTGTGCATCTGGACAATCATCGCGCCCCGACGTTTTCCGCCGTTGGTCGGGGTGTGACAGCCACTTTCATCTTATCTGCACTATATTCTATCTAGCTAGTATGGGTATAATTTCACATCTTTACTTCTTCACGTGCTTCATTCCATATTTCTGCTCACCATGAGAACTCAATCGCTTAGTCTCATACACACCTTATCCGACATGTTCTATACAGGTAGGATTTCACCACTTCTGCATAGACATACCGTTTGTTATCACAATACGTTTGTTCCACCTATACATACTTACATCATTTTCCCTACCTGACTTGCGTCGCTAGGATTCCATCATTCTAAAAAAAATTCCAACTCAATCCTACACGATTCATACAAGTAAGATTTTACCGTACTTATCATTCACACTCTATAGCGTACATGATTTCATTCATGCAACTTTCCCCTACATACTTCCTTCACACTCACATCTAACAATCATATGCAATAATAGTATTATCACATTCCTTTCTAACAATCGTACACAATCATGTTATCATTATCACATTCCGCTTTACATCATCATTTTATTCCGCTATCAACAATCATGTACAATCATGTTGTTATTAACGCATTTCGTTTTACCATTCATATTCAATCGCATCATCATTTTATTCTGCTAACAACTATCATATATAATCATGTTGTCATTATCACATTCAACTTTATCATTCAAAATCAATCACATCTTTAGTTTATTCCGCTAACGACAATCATATACAATCATGTCATTATTATCACATTCCGCTTTATCAATTATATTCAATCACATCATCAGTTTATTCCGCTAACGACAATCATATACAATCATGTACAGCTTTACCGCACATATACACTCACAGCTTTTTAATTGTATTCAGCTTTACCGCATATACACACTCATAGCTTTACAATCATGTTCAACTTTACCGCGCATACACACTTACAGCTTTTCAATCGTATTCAGCTTTACCGCATATACACACTCATAACTTTACAATCATGTTCAGCTTTACCGCACATACACACTTACAGCTTTTCAATCGTATTCAGCTTTACCGCATATACACACTCATAACTTTACAATCATGTTCAGCTTTACCGCGCATACACACTTACAGCTTTTTAATCGTATTCAGCTTTACCGCACATACACACTTACAGGTTTACAATTTACAATCATATTCAGCTTTTAATTTAACCACAGTAGTGGTCATCACAGCGCATTCATCAATATATGATATTAACAGCATATAATTCATGTAAGGATCACTTACCGGGAGACAAGATCGAGCCTTGAACCGAACACCCTTTCCCATCACGAGCACTTGGTTTGAGTTCAAGTGCCCCCACGACACTTGAATCCCTTAAACCGTGGCTCTGATACCAACTTGTAAGGCCCCAATCCCATTTAACCGAATTAGACGTCATTCAAAAAATCAGAGTTAGAAAATTTTACTTCTTGTTAAGTGTTCCATCCATTATTAGCCAATAATTACGCAACTAGGAGTTTAACACCTTCAGCTTCATCTCAACAAGCTTACATAACGTTCACTGTAACAAAACATGACACAACGTTCCCAAAATGCTAGGTGTTCGGTTCCTCAACGCCATGATTCGATCTTGACCCACCTACTAGTGTTTACCTGCCAAAAACAATAGTAACACATTAATATTGATGGCACACATCAGCTATCACCACCAGGCATCGATCAAAAACAAGAAACAAAAGAAAAAGCCTCGGACAGGTGCTCCAAGTGTATCGCTTGGAGATCCTGATGGAGTAGGCGATACGCCTGGAGCCTACTTTCCAGGGCTCCAGGCAATTTTTCCCAGACTTAACCATTTTTCCTGCATTTTCACCTCCCCTCAATTCCATGTATTCCAGCCCTCCCATTGATGAATTTAACACACTTTTACCTGCATTTTGAAAGCTTTACACCATTGGCACCATTTCCTATCAAATTCACCTGTCGGGTAACGTTAACACCCTACCCGACCCGTTTGACCCGCTAAGGCATTACCCATAAACTTAGTTCATGATATCTACTTCCAGCTACTATTTCTCCGTCATAATTTAACCTTGGCACATTGGCAATGTACCAAGCCGCTTGAATTTTTCCCATTGGAACAGTTTGAGGGCTAATACCACCATAGAACCTCATTTTGCCACAACCTTTCCGCTTAACCCAAAAGGGTTACTTTCATCATACCCCATCGTGATCACATTACATGATCAATTCAGCAATTGACTCCAATGGTGTATAATCATACAAACACCATCTAATACCGCATTACCTTCAAATCACAATCACATTCAATAACGTTAATGAACCAATCACTACGTGTTACATTACTACATTAAGTACATAATTCACAACATACCAAACAGTCACATTACAACTTTTAGTATATCACACAAGATAATATACATTCATCTTTACCCAAACGGGTCACATTATAATGCTCCACATAAACACACACTCTACTTCATCATATTTACCCTCGCATCGATCATTAAATATATTCCCCTTATACACATACCTTCATTTAACATACTTCATATATATATAACACAATCATAACCCAAATGGGTCATATTACTCAACCACATAACATCATTCCATAATATGGCTTAAATTTCTATTTGCACGAAGGGTTACATAACAAGTTAGAAAGCGTGAATAATTCATTCCAACCCGTTTGACCCGTTAGCCCCAGCTATAAAATTTCTCATTTATACTGCTCGTAACCATGACATTTCCATCTTACACATTGCCCTTGGCACAAATACGATTGTACCAACATCGCTTAATCATTCAAAGAAGCATTCTAGGATCATGATCACTCATGAATCTCTAAACATGCCCAAGTTTTACACTATGGACCTTCACTTACCTCCAGCTTAACCCAATCGGGTCAGAATCCACCCATCTCATAACAATCACGTAACACAGCCAATCTCATACTTTCACCTTTAACATTTCATTTTCTATAATAGCAGCTAATAAAAGATAATTTAGGATTACTCACATCCCTTATAGAAATCAAATTTACCGCTACATGTTACCTTTAGGATTTTTCCTTGCCTTCACGTCGTTGACCCGAGCTTCCTCTCGCTTCACCTATCATCATTCATGGCTTAGTATACCATTACACATTCATAATTTACATAATCCACAAACCAACACTCAATCAAGCTCGTGAATTCAGCATATACAACTTATCATTCTCATTTAAGCATTTCATCGAGCACCTAGTGTGCACACATTGTTTTCTTCTTGATAAATAGCCTACACATTTCCATTCCATCCATTTTTTTCATCATAATTCATCAAGTTTCAGCTTTTGCACTAGATTAAACACTTTTATCAAGTCTATTAGCATACATGAAGCCCAATTAACCAACCCAAACCATCCATTCTCCATGTATGTCGATTTCTATAAGGTGGGGTTTAACCCCACCATAATTTCTACTTGCCACACACAAAATCAATCATGCAAGGTAGGATTTAGCTTCATCTAGCCTCAATAACACATAACAATTCAGATTTCAACACCAATTTAACCTCTAGATGAAACCCATAAAATCACCCTATCATAAAAACACTTACTTGACAAGAATTACCAAGATCTAAGATGGAAATCGTGATGTAGGAAGCCTCCCAAGCCTGAATTCGACTTCCCTTGCTAAAACCTCCAACACACAAGCTTCAATTTAGGATTTCTCCTCAAGAACTAGGTCTTCACCCTCCACTCTCTCTCTCTATGTCGCGATCTACAGGTCTGGGGAATACCCAGACTTGTTTATATCCTCTATTTACTGCTTTGGTCCCTCAAGGTTCTATCTTTTATAAAAATCCATCCAAATTTCTAATTTACATCTTAAGTCCTCCCACATTTCTCTAGTTAACCATCTATAGATAAAGTTAACTTAACAACTAGGAATCCCCATTACACAACCCGGTTAAATATCTTAATCCGCTTATTCAACCCACAACTCAAATTTACACATAAATAAACAATACACTCAAATCATTATGAAATTCGGGATGTTACAAATCCACCCCCCTTAAAGGGAGTTTCGTCCCCGAAACTTATCCCCAATCTCCACACTTGTGGAACTACTCCCATTTAACGCTACCCTTAGTTTTACTTCAACTTGGTCCTCTTCAAGCTTATTCGTATTGCCTGCGAGACACTTCGCCGTTTAATAATGATAGTTTACAGCTCACCATTATAATCCTACTCCTTACCATTCATCCGCATACATCATCTATTCCACTTTCAAATTGGCAACCTAATCCGCAACTTTCCACGAGTATGACGACGGTCATGACACTCGTCAACTCATACACCTCACTCCTCCTTCCACTCTTAAATCATGCTTCACATCTTGACTGGCTTGTATGCCCCAAGTCATAGACTACTAATACATTGCATCCACTCGCCTACTCGAACTGCACAAGTGGGCGTCTCCACTTTGTATCTGCAACATCAATTCCCTTGCTGCTTATTACAAATAAATGCTCAGTGGAAATTACATACCCTCCTTTTACCTCCTATTTGTTACCGCAAAATAGATTCTCCTCGCACATAACTTTCAACCGTCGTATCTTATATTCGGCTATCACAATCGTAATTGAACATATACATTACCCCACTTTAGTCGTCGCAAGGTGGGGGTTCGCCACTTTCATCTTATCTGCACTATATTCTACCTAGCTAGTATGGGTATAATTTCACATCTTTACTTCTTCACGTGCTTCATTCCGTATTTCTGCTCACCATGAGAACTCAATCGCTTAGTCTCATACACACCTTATCCGACATGTTCTATACAGGTAGGATTTCACCACTTCTGCATACACATACCATTTGTTATCACAATACGTTTGTTCCACCTATACATACTTACATCAGTTTCCCTACCTGACTTACGTCGCTAGGATTCCATCATTCTAAAAAAATTTCCAACTCAATCCTACACGATTCATACAAGTAAGATTTTACCGTACTTATCATTCACACTCTATAGCGTACATGATTTCATTCATGCAACTTTCCCCTACATACTTCCTTCACACTCACATCTAACAATCATATGCAATAATAGTATTATCACATTCCTTTCTAACAATCGTACACAATCATGTTATCATTATCACATTCCGCTTTACATCATCATTTTATTCCGCTATCAACAATCATGTACAATCATGTTGTTATTAACACATTTCATTTTATCATTCATATTCAATCACATCATCATTTTATTCTGCTAACAACAGTCATATATAATCATGTTGTCATTATCACATTCAGCTTTATCATTCAAAATCAATCACATCTTTAGTTTATTCCGCTAACGACAATCATATACAATCATGTCGCTATTATCACATTCTCGCTTTATCAATTATATTCAATCACATCATCAGTTTATTCCGCTAACGACAATCATATACAATCATGTACAACTTTACGTACCGCACATATACACTCACAGCTTTTCAATCGTATTCAGCTTTACCGCATATACACACTCATAGCTTTACAATCATGTTCAGCTTTACCGCACATACACACTTACAGCTTTTCAATCGTATTCAGCTTTACCGCATATACACACTCATAACTTTACAATCATGTTCAGCTTTACCGCACATACACACTTACAGCTTTTCAATTGTATTCAGCTTTACCGCATATACACAATTCACTAGACTTTACAGTCAAGATTCAGCTTTACCGCACATACACACTCACAGCTTTACAATTTACAGTCATATTCAGCTTTACCGCACATACACAATCACAGCTTTACAATTTACAATCATATTCAGCTTTCAATTTAACCACAGTAGTGGTCATCACAGCTCATTCATCAATATATAATATTAACAGCATATAATTCATGTAAGGATCACTTACCGGGAGACAAGATCGAGCCTTGAACCGAACACCCTTTCCCATCACGAGCACTTGGTTTGAGTTCAAGTGCCCCCACGACACTTGAATCCCTCAAACCGTGGCTCTGATACCAACTTGTAAGGCCCCAATCCCATTTAACCGAATTAGACGTCATTCAAAAATCAGAGTTAGAAAATTTCACTTCTTGTTAAAGGTTCCATCCATTATTAGCCAATATTTACGCAACTAGGAGTTTAACACCTTCAGCTTCATCTTAACAAGCTTACATAACGTTCACTATAACAAAACATGACACAACGTTCCCCAAAATGCTAGGTGTTCGGTTCCACAACGCCATGATTCGATCTTGACCCACCTACTAGTGTTTACCTGCCAAAAACATTAGTAACACATTAATATTAATGGCACACATCAGCTATCACCACCAGACATCGATCAAAAACAAGAAACAAAAGAAAAAGCCTCGGACAGGTGCTCCAAGCGTATCGCTTGGAGATCCTGATGGAGCAGGCGATACGCCTGGAGCCTGCTTTCCAGGGCTCCAGGCAATTTTTCCCAGACTTAACCATTTTTCCTGCATTTTCACCTCCCCTCAATTCCATGTATTCCAGCCCTCCCATTGATGAATTTAACACACTTTTACCTGCATTTTGAAAGCTTTACACCATTGACACCATTTCCTATCAAATTCACCTGTCGGGTAACGTTAATGTGACATCCGAGAATTCCGAGGTTAATTTCCGTTAGACAATTTCCGTTAGTTACGTTATAAGTGTTAACTTAGTAACTAATGCTTAACTAGGCCGAATACGTCCACGACCTTTGGTTGATCACCGAACCCGCCCATACGTGTTATGTGTTCATTTATTTATTATTATTATGTGCAGCGTGATTTAAACGCATGATTATTGTCTAAAGCATGACTATTTATTAATTTGTTGAATTATGTGACAAATTGCTTAATTGTGTATTTAATGTTTAACCGAGGAATTATGTGAGTAATCTAGCGATTAAGTGTATGCATACATGATTTAATCTTGGGCTAATGATGGACCAATCATTAGGGCCCAAATCCCCATGATAAGCCCACCATAAGCACTTAGTATTTAAACCCCATAAACCCTAATCTTTCATTTTACCTACATCATCAACACAACACACACACTCTCCTACTCTCCCTCTCTCTCTCGTGAATTCTGGACCAGCCAAGACCAGCTACAAACAGCCATCATCCCTGTTGGTGAAGATCATCTATCGAGCTTGATCAAACCGTGAGTCCCAAAACCATATTTTATGCATTTTCTATGTGTTTTACTATAAAGCAT
>JBCNJP010000010.1:95026590-95124591 GCA_039602395.1 Deinandra increscens subsp. villosa | reverse complement strand
ACAAATCCACTTTCAGTACATGTGTTTTTGAATTTCCAAAACCACATTTGCCATTCCTATGTCTTTCATGTCAAATCTTGCATCCAAGATGTCTTGACATTACTTACATCAATAAACATATCATCTGCATGGGAGCTAGTGGATCTTTCACCTAGATGCCAACCACTCAGTTATCATAAACTAGATGGTTCCCACAATTCGTCAAACCAACCAAGATAATTTGCAGCCAAGATTTATAATCTCAACTTGCAATAAGTACCCTTTGTGACCACATTATAGTCTTTCCAAGGTGAACACATCCTTATGACTATTGTGTACTCCACTTAGTCATATGATTGCAATTCTCATTGCCAAACATATATCAAATGCAATCCAACCCCCCACATTTAAGTGTCATTGGATATCATCCATAAGGGGTGATGAAAGGTTCTCCCTTTCTTTATGGTTATACCATTTCAACAACAACACTTGTTGTTTCTTAAATGGTCTCTCCCCCCACATTGCTTATATTTTGATAAGCTTTATGATCACATTTTAGACTCTCATGATTTGAACAACACATGTATCATTACGGTCCATAAGTTCAACTCATTAGCTCATGAGAGCTTTAGAGTTGATGCATGCAACACATGCTTTTTCCATAAGTTTGTTCACACAAGCATCTCATACTTAGAATAATTCTAAGTTAACCTCTAACACAATTTTAGACAATTGAGATAACCAGGCTGTACACTGACGAGGCAAGGTTGAATTCACACCTTCCTCAGAAGTAAAATGTTGAAGCTGAAGTTGATCCCCTGGTGGATGTCTTTGCTGACACCAACAAAATGGTCGAATTTATTCCTATCCGCAACCATCTTCTTGATCTTGTACTTGACATTGGCAACACATATCTTCCTCCTCCTGAAAACCCATCTGGATGAAGTTCCTGATACTGAAGAATATATCAAATCCTCTACCAACAGGATGACTTTCGATGACCTCCGCAACTATTGTAGATTAAAAATATGGATAAAAAGGCTTACAATAGGAAAAGACCTAAAGGTCTATGAGAGTTTGTATGTGAGTACCAAAAGACTGAACGTTTGGCAAAGTTTGAACAGATCAGACTCAGAGAACAGGAACGAGCTGAGACTCTCAGAAGGAAAGACAACCCTCCTATATATGACGAATGGGAAAAGATGGCTCCAAATCTAAAGGCTATGCAGCAATTCACTGCCAAAGACCTAAGAAAGATGCCTACCAACCCAAATGTCAATTATGGGATGAAAATCCTTGGATGGAAGTATGATGAAGCCATTGATGCATTTCTAGTGAAGAGGCGAAACGGATATGTTCAAATCTTTGCAGACTTCAGAGCTCTCCGCAGCCTATTCTCATGGGAGCTCAAAAGCTAAAATACCTTGATCTAGTGAACCACACCAATCATGAAAAAGGTGTGAAAGTTGTTTCACTAATCAATGCTGCTTATGAGCACAAGAAGAACAAGCAAACTCCTAAGGAAGAGAAGAAAGCTCAGCTTCTTGCAGAGAAAAGGCGTCTCCGTGCCCCTCATCGTGGAATGTTCAAGGACATTGGGAAGGAGGTGAAAGTGAAGACAATACCAGGGAATCAGAAAATTGCTCCAATAATCAGCTGGTACTACAACGGAAAGACTCATGAATTAGTGATTGAGAGAGTTGGTGCTGAGTCTATCAAAATCTTTGCAGCAATTGAACTCAGACTTCTCTGAAGATCCTATTTGAAGCTGATCTACTATGAGAAGATGCGGACCATTCCTATTCAACTAAGACCATATGAATGCTATGACGCCAATTACTTTTTAATGTTTTTAAATTGGTGGTGTACTAGACTTGCAGGTATGGGTAAACTTACAATTGATAAGGAAGTCATAAGAACAACAACCTGCTGGTTGATAGAAGATCATGGATCAAGTGTCATCCTTGATAAGGCAAAGAGATTGGTAGAGCTGAACAACTACAATGACCTGAAGAAGCTTGTCTGGAAAGATCTCTGGAGGCTATACGATCTTGGAATTACTGTATTTTCGGATAAAGACAAAGAAGCCGCAAGAGAAAACTGGAGATTTCTGCTCAAGCTACTCGGTCAGGTGGCTTAAAGCTCAAGGTGTTTGCATTGCCAACAAGGGTGGAAATTGTAGGAACCCATTTTGGTTGTTGGCAACACAAACCGTTCACCGTTGAGTATTGCTGGTGAAGACCTCTTGATGACTTATCTAGAATTGATACTTTGCTTTTGTAATAGATTTTGAGTTTGTACTTAGTAATTTTTTTTTCTGTTTTAGCGGACTTGTTTTTCTACTTAGCGAACTTCTGATCTTGTACTTAGCGGACTTGTTTTGCATTTAGCGTACTTGTTGATTTTTCAATATACTTGTCTTAGCGAACTTAATTCGTTCCTAGCGAACTTGTTTACTTAGCAGATTTGTTCTTGAACTTAGCGAACTTGATTTGTTCTTAGCGAACTTGTTAGCAGACTTGTTTGTGTTTAGCGAACTTGTTAGCAGACTTGTTTGTGTTTAGCGAACTTCTTTTGCTTTGCGAAATTGTTAGCGAACTTGTTAATTCCTAGAGAACTTGAACTAATGCTTAGCAAACTTGTCTGTCTGGTGGAATATTCATTGCTGAAATCTATGTAATGATTGTTGTGTCAAACATTCTTTTTGTCCTATGCTCTCTAGTAGTATAAATACAATTGAGAAAACCCTATTTGGGACACGCCACTCCTGGATTATTCTACAGAGAGCATTTGTGTGTGTTGTGTGTGTTCTTGGTGTTGTGTGTGTTCTTGAGCTTTAGAAATCATCAATGGGTGAGCATTGATGCAGATTCAACCGAAATCGACCATCACACATGATTTCCGCACTTGTATGATGAATCATATGAGAAACTTGTGCTCAAAATCTGGTCCTGACAATGTTCCTTACTCCGAATGTAGATTTTCTTTGAACTTTGTCTATATACAAATCCAGTATTGTGTTCATGTGTATCTTAATGTTATAGTTGCTTAATCTCAACAGAGCATCACAATCAACCAAGTACTAGTCTAGCATGCTTTAGAATGCAATATGTTAGCATGTGAACAGAAGATGCATCATTCTGATTCATCACTAAAATTGCGTGAGATTTGGATCGTCTACTCAATCTAACTATATTGGATACAAAACGTAATTAACCAATTGTTTTATTGATCTCACGAACAATTACAGTCAGTAACACGAAGAACAATGACTCAGAGAACACCACAGTAAACATACACTCAAGACTCAGCTCTATCAGACTCTGCAATCTCTCGTACACAAAACAACGACCAAACTCCTATTTATAGACTGCTGGCCGAACTCCGTCCGAACTCGAAGTTCGGCAGGTCCGAACTCCAGGTTCGGACCAGGTTCGCCCAACAGCAAACCTAGCCTTGAACTTTGGTCTTGATACTTCACATGACATCGTCTGGTTGGATACTTCACACGACGCACATACCATGTATCAGTAAACTCCCCCTCTTCATGTGCAGTATCTCTTCAACATCCTCAACACTGTATCTTCAATCAAACTCCCCCTCAAGTATAGAATCTGTTCATCCAATGAAATGAATCTTCGAACAAACTCCTCCTCAACTTGATCGTAGCTTGATCTTGAATACTTGACAATGTTTGGTGATTCTCTGGTCTTTATCAACAGCTTCAGAAGACTTGAAGTGGTGATTTCTTTCACTTTAGCAACCTGCTCAAAATTTAAATAATCTTGGCGCAAAACGTCTCTTCGAGACTCCAAGATATGATTTTGAAAATTGAATTTGTATCACGTGTTGATCGCATCGAAAATAAAGCAGAAACAAAATCTTTTTGGTTTTTTTTTTTGTTTAGAAAAATTTATATCAAAACATACCTAAAATCTTTTTGAGTTTTCAAATTTATGCTAAAACACACCAAAAATCTTTTTGTACTTTTCCAAAATGAAACGAAATTACAATACAGAATCGAAAAACTCTATTTTTTGTATGAGAAAAATCACTATACGGGATCATATTGAACATGACTCACTGAACTACACTTCAATTTCAACTAACTGAAGCACATAAGTCATGTTGATTGCCGATATAATTTGTCCATCTTAAACTCAGGCAGAATCATACTCATAACATCTGGATATGTTAAGGTATTGATCAGATTTTTCTTTGACCAGTGTATCCCACACTATCAGACATACTGAGACATTTTTCTTTTTCTTTTTCTTTTTCTTTTTCTTTTTCTTTCTTTTTCTTTTTCTTTTTCTTTTTCTTTTTTCTTTTTCTTTTTCTTTTTCTTTTTCTTTTTCTTTTTCATTTTCATTTTGTGTGATTACACTTATGGATTTTCACAAAGTATAATATTTTCATGATATCGTCAACTGTGTTCCATGCAAAAAGAAATGAGAACGTTAAATCATCTACCTTAAGGTCGATCTTTCGATACGCAGATAAGGCCTCGGATTTAACAAAATAAGAAAAATAAAACAAGTTGAAATTGTATAACCCAACAACAAACATGTCGGTACTCCCGTACACGCAGAGAAAGTCCGATGAGTTATACGAAACACCAAAGAAAATTACGCAGAACATCAAACGAACAACAATCAGGTCGATCTTTCGATACACAGAGAAAGTCCGATCGTTTGACAAAATAAAGAAAATCAAACAAGTTTAAATCTTTGCAAAATGAACACATGTATACACAGTGACTTCTCATTTTATTCTTCACACTTATTTTTCTTTTTGTCATGAAATATGCATCAAGATGTTGTCCACATGATCAAACATTAGTAATTTTTGATCTTCATGGAAAGGTGGTGTATTCTGATGTTCGTGCGAACTGATATGTCAAAGTTTTCGGGTATGGTTTGGAACAGTTTGTCATATGCTCTGATACCACTTGAAATTGCTTGAGGTTTGGATCGTCTACTCAATCTAGTTATATCGGATACAAAACGTAATTAACCAATTGTTTTATTGATCTCACGAACAATTACAATCAGTAACACGAAGAACAATGACTCAGAGAACACCACAGTAAACACGCACTTAAGACTCAGCTCTCTCAGACTCTGCAATCTCTCGTACACAAAACAACGACCAAACTCCTATTTATAGACTGTTGGCCGAACTCCGTCCGAACTCGAAGTTCGGCAGGTCCGAACTCCAGGTTCGGACCAGGTTCGCCCAACAGCAAACCTAGCCTTGAACTTTGGTCTTGATACTTCACATGACATCGTCTGGTTGGATACTTCACACGACGCACATACCATGTATCAACAATCACAGCCTCAGTGGATATCACAATATCCGTTTCCCACATTCACACATTCGTTTCAAATTCGTGAGACTACACCAATAACATTGTGTACGTCTCATATGTATGTTACATAACCATACATGACCCATTATTCGGTTTTAGGATCATAACCTATTTGCCTTAGTATCCAAAACACCAATGATACTCGAAGGCCTCATCATGAGCATTAGTTTGATTAAATTTGGTGAGTGCATTCATAACCAATATGAATGAATCCGGGATACACTCACTAGGTTTTGAGGTGTAGTCAAACAAATTGACACTCAACAACCCATTGCACACGCGGTGTATCATCCCTTATTTTCTAGAACTGTTCATTTTAAGAAACTCTCCCAAATGAAGACCAAGTCATTAGATAGTTCAACAACATTGAGGTGGTAGACGCATCTACTTGACCTTCATAAATGTCTAAAGATTTATAATTTACAGTATCATATATTGTAATCCATAACAACAAATCTTGCATTCATACGTCACAATTCACACTTGTGCATCCGTATTATGTTGAACGCATCAACACTACAAGATATACCATTTCATCTACCATTGTGTGGGGTGTTTCATATATGATTTACATGTTTAATTTTAACTCACAGGTGCAACTGACTTATTACACTATCTCATTGGAAATAATTTGAATAAACGTTTGCAATGTAATGCTCAAACAAAAAAGCAACAGAACCATTTTATTAAATAATTTCAAACCACAAACACACATATCTGAAAAACATAACAGAGACTTATTTAGACCAATACTTCATACGAAACAAAGTCTTACTTAATTAAAACATAAAATCATACAAAGCTGTAATCCCCGACACTCTCAACATCAGATGTCTCGATAACCTCTTTAATATCACTCCAAAGAGTTAATCGATGTAGTCCTCCTAAAACTGTACCAACCGCATGGAACTTAACCGAGTTTTGATGACGAAACATCCTCCATGAATTTGTAGATGCAAAGAATATCGAGTAGCCATCGATATTCAACTTGCTCATAGATATAGCATTCTTCTTAATGCTAGGGACATGAAGAACATCTTCCAAGGTAAGGGAACTTCCTGTAGATACAGTACCGATCCCAATAGCTTCTTGCTTAGTGCCATCTAGCAGCATAATGCGATTTTTTATGGCATGATACTCCTTAAAGGAATACCGATTAGAGCCAGCATGAACTGTTGCTCCAGATATTATGAATCATCCTCGGCATTCAATCACTCGTGTCATTGCAGGAAATGACGGAGTTAACCACACGATATTTTCGTGAGTCTTGTCTTGAGGTACTCCCTCAGTGGAACTCCACATACTCATCTCTTCACGTCCTCGTTTCATTTGAAACTTTAAGTTTTCAAACAAATTTGCTAAACGCAACAACACCAAGTTGTTATACATCTATATTATATACAGATAAAATTTAACCAAATAAATATAATTAAGAACAACACCAAGTTGTTTTTGCTGATTGCCATTTCTCGCGAGAGTAGCATTGTGATTCAAAGAATTTCAACACCTTGTTTAATTCTTGTGAAGACCCGTTACAAGGGTTGTAAACATATTAGACAAAAACCCTTTTTATTGATAATAAAATATTAAATTATCAACAGTCATCACCATCTTATCAAGACACATTCTTAATTACACATCAAGACACGTTCTTAATTACATCATCAAGACACGTTCTTAATTACATCTTTACGTAAAATTGATTTTAAAACATCGTCCACCATAGCATTCACGTTGGACAATAATCTTTATAAATCATTTACACATTTGGTATAAATTGTCCAAATGCAAAACCCATGTTTGAGCCATGAACGAACAAAATTGAAGATTACAACATTTTAAATAAATTGTTTTAAAACACACAATATGTGAATGTAAAAACATTCTCCAAAACATTCATAAAACGTTTTATGCCACAATAATATATATCAAGAAATCAGAGATTGCTTCACAATCTAAGAATCTGTTTAAGTTTGTTGGAATTTATGCGTAAAACAATTATGACAATCGTTACACAAACAGAAGCATAATATAAGAATACAAATAAATTGACGATCTAACCGAATCAAAGACGCAGTGAACCGTATGACAACTAATGGCTAGAACGATCCCTGAAAGTAGAAGACAAGAAAACCAAGGAACCGGGCTTGTGTTTGACACAATTCCCTTAAACAGATTCGTCGTCTGTTCTCAGGGTACACCGCTTCGAAGCAACGTGTACTGCTGCCGGACTAGATGATCTGTCTGAAACGAAGCCGGAATGCAGCAGCAGCAACAATGCGTGTTTCTTACTAATTTGCGTGTGTTCGTCTTTCCACATCTGATCAAGAACGTGTATATATAATACATGTATATTAATGTGCATTATGATCATTAAACGGGTTTAATGATCTCCATCAATGATCAGTTTTTGGAATGCAAAAAGGTTTTGCAGTTTTAGGAGCCAAAAAGACGTCTTCTAGAATCTACTCAAATGGTGGCTCGAAATTAGTAAAAATGTGCCTCGCACGGACACACGTTTCAGAGCTGCATTCGTGTTCGCAGGTCGCGCGTTCACAATTTCGACCCGAATAGCTAAGATTCGCACCCTCCCCCCTGCGCGAGGCTATAAACCAGAGTAAAACATGACACATGAGTTATTCAAGGCGTTGAGGGTTATCCTTATAAACTAGAAGAACTTTTGTTCCCCCACCAATGTGGGATAGGATACACCACATTCCTAAACTTGAACCAAAATTTCTTTGAGATTAACATCTCATTCACATACACTTTTTCCAACATCTTCCTTATCGGAATTAACCTTCCTCATCCTTTACGCACCTTCCAGAAGAAACTCACGGTAATCGCACCTCGTATCACCTTTGTCTTTCTCTTCATCGACCCGTTTAATTGTCCTATTGCTATTCGGTTGCTTACTCTGCTGTTGTATAGTTTGATTTTGGCTGCTTTAAAAGACCGGGTGCCATTAAATTTCTTTTGCATTTGTTGTTAAATCGATTGTTGTTAATTTATGTGCAGGCAATCAGAGCTTTTGGCAGCTATTTTCTTCACGTAATTTTGTTTTTATTAATTCATTGTTCTGCTCTTAATGTATGTGCAGGGAAAGAGTCGTTAACTGTAAGCATGAAGGATACTGAGTAGTAAAACCCTGTGAGAATGAATAAGATGAAAAAAACCAAGAGAGTATTCATCTTAGAAATTAGAAGCAGTTGGTTGAGGAACAGATGATAATAATTGTGTGTATAATATAGGTTCTTTGAATCAGTAGGAGGTAGACTTTGTTGACAGTTGCCTTAGTGTTATAATATTTAATAATAGGTTAGAGTTTTAGTGAAACATTTTGAAGACAAAGACATGTTTGAGTTATTCATATTGGCCGCTTGGCGGCTAGATGTTGTGGAAGTTAAGGCATGAGTCAACATCATCTGGGATATGTGCTGTTTTTTTATTGTATAGGAATAGGTATATATACGATAGGTATGTATCTACAGTTCTTTAAAAGTAGTGTACTATTGTTTAGGTGTTGTTTTTGTTTTGTATAAGATAATAGGGGTTATTATACAACATCCATAGATTGTTTTGGGATAGTTAAAGGAATTTATTTGGGCTTTCAGAGGATGACGTTTCTTTAGGGGTGTTAGGTGGGCTTGGTATATGATATGAGTTCGAATTGCGAGTTTTAGTTGTAGGTTTTTGTTGTGGATTGCATAGTGTGTGTAGCAACCATTACCAATATTTAAGAATGTGTTCTGCAGCTATTCTTGTAGTTTATTATGCTTTTTTTTTAGATTTATGGTTTATACTATAGGGTAAACTGTAAAGTTCAAATAAAAATCATTTTTACTGTACAAACTTAATAACTAATGTAAAAACCATTAAATTTCAATTGAATGAAGGTTATTTAGATAAATTTTGTGCTTCTTCTTATTTTTTCCTTCATGTCTATACACATGATGCCAACTTAACGACCTAAAAAAACTAAAAAAACTAAAAAACTAAAAAAAAATCATTTTTTTTGTATGTCCGACTATGTTGCATTAGCAACATATGAAACATATAATATTGCATATATACAACATGGTGTGTTGCATATAAAACATATGAAACATACCATGTTGCATATATACAATATTGTATGTTTCATATGTTGCATATATGCATATATGCAACATAGTCGGACAAGCAAAAAAAAACAACTTTTTTTAAGTCATCGGATGGATATATGTGAAATTAAATTAAAAAATATATATATCAAGACACCTCCAAAAAACTTCATTTGATATAGTTTTTCTTTGGTTTTTACAAGTTTGTACAATAGATAATAGTTCTTACATGAACTTTACCCATCATTACATTAGTTTTCCTTTTGAGAAATATGTAATAAACCTTCAGTTTCTGCAGGCGGTAGATTTGAAATTTCAGATTCAAGGGATTCTTCGAATACACTTGAGGAAACAGTACGATGATATAATAGTTAATTCTTTTGTTTCCCTTTTCTCTTGTCTACATTTTTTCTCAATATGTTACCTGTTTTCTGTAACCCAGATATTTAATGAGAGTCGGCAACAAGCATAGTTGAGATCCTGGAGGTAATAGAAGTGGTCTGTGAGACTTATAATTTCCCGCTGGCTCAAACATGGGTTCCATATAGACAACAAAGTGTCTTACCCTATTGTGTTTTATGTGACTAAAAACTACACAATTGTCACTTTATATTAACAATTGTGTATCCAAAACACAGAATCAGTCACACCGAATAATAAAACTGTGACTATAACTCTTTTACAGTCATTTTTGCATGTATCAAATGTGACTATATAGCAAATGTGAAAACTAATATTCAAAACTAATGTGACTAAAGCTATAACATAAGTGACACTTACAACTAATTAATGTGACTATAACATGTTTCCAGTCTCGTTTTCATTTGTTCAATGTCACTGTAAGGTATGAAATGGTCACTCTATATTAACAACTATGTCACAGTTTACGTAATTAATTGAGTCTAAAATATATAAACAGTCACAGAGAAACTAAAAGTGTGACTAAAAGTGTCTTAGGGTGATGTATTTAAGTAACATATGTGACTAAATGGGCATTTAATAACAAAAGGTTAAAAATAATGTGACTAAAGGTTAGCAAAAAATGACACTTACACATACTTAATGTCATTATAGAAATATTCTAGTCATATTTATATTTCTCTTATGTGACCAAAGGGTATATAATGGTTACTTTATATTAACAACTAGGTCTTTAATTGTGACCATATACCAATCAATAGTCACTTTAAGAAAATTTTTGTGTGACTAAAAACTATGAAATAGTCACACTTCAAACAATATCTACATAAACTATCATGATATGGTCACACAAAACAAAATTGTGTGTCTCTAACCTAAACAATAGTCACACCTAAATATTTGTTATGTAACCAAATGTTAACAAAACGTTACAGTGTACGTGAAAAAATGTGACCACTTGGCAACATTATGTCACTAAAGAGATGTAATGGTTACTTTATATTAACAACTAGGTGTTTAATTGTGACCATTTTCCAACCAATAGTCACTTAAAAACATTTTTGTGTCACTATAAACTATGAAATAGTCACACTTCCTACCTTTTCTACATCAACTATCGTGATATGGTCACACATAACAAAATTGTGTGTCTCTAAAACCTAAACAATAATCACACTAAATTATAAGTTTTGTGACCAATTGTTAGTAAAACGTCACAGTAAACACGAACAACATGTCACCATTTGGGAACACTTTGTCACTACAAAATAGATAGTGTTACTAAAAATGGGTTTACGGTGATATTATTCGATAAATTCATTGATCCTGAAAGAAAAATCACTACTCTATAGTCACACTTTTTATCTACGGTCACATTTTTTGGTACCATACGGTCACTGAAATTTAATGTCACCATATCATACCTAAAATGGCGCGACTTTTGGTCACGGATTGGACGAATAAAATGTCACTAATTTGATATAATCACACTTTTTGATATAATCACACTTTTTGAGTGCCACCGAAGGTTATTTTTGTACTAGTGAGAAGAGCTACAGCTTCTTTGATGGAAGTTGTATGTCAACAAATGATGTAGCTTTTCACGTTGTTGATGCTCACATGTGAACATTTCATAATGCTTGTGCTTAGGGCTGTTAATTGGGTCAACCCGATCGGGTTTTGGGTTATTAGGGTCGAGTTACTCGGGTTTTTTTTATTAAAAAATCACCCGCAACCCGACCCTATTAAGCTTCTGGTTAGTAGGATTCGGATTAGTCGGGTTTCGGATTATTAGGGTTAGGCTAGTAGGGTTAGTCAGGTTTTACACACAAACACATTTCTAATTTTCTCTTAATAATACAATATTGCTGAAAAATAGTATTTTGTTATACAACTCAAACTAAGTAAAGTGAGAAGACTATTTATAATTCTTATTAGTGACAAAAGAAAATAAATAAATAAATAAAATCAAAGCAAAACTCTTGGATTGAGACGAGGAAAAAAATCAGAATGATTAATACTTATTATTTACTTAGTTTCATCGTCTTTAGAAGCTTGGATGGGATTTAACAACTTTAGATGCATAGCTTCGATTGAATATAACAACTTTAGATGCATAAGTTCTCAAAACTGTAGGCTAAGTGATGAACATCTTAAAATTCGATCTTGAGAACTTGTTTAATCAATTGGATTTATCTCAAATCACCTTCTTCGCAACATGTCAATTTAAGAAACTATCACCATTGATTCGCGAACAAGAGAACCGTCAAGAGAAAACATTACAGAATTCATGTATCACAAACCTCCAACTTGCAATATCTTCGATTCTCCTTTCGATTTTAAATCCAGATTAGTAAAAAGCTCAAGAAAAAATCACGAAGCTCGTAGCTTATTTTCGTCGTCTTGAAGGTGCAAAATGAATAGATCTTCCCAAAATAAAAATAATATGATTCTAGGCTTAAATAAATTACTAGATTAAAGGTTAATTCATGCTTAGTTGGAGTTTGGGCCTAAATAACCAACTGATACATATCATTATTCGGTTAACTCGTAACCCAATTTGTTTTAGAATTTAAACCCGAAACCCAACCCTAACTACATTTTGGGTTAACCCGATATTAAATGTGTTTATGATTTCATGTCATTAAAGAATAATTACATCCCCTATATATAACTATACAAGTTACGTATCTAGTCCCTATACAATAATGAACATAATACAATATACTAATACGCCCCCGCAGTTGGAGCGGGATGTAACCGATCGAATGCTCAAACTGTCTTGAAACTCTCGAACGAGGGACGAGGCAATCCTTTCGTGAAAATGTAAGCATACTGATAAGCAACAAGAACATGGAGAACACAGATATGACCAATGCGGACTTTCTCACGAACAAAAGTGAATATCAATCTTTACGTGTTTGGTTCGCTGATGTTGAACTGGATTGCCAGATAAATACACAGCAGACACATTGTCACAATAAACAAGTGTCGCAGATCGTAAGGGGACATAAAGCTCCAATAAAAGATTACGAAGCCAACTAACCTCAGCAACAACATTAGCAATGGCCCGATATTCCGCCTCAGCACTAGACCTGGAAATAGTACCATGACGCTTAGAAGACCAAGATAAAAGATTATTACCCATAAACACGCAGTAACCTGAGGTCGAACGACGAGAGTCAGGGCAAACCCCCCCCCCCCCAAATCGGCATCAGAATAGGTCGTAAGAGAAGAGGCCGGAGAGGGGATTAAGCGAATACCAAAGTCCAGTGTACCCTGTAAGTAGCGAAAGATGCGCTTCATAAACTGAAAGTGAGGCTCGCGGGGAGCATACATAAACAAATAAACCTGTTGGACTGCATATGTAATGTCCGGTCTAGTGAAAGTAAGATACTATAGTGCTCCAGCAATCAATCCCCACGGTTTGTGATTTTTCCATTTACCACCAGATGCGCTTTATAGCGCTCGAGAGACCCGTCAGATTTAAAATTATGACGAAACAACCAAATGCATCGAATTACTGGTTGTCCAAAAGATCTCGGCACCAATTCCCATGTATCATGTTCTTGTAACGTGTGAAATTCTTGGCTCATAGCTTCACCCCAATTGGGGTTGTTTAATGCTTTCGTGTAAGATGTGGGTATGGGTGATAAAGATGGTGAATCGGTGGCATACAAATTGAAATGATGTATAGGTTTAAAAACGTCCGACTTAGCTCTGGTTGTCATATGGTGAGTGTTTTGCGGAGGAGGGGGGGGGGATGAGGTGGCGACGGGATGGCAGGGGAGGGGAAGGGGAGTTCAGCGTAGGTGGGGAGGGGTTGTTGGGTGGACTCGGGCCTAAAGGGGAAGCGCCGAGAGATGGGCTAAGGGGATTTGGGCCTTGTGGGTTGGGTATAGGAGAGGACATGGGAGTGGATTGGTGGGCCGTAGGAGGTGAGTTGGTGGAGGAAGCATTGGGGAGGCTTGTGGAGGAAATAAAAGGAGGGACGGGATCGTCAAAAATAGGGGGTCGGCCGGCAAGGTTAGCTCGGGGTATGGAAAAATGGTCTTATCGAATATCACGTGCTGAGAGATGTGCACCCGGCCAGAAATAGGGTCATAACACCGGTATTCGCGAAAGTGTTGCGGATAGCCAGGAAAAATGCACCGAACAGAACGGGTGTGGAGTTTGTGAGGTTGTACGTCCGAGAGATTGGGGTAACAAACACAACCAAAAGCCCGAAGGTGATCATAGGTAGGGTGGCGATGGTAAGAGCGAATGTCAGAGTGTTGAATTTTAGACGTTTAGTGGGGAGAATGTTATGAAGGTAAGTAGCTGTGTGAAGAGCTTCCACCCAGAAGGGGGGGGGGGGTGGAAGACGAGCTTGAGTAAGAAGAGCACTGATGATATCGTTTAGACGACGAATCATCCTTTCAGCTTTGCCGTTTTGAGCGGATGTTTGCGGGCAGGCAAAGCGAAACACAAAGTCGTTATCGTGACCAAAAGTTTGAAAGGCACGACTATCAAACTCACTGCCAAGATCACATTAAAAAGATTTCATGTTGGTGTTAAACTGAGTTTGAATTAATTTGTGAAATTTTACAAAAGTGGGGAAGGTTTTAGATTCTAAATTTAAGAGGATAAACCCACACATAATTTGTAAAATTAACGATGAGAACCATATAATATATATACCCTGATTTGCTTGGAATAGGAGATGTCCACAAGTCACAATGGATTATATCAAAACATTGGAAAGTAGTAGACAACGAATCATCAAAAGGTAAACGTTTACTATTCGACAATTGGCAAGAATGACAAACATTAATGTTTTTTCCTTTATTACATAAAATGAAATTACGAGAAGATAAATAATCTAAGACATGTGCTCCGGGGTGACCGAGGCGATTATGCCAAAGACTTGTGGTGCGATCCAAAATCTAAGCAACAGGAGTAGGCAATGGTGAAGTAAACGGATAAAGATCCCCGGAGTTATTGTGGCGGGAAAGCTGCTCTCCAGTCTTGAGATCCTTCAAAGTGAAACCAAGAGGATCAAGTTCAATAGACACATTATTATCACGAGTAGATTGTCTAACGGAAATAAGGTTTTTAATAACGGAGGGGGAAACAAGAACAATGGGTAAGGTGTAGGTACGATTAGGAAGTTGGTAGAAAGTATTACCCAAACCCCGTATTGGTAACGTGTTACCATTCTCGACAAAAATATCACGAATTAAAGAAATTGATAATGGAGATTGGAGAGTACCTGGATGTGCAGTTAAGTGAGAGGATGCTCCGGTTTCCATGTACCAGGTAGTGTCTGGTTTGTTAGGTATTGATGAGTCAACGCATTGCCAATATCAGTTGGGTTAAGTGCATCTTATTGAGGGTATGGGTTTGAGGTAGCAAAGTGGGCTGCAGGAGATTAGGCTGAAGGATAATTAGGTGGCGGCTGTTGGGATTGGTAGTAGGAATTAGGATAGTGGGCTGGGTATGTAGGTTGATACGGCTGGGTTGGATATGGGGTAGGTGGGATGGATTGATGGTACTGATGGGAGGGATAGGGTGGGTTGGGTGGGGGATTTTGAGGTGGGTAAGTTTGGTTGTAATTGTTAAAGGAATTTCGTGACCCACGGCCACTGTTGTTTCTAGTGGACCAAAAATTATATGAATTTCGGCGGCCACGACCCGAGCTAAAACCACGTTATCATAGGGGCGATTCTGAAAATTTTGAGTGTTGGAAGGCCTCGGGTTTTGGGAAGGTGGTGTAGGCGGGTTATTAGTAACGAGCACCTGTTTTTTGGGGTTGTGGCGACCAGAAATGCGTTGAACCTCAAGGTGTACCATGTTACGAGCCTCATCCCACGACGGAGAACTTTGATTAATAAAAGCCGCGACGGTATCGTATTCCGCCGGGAGGCCGCGAACTAACTGCAATACTTTTCGTTTTTCATTAACCGAGCGGCCCACATCGTTCAATTGTTCAGCAAGATCATGAATCTTCTGAAAATAATCATCCATTGAAGCACATGAAACAAGTGTAAGGGACGTGAACTCTTGTTCAAGAGTAGCAGCACGTGAACCCTTATTATTTAGAAAAATTTCTTGAAGCTTGACCCAAGTTTTGCGAGCCGTTGTGTCAAGATCGATGACTAGGGCAAGATAATCTTCAGATATGGATCCGTAGATCCATTGTAGAACCAGAGCATCCGTTTTGGACCACACCGGAAACGTTGCATCAGTGGCGTCCGGTGGGTCGGTACCGTCAATATCATCGGTCACTTTATAAGCTTTGACATGAGTAAGAAACAATTTCACCCACATTGAATACGTGATTTTCTTACCGTCAAGAACTTTCACCCGTTGCTGGATATTTGTCACAAAATACGCATGCATGAGTTTGTCTGTGGCTTCCTTGAGGCGAGCATCGGCAATGGTATGACGAGTGGGTGAATGCGACGAAGAAGTGGTGGGTGAGGGTGTGACCGACGATGATGGCCGGCTGGTAGCCAGGCTGCCGGCGGCGGCGGGACAGAAGTGGTAGGGCCGGCGACGTGAATGTCTAGGGTTAGGAGAAAAATTTTGGTTGTGATACCATAAACGCGTTTATGATTTCATGTCATTAAAGAATAATTACATCCCTTATATATAACTATACAAGTTACGTATCTAGTCCCTATACAATAATGAACATACAATACAATAGACTAATAGATATAACCCAACTAAGAATTTTAGACCCTATTAGACCCGATCCTAAATGGCTTATTTGGGTTCGGGTTGGGGCGGGTTAATCGGGTTCGGGTATTTTCGACACACCTACTTGTGCTGAACATCACCTATAGAAGGGTCAAGGGGTAGCTGGACAGGCCTTTGCAACCCGTAGTTCGTGTATTTATATAACATATTTTCGAAAAGCGGAATACCCGTTTGCACATCATGCCCGTGTGTTTGGGTTAGTCTGATCTTTTGCAATTTGTTTGAGGAGTACACACACGTGTGATGATGATTATATATTGGAGTACTTTTTTCCTACTCATATGGTAGACTGTAGAGATCAACATACATTGTTGGGATCATTGTTGACTTTGTTGAAGCAGCATTTTTATAGTTTTAAGGTTGCTTCTGGTGAAGAAAAAGGGGAAGGTGGTACATTTGATTCAGGAATGGAGCTGATTCGACTATCAGAATCTGGAATATCAAATGGAGGACCATTATACGACAGAATGCAATAAATGGAAATTGTGATAAATCAGACACAGTTGAAACAACCAATAAATCAGAAAGAAGACGAAGGAAAGCTGACAAATCGATTAGATCTGAGGTTGTTCAACAATATTTTCCAGGAAGTCATAGAGATCCTGCAAAGAATCTTGGTGGTATGCTTACATTTCCACATTGGAAGTGGTAATTTCAATTTCACAATGGGCTAATTGCATGTTGTTGGAACCAAGATCATTATATATGGTAGGTAGTAAGTTTGAGCTGAAAATTCAAAAGTCTATCAATGTTTTTATGTCTGTACTTTTATTTGGAGTGAGCTCCATTGCTAACAACTACATCACAATGGGCCAACATGCAACCCATTTTAAGGGCACAACAAAGTAAGTGGATCTATGGGCTAATGCAAGAAATTTCTTAGATAAAAAGAGGAGATAACCCGATTAAGCATATGGATAACAATTATTATAAATGTGTTTATTCTTCTTCCTATTCCTATCTATAATCTATAAGCTTTTCATCATCCTTACCTTGAATCAATAGAAAACAAGTTGCTCTATTTCTAATGCAATAATCTCTTAGTTGTATTAAGATCGGATCACTTCACTATCACTATTATTGTTGTTGTTTCAGTTTGTCCTACTACAATAAAACGAATATGCTGCCAAAATGGGATCTCAAGGTGGCCTTCTCGTAAGATTAACAAGGTAAACCTCTCACTTACAAAGATAAAACGAGTGAATAAGCAAACCTATAAAACATATGAATCATTGATCTTTTTTCTTTTCTTTTTATTTTTTTTGAACGACCAACAAAAACTTATTAAAAAGTCAAAACAAGAAGCTTGACCTGACCAACATTACAAACAACAAGAAAAGAAACAAATACAACAAACAAACTATAGTTCTAAGCTTTCTAAACTAAAACGACACCATTCATCATATGTTATGTTCTTCTTCGATCGGCTTATTAACCATAGAAATCTAAGAACCTTGATGTCCTCCATTAAACGACTTCTCAAAACATTTATACCACTTAATACCTTGTCGTTTCTTGATTGCCAAATACACAAAATTACCGTGATAATTACGTGATGAAAAGCCTTTCTTTTTCCTACTTGAGCCATTAAATCTCTTGTGTATGTCTAATAAATCCGAGACAGAGAATATGTAAAAAGGGTCATTGTTGCACTAATGGCTTACAAAATCCCAAACCAAAGGCAAATTGGATTTTAATAATCCAGACTATGACCTATTGGCCGATAATAATCCAAACTATCAGTTTGGCTAGCAGCAGTCCCAACTTTCATTTTCGTTATTAGGAGCAGTCTTAGTCCCGAAACATCATACATTTACACATGATTTACACTTGTTTTTCGTTTGTTTTTGCTTTTATGCTTCCTTAATTTGTTCAGATTTATCATTATGAGCCAAAAATCAAATGTAAATGCATGATGATTATGCTACTGGGATTGCTCCTGATAACGAAAATGAAAGTTGGGACTGCTGCTGGCTAACCTGATAGTTTGGATTATTATCGGCCAATGGGTCATAGTTTGGATTATTAAAATCCAAATTGCCAATCCCAAGTTGATTGTGCCAATGAGCAGGTTATAAAAATGTGTTATGCAATCTCCAGGGATTCATCACATAAAGGGCAGAGGGCTGGGTTCAATTAAATGTTCCTTTTTAAGAGTTCAGATCGTGTTGGGATCCTATCTAGTTTAGCTCGCCAGGCTAGTATCAAAGTTTTCTTGGGTGACCAGTTATTCCTTGAGAACTTCAGAGTGGATGGAGTGTTCAATAAGGATTGAAGCTCCAACTTAAGCTTTGTACTGTATACTCACCCGATGTATCCAACGTCCATGACCATCCATCACAGTTGTTGTTGTTGTGATTGAGGAGAGCTGTGTTGAAAGTTGGGCTAGCTCATTTATCTCCACAGTTTGGTTAAGGTTGCCGCCTCTATAGGAAGGAGCAGACCCTGTTGCTATCCAAGTTTATCCTTTTCGCCACCATGCAGTTTTTTGCTCTTTCTAATTCAAATAGCTTGGGAAATCTCATGTGTAGTGGTTCATTCCCTATCCAAGTATCCATCTAAGAATTGATAGTACTACCACAAATTTCTTTTGAAAGATCTATTCCTAAACTTGTGAGATCATGTGTGCTTTTGCTAATTTGTTTCCAAATACCTGATAAGGATGTTTTTATTGGAATAAATGACCATGATCTTGAGTTATGATATATAGTCCGGATGATTTTCCTCCAAAGACCATCAGGTTCTTATTTAAAACTCCACCACCATTTGGCTAGCATATGCATATTTGAATCTTTGAGAGAGCCAATTCCTAAACCCCTATACTCCTTTGGTGCTGTAACCTCTTGCCAAGCTACCCAATTGATTTTAGATTGATCCTCATATCCACCCCAAAAGAATTGTCTTCTCAGCTTGTTTATTTAGTTGTTTAATTTCAAACATATTTGTCACTTTTAATTCTCAAAGATTTGACACTAAATCTAGGTTCACCTTATAAAAAGTTGAAATATTCATATTCCACTTAAATCCAAATTAGAACAGTTATTTTATTATATTCTCATAAAGAAACGTATTACATTGTATAGTGCTAGCTAATACACGTTCACATTTGAATAAATGTTAACATTCAAATGTTTCCTGAGTCAACCTTGGTCGGGTAATCGGGTGGGCGTTACACTGATAGGTGAAACTTAACAAAATACATTTTAACTGATTAAAAACTTATAGAACATAAACTTGGGAAAAATGAAGTTCGTAACGACTAAAGTGTGTGGACACCATTTAAGCCTTATAGTTATAGACAAACATCCATTTACCATTCATCACATTTATAAATAAGATTGCATTCAGATAAACAATCAGCTGATTGAGTAAAAATGAAGATGTGAATTATATGATGTACACAAAGCTCCATCCATAGGATAATTTCATTTCATGGCTAAAGAATAAAGACTTTTAATCTACTTTGCTTTTTCTCTTTGCAGGAAGCTGATCTGGATACTTTTTATGGGGTAAAGTTCAAATATAAACCATTTTTATTATACAAAACGTAAAGTTTAAATACAAACCATTTTTATTGTACAAATTTAAAAACTAATGTATAAACCATTAAATTTTAATTGAATGAATGTTATTTAGGTAATTTTTGTGCTTTTTTTTTCTTCATGTCTATACACATGATGACAACCTAACGATTTAAAAAAAATAAGCAAAAAACTAAACAAAAATCATTTTTTTTTGTCTATCCGACTATGTTGCATATATGCAACATATGAAACATACCATGTTGCATATATGCAACATGGTATGTTGCATATGTTTCATATATGCAACATACCATTTGTATATATGCAACATGGTATGTTCAGTGTTGTAAAACTCACCCTAGGCGGCCTCTCACCGTAGCGCTTTTCTCCAACTCGTCTGAGCAACTCGTAGGCGGTCAACCTCGGAGGCTCGGAGCTAGGCGGTCAACGCGGGCAACTCGTCTAGGCGGTCAAACTCAGTCAACGTAATTTTAAATTAAAAAAAAATATTTAATAATTATTTTACAATATTTTAAATTAGAAAATATATATAATAACTATATTCCAAAACCCAAAATCGCAACAAACCCTCATTCACATCCCAGAGACAACACTTCGTCAAATACAAGCCCTAAATCCATCGTGTTCGTCATCAGTTCAAGCATTCGAGTTCGTCAATCTACTACGCGTCTTCAATCGAGTTCTTCTTTTACTACCCGTCTTCAATCAAGTTTGTCCAAGCCCAATCTGTATTACGAGTTCGATTATGCCCCAATCTGTATGATTCTGTATTCTGTATCATTCATCTTTTATATGATTTAATCTTATTTATGATATGTTATGCCTTGAATGTGGAACGTTTTAGCTTTCAATCTCCAATCTGTATTACTATTTATGAATTACGATTAATACATTTGGGGTTTAACAAAAAATGCGACCAATTAGTTGCTTGTCGTACAACTGATGATGATGATGAACAAAAATGTTAGTAAAAGTTTACTGCCATGTTAACTAAAATGCGACCATTTGAATTGGATTTATTTATATTATTTATTGTGTTCTTTGATAGATATTTACTACCATTTTAAGCATGAGTCAATGAATGTGTTATTGATATTAGTGTGCCCAGATTGATTTTTGCTTCATAATGTATACAGTTTTGCTGTATTTGTCTTCTTTGTGAAGAGATCTTCTTCCCTTGGTCTTAAATTAAATGGTCTGTTTGGTAAATTTTACCATTACAAGAAGACAATGTTTAATAATTCAGAGCTTTCCTCGGTGATGTTCTCAATTCTGATTGTTATTTAAATGTCTAGACTAGTGAAGGATGATATTAATTTTGAAATACTGTAGTATTTGTATTTTGAACAACTAATATTAGAATTTTGTTAAAAATATTAACATTTGAGCATTTTGTAAAAAATATTAACATTTGAGCATTTTGTTAAGTATATTAACATTTGAATATGTATATAATTTCTATACAAAAAGTTATTTTATCATAAAATGCCATTTCCGAGTACTCTCCGAGTACTCCTTCATAACCCAAAAGACTTCTGCAGTAGTGAGCCAAACACCTCCAGTAGTGTGGCAAGAGCTTCGTGAAGATCGGCGGGAATTTTCCTTCATAACCCAAAAGACGTACACCGTCTAGCACTGCAGTTTTAGAATATTCCATCGTGTCTTCAGCTTTATCATTTATATTCAGGCCTTGTCGAATATCTTCTTCTACGATCTCGATTCTGCGGTTTTGAACCGTTGCTGTGATCCTTGTCTTATCGAGATTCGCCCTTGCAGTTCCCTAGAATTCTCTGACTAGTTGTTCATCAATCAGCACGCTTGTTCTGAGAGCATGATTGATTTTTCATACGTTCATCCCTGCAACCAGTGAGTAGAATAACTGCATATGTCTCTCTGGAGGGTCATTAAGATAGGCAGGTATACAGTGATCTCTTTCAAAGTGAATTTCCTCATCATACATTTCTTCTGCCATCTGAAAAACCGAGATAAATGTATCAGGGTTAAACATATCAATGAACCATGATGTTTGTTAGAACTAACTTGAAGTGCAATTGAATTTCACATTACACCTTTAAGTTAAAAACAATCTCAATTGAAACTTTCAAGGGAACGAATTTGATTTTGAACCACAATTTTAAAAAAACACTCTCTTTAAAAATCAACACATTCAATTTTATCTTAAAAACGGTTAAGTTTGATAAGATAATACACTATTAGAAAAAGGGTCTTTCTTTACACGCAAACGATGACATGCGATTTTTAATGACGCGCAAAAATGAGTGTCATAAAAAAACTGTCAAGAATTATAAAATCCTAAGAGTAGATGACGCGCATTTTTGCGCGTCATAAAATTCCTGTCATTTTGATTTTTTTTTTAAAAACACGGAGTACACTTAAAAAATGCGTGTCATGTAAAAAGTGTCGTTTTATGTTTTTTCCCCCCTAATTTTTTCCCCAAATTTTCATTTCCCGCTACCTCATTTATTTCCCGCTGGCCGCTGCTATACACCTCGATGGAAAAACCCTAAAGAATTTATCCCCATCACTCTCTTCGTCTCCTCTCTCCTTCATCTCGACGGTGCTCTATACCTCCTTCATCTCCTCCAAGGAAAAACCCTACACCCACTTGCGACCACACCTCCGACCACCACCGCGCCATCCAAATCTCTGAATCTTCTTCAGCCCTACGCCCAACTTCCGCCTTCAACTCTCTTAATCCTATGAAAGCTGGAATATAGATTCATTTGATGAAAATCAATTGGAGCACATAACTGGTAATTTCTCTTATGTATAACATGCAATTAGGGTTTCATTGAACTAAATATGTATTTCACGACCTATGTGACTGGTCATTGCAGAGGTCTACTACCGTTCTGTTAGCCTTCGGATTCAATTGGTGCTTATGCGCTACGGAGGTTTATCTCTTCTTCTTTGTTCTCTGATATTGAATTCTATTTAATGCAAATAGCCCTAATCCGACCTTCCTTTCTCGTTTTGCTTGGTTAATCGGTTTATTTACTCTTGTCTTAGGTTTCATCTTTAAAGTTTTAGTCTAGCTTGTTTGGTGCATCATCCGTATCTGTGGAATCTTGCTCTTTAGAGTTGAGTTTTCTTTACGTTTGTAGGGTTTTAATCGATGGGGATGATTGATAATTTATATTTCATCATTTGAGAAATGGTTTTGAGAAACATTTATAAACATGCACTCTACCTGTTTGATGAAATGCTTAAGACACCGTTTGAGTCTTTCTCTCTAACAAAAATTTACCCAATTGGATTTTTCGTAGAGTCTAGCACTGGTGGGAAGTTTGAACACGAGCTTTGTTATGCTTGTTTATATTACACTTCACGTACCATCTTTCATGTAATTTTCAACGTTTTAATGTACTTTTCTTGTGAAGAAACCTGTCCATTTTGTACCCTGTTTCTAGTATCTGCACCGGGCCCAAAGGTCATATATTCAATTTGTTTTCATTCTGATGCATCCATTTGAGACAATATATTATGTATGAAGCATTACATGTGTGCAGTAATCCCAAACTGCGAGAGTCGTATACTAAATTGGGCATTTACATGGTTTCCATTCTATTCCCTGTAACCATATGCACTTTTTCGGTTTTTGTAGGACTGGCACTAGCTTCTGTGTTCGTTGATGCTCTTGGCTGATATGTGAGTTAGTTCTTTATTTTTTATTTCTTATTTTGTATTCTGTTGTTAAACTAGTTAGGTTTGTTCATGCTGCTAGATGTTATGTAAGTTCATTCCATGTTGCTGAATGTTATCAATTGCATGTTCCTGTATATGAGCATAAATATTTTGGGTTTTTTGGAATGGTAAGACAAAGCCATAACTTCAACCAAAATTTCTGTATGCATTGTAACAGTCAGGTAATAGAAGTTTTTGGGTATTTCACAAATTTTAATTATTTGAAAGATTAGTACATGAAAGGACCAGAAAAAAGACATTCTTGTGAATAAACAATATACTTAAAAAGTAAGGTTAATTACCTTATAGTTTCCTATCTGATAATCAGTTCTGTTGCAGCTAGTATGAAACTATTTCTGTAAGCTGATTATCTTCTCAGTAGTTGAATTTCTGAACACCCCTAGGTAGTGGCATAAAGATGTCTTCATATAATCACATATCTACCTGTATTAGTCACTAGAACTATTTGTAGTTCTATGATTGTTGATGATATGGGCTCAAATTCTTCTATATGTATGTTTATATGACTCTTTTGGGATGTTTAGGTTGATCTGGAACACAATCAATATCGAGAGAGCATATGGAAAAGGGAATCACTTCGAGAGAACATTAAGCGACATGAACATTTTCTTGCTTTACAACTATGCTTGAAACCTAGTCATAAGGTCTTATATAATACTCTAGTTAATTCACTCTTATCTGATTGATGGTATAACTGATACTAACTGTTTTATGCTTGTATTAAAATTTTAAATTGTAAATTTGCTATGTGTTCCAAAGGTGCTGGATGGAGAATGCGGGATTTGTGGACCATTGAGGGAAATTGCCGGATTTAGGTAAGTAACTCGTTATGTGACTAACTGGATTTCTGTATATATTAAGTTCATATATACTTTCTTTAGGCCCTAAACCGAGTTGCAGGAGTAGACGGGACCTGTGACTTTACAAAGGTTAGCTTCTGTCAAATAAATGGTTTATATGATCAGAATATATATTTAACATATGTGTAACGTAAGATATTCTTAGCAACACTTAACTGAGTTAGCACATAACTGTACATGGTGATGCTGTTCTCGTAAGCTCCTACATTAACCTCTACCAGGTATGAGGCCAGGTGGAGGGCGTGTTGATGTTCCTGGTTTTGGGTTCTGCCAGGTCAGCAGGGGCAGCGTCCAGGTGGAAGGCGTGTTGTTGTTCTTGGGCAGCAGAATCGGCAACAGTCGGTTCCTCTGATGCAACAACAGGTATGTTGTGCTTTTCTGCACTTGCAAACGTTTCTCTAATGGAGCAACGGACTGTAAGCCCCTTTTAGTATCTTGAAAATGAGATAGTCTTGATATTTGGATGTAGACATGTAAAAAGATATTGTAGATGTTGGGTGAGAATCTGTACCCACAAAGGGTTTCATGATTATGGTTATTAAGTATTAAATTAAACCTATCACAAGCCAAGTCTTGGTGATTAGTGGTAACCAGTATCGCATAGCATAGTGATCAAAATCCTATTTCTTCTTTTATTGTTTTTTTTTCAAATAGTAATCAACAGCCGATTGCAGAGTTAGTTGGGTCCTGTTTCATGAATTTTGGGGTTTTTTTTAAATGGTAACCCATAGTAGGGTCATCATGATCCTGTTTTTTTATTCGTGGTTTTGTTTAGATGGTAACCACTAACCAAATAACCAGTAGCCCATAGCAGAGTGATCTTACTCCTGATTTTATGGTTTTGTTGCTGGTGCAAGGGATATAATGGTTAACAACTCTTACTGATTTTATTCACAAATAGGTACAACAACTGGTTGGAAAAACTAGCTGATATAACTTATAAGAATGGAGATTAGGCTTGAGTAAAAATTAACCACCAGGTACTAGATGATGAAAAAATTCAGGTGTATATCTTTGAGTTCAATTGTATTTTAATAATCATGACAGGAAAACGAGGTTGCAAGGTTTCTTGTGAAAATAGTCTAGGAACTTGGTTACAAAACGCCAGTTGGAACAACAGCTTATATGGTGAGAGTGGCATCTCTGATGCAGGATAACCATGCTGTTCAAATTGGTAGATTATCTTCTTTGACCTCGGAAACTTGTTTTTGACATGGACATAAAACTGAATATGTATATTGTTAATGAATGACAACCACAATACAGTTAACATTGGATTTAATTTGAATTTGTTACGAGTTTTGCGAAACTATCGACGGATTTAGTTGAGGCATTGGTTGCTCAAGATCTTGATTGATAATTCTTAAAGCTAATCACATGTAACTCTTCTATGTGTTGTATTGTTGCAGGCTTATGTAGATTAGCCGAATTGATGATGTAGATGTTGAATTTGCAATCGGATTTCTAAAGCATTGTTGGGCTTGATTTTGTATTGTTTTGATTTCAGGTTCAAATATATGAAGACAAAGATAACTCGAGAAAGGACGAAATCCCAGCAGGAATGAATTTTTCCCTTCGTGCTTCTGCTGTTTTTCCTTTCCTGCTTTTGACCATCCTTTTTCCTTTTTGTAGATGGGCTTGATAATGCAAGTATTGAGATGGAAGAAGCTAATTAAGGTTACATGTAGTTAGTGCAATGTAAACTAATGTTAACTTTGTAATGTTTGCTCTATATATGAAATGTATTATTTTGCTACAAGTGTATTGTATTTTGATTAGGAGGTTAATTGTCATTAATGTGGAAATTAGTGAATCTACAAAAATATATTTTTTAAATTTTTTTTAATTCATGACGCGCATATATGCATGTCATAAGCATTTTTATGACGGGGGCTTCCTTGACATGCTTTTTATGACACGCTTTGCGCGTCATTAAATGCGCGTCATTGTTCGCGCGTCAAGAGGGTTCTTGACCCTGCCTTCCTTGACGCTTTTTTGCGCGTCATCTGGGCCCTTTCTTGACGCGCAAAAGGCGTCAAGAAAAGCCATTTTTGTAGTAGTGATAAAATCATTTTTGGGTTTATTTAAGTGTTTATGATTTTATGTCAAAATTTAAGTGGGTTTACGATCTACTATTTATGTTTACGATCCATCTGTGGGTTCACGATCGGGTTACACAAAAGACCGGTATAGGTCCAATTGTAATCGCAAGGCCCCATCGTAAACACTGACGATCGTAATCGTCCACGATCGAGAACACAATCCATCGTAAACAACATCGGAAACCCGATCGTAAATGCCAACGGTCGTCTTCAACCTCACATTAATCGTAAACACCGCACAACCGCCATTATTGAACCTGCAAAAACTTCGAAAACACATAAACAACCAACATTTCTGTAAAATACACATCAATCACTACCTTTTAAGTATCGCAAATACTGAAACAACTTTTAATCTCGAGAATTGACACAAAATCACGAAGAAAAGAAGATGATCACCAAGCTCTCAAAGAAACTGGGATTACTCCGACAAAACGAAGAGGAAACAGACGATTGAACAGTGTTTCGTGGTCGGAAATGGAAGGCGAGGGTGGTGGTGCGCTTGGTTTCCACTGTAGATGGTCGGAGGTAGTCGGAAAGTGGTTTTCCGGCGAAAAGAGGGTGCGGCTAGGGTTTTAAGCGGTGGTCGTAAACACTGAGAGGGAGAGGAAGACCGGGATCGTAAATGGGAATCGTAAAGGGGGGGGGGGGGTTCTTAAGGGTTTTGATAAAGAATATTTTCACAAAGGCCCCTCCATTTTTGAAAACATTTTAAATACACCCAAACCTCATTTAATTGATAATTCTCTTTAAAAAATGTTAATTTTGAAAAATTTGAGAATTACAAAACTTCCCCTCAGACTCATACCCCGAGTATCTGATCTTGATCATAAAAATTTAAATTTTTACTATTCAAAAACTAAAAAAATGAATATAAAAAGCATAAAATTAAGATAACCTAAAACCGAGATAAAAACATACTTGCCTTGAAGCTGATGTTTTTCATGGATCAAACCAGACTTATCTTTGACTGAGGAACCCTTTTTGGCTTCTGTTACTCGACGCTCTAGACAATTGTCAGAATTTTGACCACACAAACTCACACCAAGTCATTTTTAAGTGCTTAATTATGGTACAATATTACCGTCATGTTTAACCGTCCCCACACCCAATTGTTCACAACAAACCTACCCAACCTCAGAGTTTATTGAGGATTCACAAACCCCCAACTTGAGGAACCATGCAACACCGTCATGACAAACACTTATTTCTTTAATTATCAGTTGGTGATCAGGTCGGCCGCGTAAGCACGTAAAGAAGACCAAACAAAATAATTATTTTATTGTTTTTCTTTTTCTTTTCATTTTTCTTTTTGTTTTCATTTTTCTTTTCTGAGGTGTTGTTATAACAGTAGAACATGGTGTGTGAGAGAGTGAATACTAGGTAGATACCACTCTCAAACAATTTTTGCTGGGACTCGGTTTTTTAAACCATGTAAACTAGGACGGGAAACTAAACATATATAGAAGTTAAGTTTACTGCACTTACATTGATGATCATAGTTTTGGGTTGAGCTTACCGACATATCATCTTTGAGCAATCTTTCACTTCAGCCTTACACGTGTCAGTCTCCGATTGTCTTGGACATTTATATCACTTCCTACCAACTCAAGACAAACACAAACAACAACAACAACAACAACAACAACAACAACAACATACCCAGTAAAATCCCACCCGAAGGGTAGGGTCTGAGGAGGGTGAGAAGAGGACAAACCTTACCTTTATCTAAAAGGATAAAGAGGCTGCACGCAAAGAGACCCCCGGCTCAAAAGCACCCCAACAAAACAACTAGTTATGCATAAGTGATACATAGCACATATACGATACAATGGACTACACAAAAGTAGATACCACAGTAGGACACAAAAAAGACAACATGCAAAGCTGAAAAGGCAGAAGGGAACACGAAAGAGTAGAACACCACACATCAAACTCTAAACAACGACGAGAGTGCTGAAGACATAGATGTTGGGTTATATAACTAATTATCGATTTACACACGAGTACGCAGCGGATTTTATCCTATGAATTAATCTAACTAACCGGATAAATAATGTGTACCTTTTTAGCTCAGCAAGAGAAGATCTTCTAGGATTTGAAGTAAATCCCTCTACGATCGCACACACGACACACCGATGTACGTATGCTAGTACTTGATCACGAACTCCTCTCTTGATGAAAGCTTGGTCGAACCACAAGAAAATCGAATCCCCTGGATTCGGTTTCCTTTGCCGAAATTTAGAGAGAGAAAGAGAGGGAATTAGGGTTTGCACTTATCAGGTATAATGCCACAATTAAACCTTAAACCAAGAGGGTCTATTTATAGGTTTTAGGAACTTGGAAAACAAGTTAGGGTTTGGGATGGGGAGGCTTACACGATTTCGGCCCTAAAGCCCACTCCCAAATCCTTTCCTAATTGTAATCCAATTACAACTCTCTTTTATTAACAACTAACACCCTGTTAACAATTAACTGTTAGTTTTAACGACTCCTCGTTAAATATTCGTCATAAATATTAATTAACTGATTAATTAACACAAATACATTAGTGTCCAGACGTGTGACCCCGTAGGTTTAAATACTTTCCGGACATACGTTTATTTATACGTGATCATATCCCTACAGCTCCCACTTGAGCTCGTAATAATAAAGGTAATAACATTGGTTAGCGTCTAGCAACACGCCAATGCTCCCGGAAATATTTAAGTACAGTTTCTCAAAGTGTATTTAAATGGTACATTCATTTACTATCCTTTTTTTACTGATACCGTTGTTAAATATGAATATGGATCAAAGTCATTTCATACTTTAACGATGTTGTTTCTCATTCCATAACTAATTAAAGATTACCAAATTCAAATCGAGACACATCTGGATTTCATTTGGGCATGGCCATGCAAACATCTTAATTAGTCCCAATGAGGGGCCCAGTGGTATCTGCTTCAACTTTTAAGCTGATGGAACAAATCCTCTTGACTACACGTGTCCAGTCACATACTTCACTACACTTAGTGAAAATAGCCCTTTTGTACTACCTTATCCAGAATAGTTAGAACTATATCAAGTAGGTGCAATCCATATATGCATGACCTGCTTGTATCTCAAGTCTAAGGATAAGTAAAGCAACCATTTATGAATTTCACTTAATGATGACGATCCATAAAGTGACAATTCGTTAGTGGGGTAGTCTGATATGCATCCTATGAATACCATGTGAGTTTGGTGGGACCATCCATTATATATTCCAAGAATATTACCAATCACTCAGATTTGTCTTAGTTTAACTATATTCCCATATAGTTAATTGACAATGGACAATTTAGAATACTTGACAAGTACTCAAGGATTAAACATGCAAATATAGGACACAATTTACTATTGATAGAAATCAAACATATCAAGTACTTTATTTCATTATATAAATAGAAATTGTTTAACACCCCTTATCCAAATACCGAACAACAGACGTACATGATTTAACTAGCTAATCTAAGTCCCATGCCCTCGGCATGCCTTTCAAGCTTCGGCCTCGACAAAGCTTTCGTGAAAGGATCAGCTAAGTTAATATCTGTGTGAACTTTGAGTAATCTGATTTCACCTAGTTCGATCTGCTCACGAACATAGTGATATCTCCTGGCATAGTGTCTGGCGCCCTTCTGAACTCCAGGTTCTTTGGAAATGATTAATGCACCAGTATTATCACAGTACATATTAATAGGTAAGTTACTTGTAGGGATCACGTCAAGCCCACAAATAAAGTTCCTTATCCAGACTGCCTCCATTGCAGCTTCTGAAGCAGCAATGTACTCAGACTTTGTTGCAGACATAGCAACTGTGGTTTGTTTCTTGCTTTTCAAATCCACATCACCTCCATTTAGAACGAAGACGTACCCAGACTGAGACTTCGCGTCATCTCTATCAGTCTGAAATCCAGCATCGCAGTATCCGGTCACTTTGAGCTCTTGATCTGGATTTCCCCCATATACCAAAAACAAATCTCTAGTAGCTCGTAGGTACTTGAGAATGGTCTTAACAGCAGTCCAGTGACTTTCATCTGGATTCTGTTGAAATCGGCTAACGATATTCTGCGCAAACACTATATCAGGTCTAGTGCATCTCACCGCATACATTATAAAGCCTACAGCCGAAGCATAAGGGATTCTTTGCATACGCTTCACCTCATCAGGTGTAGAAGCACCTTGTTTGACCGATAGACCAAGTCCTTCCTGCATAGGTACTATACCACGCTTGGAATTCTCCATCTTCAATCGCTTCAAGATCTTATCATTATAAGCACTTTGACTTAGTCCAATCAACCGCTTATTTATGATACGGCCGTATCGAATGCCAACGAGTTGATTTTTTAGGTGACACGTGTTGGACACTTGTAATACGGTCGTATTGAGGGAATACGCCCGTATCGAGTCCAGGCCTATAAAAACCCATTTTCGAGTAGATTTCTTCATTTCTGTTGATTTCTCTCAGTTTCTCTGCTCCATAAAATTTAAATCCACTCCAGTAGGCTAGTAGAAGACTGGAATCAAGTGTTCGAGGTGTTAGATCATCAAGGTAAGATTGGTTTTAAGAGTTATTCATAATTTTGTTAAGTTTTGTGATGGAATCATGAATGTGTGGATTTTGACCAGTTCTAGGAGGATGGTTGATGATCAGGGAGTGTTAGGGAGCTACTGATCATCAAAGAAGCAAGGTTTTAAGGTTAGATCATGCATACATGAAGTGTTTCTAATTTTGGAAGGTTTAGGGTTGCATGTGATGATCAAGGGTAATTTTGATTGTTTCCAGTGGTTAATTGTTAGGGGTTTATGTTTAATTGTTCCAAGAAAGTTTCTGGTAGCAAGAAAATGAGAAATAGACCACTGGAAATGACCAAAAGTGCAGATTTGGGTTCTGCTGGGTTAAATACGCCCGTATAGGAAGATAGGAAATACGGTCGTATTCATGCTATGGATAAACACGCCTATATTGGGTTATAAATGATACGATCGTATTCATGGGGTAGGCTGTATCGGAAGTCGTATTAGGAGTCATATGTTTCAGGGAATTAGGTGGAAATTAGTAAAAGAATTAACTGGTGATACAGCCACATTGGGGGTAATATGAATCGTCTGTATTCGAGGGAAATCAGAAAATGATGTTTTTGTCTAAGTGTTGGATCTGACCCGTTCATGTCGGGTTTGGTCCCTAGAGTATAGTTGCATGCTAGGAAGTGTTTAACCTCACAAGAATGTCTTAGTTTAGGACATCGGGTGAGGAGTTGATTGCTTCGATTAGCTAACAGGATTTGTGAATTTGAAGGGCTAGGCTCATGTGAGTTCTATGAAGCCCTGCTTTAAAATGTTTTAATCGTTTTGGACTGGTATACATGCTATGATATGAATATGCTTTCAAATGTTTATATGTGTTAAATTGCTACAAAATGCTTTAAATCCTTATATGTGCCTAATGATTTGAAAATGGATTAATTGTATGAAATTGTTATGTGCTATTACCTTGTTTTAAAATCAAGTGACCAAGTGGTGAAGGAATTCTTAGTGGACATGGAAGTGTATTTAGTATTATGTGTGAGAATTAGTGTGCATTTACTATTTCATTATGTGGCGGATACGCTGCGGTACTTCCTATATATAAGCATAATGTTATAGTTTCCTGGTATATCGGAAGTGTGGTGGATACGCTGCAGTACTTCCTATATATTAACACAGACGGTAAACTGGGGGATACCCACTACTTGCAACATATGAATACTTCATCACTGCCCACTAACAAACTAAAGGCACTTGGGTGCTTGACTAGGAGTGGGTAGTGTAACCATGAGGTTAGGATTACCTATAAGAGGTTCATTATGATTGACTAGAACGTCCTAGTAAGGAATCCATAAGGTCATGAAGGTCGACGGTACTAAAGGAGACTCCTGAAATACGGAAACGTAAGGGAGTTAAGGGTAGTGTTCCTGAAGGACGAAAGCATGAAGGGTCCACCGAAGGACGGAATCGTGAAGGTGGCACGTCTATCGTTTGCCGAAGGTGTTCACTGAAGGACGAAAGCGTGAAGGTGATGCAGCTGGGCAGTTAGTTACACTATCATGTCCCAAAAGAGTAGCCGAGACAAGGAAATGATTAGGGTATGTTATGTTCTACTCATAAGGTAGCAGATGAAAGGTTAAGGTATGATATGTAGTCATGACAAGCAAAGAAGAATAAGAATTGGTCTAATGCTATGATAGAAAATGAAAGTAATGTGTAGGTCCCTTTAATGTTATGTGCGCTGTAATTATGTGTTATGTGTGTTAATATGAAAAAAGAAACAGATTTCAATGATTCAATGGTTTTTAAATGAAAACATAGAACTCACCAATGTAAGTTGATCGCTTGAGCATGTATACTAGGTTCTGCAAAGGCGTCAAGCAGCAAGGGTAAGGCTGGTATGTAGATGGCTCTGGTGGTGCTTGCTAGCTGGCGTTGATGGTTATGTTATGTTGCTTTTAGTTATGTTGTTTATACTTACGATGTGTAAGACTTAGTTATGTTGTATAATAGAGTTCCAGTTTTCGCTGTTTTTGTTATCTCTAATTAAATCATGTGCTAATGAGTAAATCCGATGAGTGGCGACCGTCCTTGAGGGGTGGGCGTTACAGATTGGCTCGTTGTTGATCCCCGGGTACATGCTCCACCAACACTTGTTCGTTTTCCACGCACTCCCGGATAAAGTGATAACAAGTAGCCATGTGCATGCTTCTTCCATGGAATACGGGATTTATAGTTAATTCAGTCGCCGATTGATTATCAATTCGAATTATGACTTTTTCTTTGTTTTACCCGATCACCTCATTTAATAAATCTTGGAGCCAAATTGCTTGACATGGGGTCGGTGTAGCCGCCATGAATTCCGCCTCGCAAGATGATAAAGCAACAGTTGCTTGCTTTTAAGAACACTATATGAGAGGTAAAGAACGAAAGTAAAAGATATGCCCCATAGTGCTTTTTCCATCGTCAACATCAACATTGTGGCTACTATAACCGATCAACCGTCTCGAGCTACCCTTGCCATACTTGACCCAAGCCACGCTGTGCCTTACAAATATCTCAAAATATGCTTAATTGCCTACCATGTGATTCTTGCGGATCTTGCATGTATCGACTAATAACCCCGACCGAGTATACCATTTCGGGTCTAGTATGCATCAAATAATGTAGACATCCTACCAACCTTCGAAAATTAGTTGCATCGATAGTTGGTTCTTCCTCGGCTTTAGAAAGTTTCATTCCCTACTCCATTGGAACGTAAGTGGGGTTTGAATTTTACATCCCAACTTCCTTGAGAATTCGTTTTGCATAACTTTCTTGTTTAATCATAATAGGGTCGCCATTTTGAATAACTTCACTTCATAGGTAATATATTAACTCCCCGAGGTCGAACATCTCCTATTTTCTTGTCATGCCTTTCTTAAACTCGTGAATTATATTAGAGCTAGTACATGTCACGAACAAATCATGAACACACACAACTAGAATTAAAATATGCTTTCTTCCCGTCTTTCGAAAACTAACTTCCTTCAAGCACTTAATAAAACTCATATCTTTCAAGATTCGATCTATGTAGATACATGGTTCCTTATCGTCATGTGAAGTATCAAATACAAGACAAGATGACACAAGTTTTCTATGGGCCGAACCCTAGGCGAACTTAGAGTTCAGACCTAGACGAACTTGGTCCGAACCTAAGGTTCGGCTAATCGGGTTCTTGTCTAGTATAAATAGTTTGTCTTGTATAGCTCTTGAAAACTCTTGGTCATATTTCTATATGTATACTCTGTAGTTCTCTGTGGTCTAATACAAAGCCCTTTGTATTTATATCTTATCTCATTCACGTTTTACATTGATTTCGATACGATCGAGTAGACGATCCACCACTCACGCACTTTCAAGTGGTATCAGAGCACTAGGTTCAATCTACTGATCGGAAATCTCCGTTTCTCGAAGTTTTGAGTCAAAAACTCAAGTTTTGCGAGAATTGTTACTCATTTTTTAGTTTGTGTGATCTTCTCGAGTGTGCTTTTCATAAAAAATCTTCTCCTAGAGTGTTTTTATTGAGTTTACTTGAATTCCTGTTGAAAATTTCATCCAAAACACTGAAAATCGTGAAAATGAAATCGAGAGTGTTCGAGTTCGTCTGAGGTTCGGCTGTAACTGAAAAGTAACCGCTTCGAACTCTAGGTTCGGCTAAAATTCTAACGAAGCTGAGGTTTGGATAGTGTTCGGAGATAGTTCGGTTAAGGATCGGAAGAGGTTCGGATAGAGTTCGGTAGAGGTTCGATCACAATTTCGATTCGGATTAGGTTCGGACAAAGTTCGGCAAAACAGATCAAGTTCGGCTAAGGTTCGGGTAAATAGTAATCAGGATTTTTGGAAGGATTCACTGAAACTGACGTAACTTGAGAACCATAAAGAGTTACGGAACCCAATACCAGCCAAAACGACCGTCTCGGAAAGATCTGTACTTTTACTCACCTAACGTCCAGTACCCTCAGTTTTGGTACCCAAAATTCACTTCTAAGACCTTCGTTTTTGGGTTTGAAGTTTTGGTATATAAGTTTTCGGACAAGATGAGTGATTTTCAAGCATTTGCAGCAATTCAGAATTTGGTGCAAGCTACGATGCAAACTATGATGAACTATGATAATGAAATCGGAACAAGTCAAAAAGTTCCCAAATTGCTAAAATTGGAAGATTATCATAGTTGGGTTAAACGGTTTGAAGCGTATGTGGATACGAATGATATTGATATGTGGTTGGCATTTTCTGATCAATATGTCTATCCTAAAGATGAAACCAGGGAGCCAATTCCTCAATAAAACTTACTTCTGAACAAAAGAAAGCGTATCAAGCTGAGAAAAAGGCATATGGTACTTTGACCATGGCATTACCTAAAGAATTGTTACATCAATTCTCGGGTAACTATACTCCGAAGAGTTTGTGGGATGCATTGGAAAAGAGATGTGAGGGGAATGACCCGTATAAGAAAAGTCGACAAAAGGTTTTGAAGAAAGAATTTGATAGTTTCAAGCATTATCAGAATGAAACTATTCCAAAATCTGATTTCACGATTTGCACATTTAATGAGTGAAATGCGTCTGATGAATCTTACGAAAGAAGAAGCTGATATGAAAGAAAAGATTTTGGAGGCTTTACCTGAGAAATGGGAGAATTATGTAATGATGATAACTCATGATAAAGAATATCCAGGATTATCATTTAATGATCTGATTCAAAGATTACAAGCAAGGGATATGGAGTTACTGGTGAACAAGTCTCTTCCTGCACAAATTCAAAATCCTGCTATGTATCATGGTGAAAATGATTCAACCATGAATGCTGGGAAATCTAATATTCTTAGTTCCGCACCTCCTATAGCATTCATTGGAGGTAAATCTGAAACTCCTAGTTATTATGCTGGTCGTACCGTTTCTGTTCCTAGTTCTTCACCTCAGAAAGCTTTGTCTGCTCAAGTTACCGATGATTATAATGCTGTAATGTCGGCATTAGTATCTTCATATTTTGGTGTTATTATTGGTTCGTAAGTAACGCAGATTGACCAATGAAGATTATGATCAAATCGACTATAATCATTTGGAAGAGATGGATCTGAACTGGCAATATGCTATGTTGGTTCGAAGAACGAAGAAATTTTTCAACAGAAGAAGAGATTGAATCAGGATGGGAAAATTGGTCTGGACAAGTCAAAGGTTAAATGTTATAAATGTTCAGTATATGGACATTTTGCACGAGAATGCCCAAGTTCAACTGAAAATAAATTGAAGTCCGGTCAACATGCTCATTTGGTTATTCATTCACCAAATGAAGCTCACAAGGCTGAGAGAAAATCTGTTTCTTTTGACGAAAAACTGACTGAAATGTTTTGGCATCCAGATGAATTTGCCTAGAATGCAGATTCAGAAGCAAAACTGAAACATGCTCCATTTACTGTTGCATTGACTGCTAGTCATGATAATAATGATAGTATTATGACTGATTCTGATTCCAATTCGACAATATCAATGATCAAAGAAGTTAAAGTCGAAGAATCAAAATGTCTTGAATGTATAAGGTTGGGTAAGAAGAATACAACTCTTGAAAAAGATTCTGAATTATTGTCAGAAGAAGTGGTGACATTAAAGAAAGAATTGGAAGACTTTCAAAAGAAATATTATGAATTGGTCCATGTTCATGAGGATGTTTTGAAAGAAAAGAGGCAATTGGCTGATGAATGTGAAAAAGCCAAGGATGAAGCTTTAGATGCAGCACAAGATTTTAAAATTTTGTTTGAAAAGAGTTATCCGGTTCAACAAAAGTATGAAAAAGCTAATGCTCTTGTGGTTGAATCGGCTGCGACAATTGAAAAACTTCAATCTAAGATCTCTACACTTCAAGATGAAAATGTTTTGTTTCGTGATAAGAATGAAGTTTTAACAAAAGACATTGAGATTTTCAAGAAGAAAAGAGAAAGTGTGCTTGAGGAATTGTTTGTTGAATGTGAGATCCGGAAGATGAAAACGTATGAGTATGATGATCTCAATGCAAAATTCATCAAGTCTCAAAAGGAAGTGTTTGATGCTCAACAGAAAATTTCTGAATTGAAGCTGGAAATTTTGGAATTGAAAAGGCAAGTGAAAAAACGCAATTTATCGCCGACATTGCTGAATTTCTTATACAAACAGGATCGGAGTGAAGATAGTTCCAAAAAATATGATATTCACATGGTTCCTCAACCAGTGGATTTATCTGAATTTACATCTGCTCCGCTGGATCCTAAAGAAGAATTGCATGATTATTCAAAGTTTGCCACTTCATCCAAGAAGAAGAACTCAAAGTCTGAGAAAAAGCAGAAACCTTTGGGTGAAGCTTCGAAGTTTAATTCAAAGTCTATTTTCTTGGAAAATGAACAGGTTTTTGATAAGGTTGCTTCGAGTATTTTGTCCGGAACTGAAGAAGAGAAAGTTTTGGTTGAAAAGAACAAACTAAAAGACATCAAAGCAAAATTCACTAGAGAAGCTAAGGGGAGAGAAGCTTCTGGTTCTTCTTCCAATTCATCAAAGACACCAGGTTATAAGAACAAAGGTTTGGGTTATGAAGTCAAGGAAGCACCGGTTTAAGTTAAGAAGCCAGAAAAAGCTGCAAAGATTCCCAAAGCTAAGGTTCCAAAGAAATCACCTTCTCTGAAGGACAAATCTTATTATTCTGGAGGGTCATCATCTTCAAGGAGTCCATCTCCTAGGTATGATTCATATGATGATTTCTTTGATAACTTTGATTTTGAACATTCTTCTGGTTTTCAAAATTCAAAGAATTTTTCAAATGTGCTAAAATTTCGAGAAAGACTTTTTTATGCATGTCGTCAACCTGGACATCTTGGTGCTGATTGTCCAACGACTACATATATCCACAACAATGCTAAATATGTGGATAAAAACGGTCATATTTTTGATGAGCCATGGTCTCCAAAGGTCAAATCAACTCGTAAGTCGTCCTGGTCTAAATCAAGTACGCTGGTTGATACCGATTCTGGTTTTGATCAAAAATCCAAATCATTAAAGATATGGAAACCAAAAGTTGTTTCCAAGGCCAACAATGACTATGTGGAAGACATCGGACGACCCGACACTGTTGAATCGGGTCGATCCCAAAGCGATTAATGTTTTATTTGGTGTCAACAGGTATTTCAGGAAGACCTTTCGGTAATTATAAAATTGCAGATTTTGGAATATCTGTGCTAACTTAAATTGCTTTTCAAAATCAATTTTGTTTTCAAAATGCTAAACTGCAAGTATTCGTGTTGGTTGATCAATTTCTGTTTTTGTGTTTCACTTCGTCTCATTTTGAGGGGGGAGTTTTTCTTGTTGAAAAATGTAAAAATATTGTGTTGTTTTTCAAATGGTAAATATGAAAATCTATAAATAGAGTTGTCATTTTTAAGGGGAGAAATTTTGAAAAGACAAAAACATTGAAAAATGCAAAAATCCAAAAACATTAAAAAATGAGAAACTGTATCCGACATGATTGGGAAATGATGGTACGTTGGCTTACATCGTTTGACTCATGGATAAACTAGATGACAAAGCCATAAGACCATTTGATCGATGTGTAAGGTAGGCTCGGCAAATCAGAAAGTATTCAAATGTGATATACACTAAATCTGATGCTTGACTTAGTGGACAACATCTTGATGCGTATCTCAAGATATATCAAGAAAAAGATATGTGAAAAATAAAATGAGAAGTCACTGTGTATACATGTGTTCATTTTGCAAAGATTTAAATTTGTTTGATTTTCTTTTTTTTGTCAAATGATCGGACTTTCTTTGCGTATCGAAAGATCGACCTGATTGTTGTTCATTTGACGTTCTGATTTATTTTTTTGGTGTTTCCTATAACTCATCAGACTTTCTCTGCGTGTATGGGAGTACCGACCTGATTGTTGTTGGGTTATACAATTTCAACTTGTTTTATTTTCTTGTTTTGTTAAATCTGATGCCTTATCTGCGTATCGAAAGATCGACCTTAAGGTAGACGATTTAATGTTCTTATTTCTTTTTGCATGGAACACAGTTGACTATAACATGAATACATTTACTATGTGTTAAAGCACAAGTAAAATCACAAAATGTGATAAGCAAAGTATATCTGAGTATGTCTGATAGTGTGGGGTACACTGGTTAAAGCAAATCTAATCAATATCTTAACATATCCAGATGTTATGAGTATGATTGTGCCTGAGTTTAAAGTTGGACAAATTATATCTGCAATCGATATGGCTTATGTGATACAATAATCAAAATTGAAGTATAGTTCAGGTTGTTATGTCGAATATGATCCCAAGTTGTGATCTTTCTCACAAAAGACAAAAAGAGTGTCTGATTCTGTATTGCATTTACTTTCCATATCAGAAAATACCAAAAAGATTTTAGGTGTGTTTTGATGTGAAGTTTCTAAAAATTAAAAAGATTTTGTTTCTTATTTCTTTTCGATTGATCAACACGGAATACGAAATCAAATTTCGAAATCATGATATCTTGGAGTCTCGAAGAGACATTTTGCGCCAAGATTATTTATGTTGGCAGGTTTCTAAGTGGAAAGAGAACATCACAACTTCAAGTCTTCTGAAGTTGTTGATAAAGAGATTACACACGATGCACTATCAAGTATTCAAGATTGGACTCATCGTCAAATCGAGGAAGAATTTGATTAAAGATACAAGTTTTAAAGTGGAAGCTGATACTGCATGTCAAACCCCAACCGACGGCGGAATACGTCGGGGCATGATGATTGTCCAGATGCACAAAACACTAATTAATGTTACGATATTCTTAATCAACCCATTTCAAAGATAATTCAAGATTCATTACAATACATGACATAATACATCAATAAAGAACAATTAGACTTAATTAACTTGGTCACACTGAGTCCGCATGCGATCCTATGGTGTCATCAGTAAGAAGTCATCAACTAACAGCAAATCCTGCAACATGTATAAAATAAAGGTCAACTAGGAATAGTAGGTGAGTAATCACAGGTTTATATAGATATATGATCATAGCTTGAACATGCGAATCAATGTTAAATCTGTGAACATGAGTTTAGCAAACAAGTAACGAACTAAAGCACATGGGGGTCGACGTAACCCAAGCCCTCGGCATTTAGGCTTTCAATCACAAGGTGCCACACGCGAGGCAGGCCAAGTGGGTTGCCAGACCAACAGATCCATTATTGTAACCCCGGCTCAAATGAGTTAATGGGATACGTCTATGAACATGAACATGAACATGAGCAACAAATAAGTACAACACACACACACAACACAATCCATAGCAATGATCCACACAAGTTCACATATACAAGGCACATAGATCAAACACAGAATTCACATGCGTTTTATAAAAGTATAAAGTTTAAGAACACAAACATGAGTTTATACGATACATGTTGCACCCCAAAATTTTAAAAGGAAAAGTGGCTATGATACTCACCTGATGGAGGAGACACGATTCGAGAGAAAAGACACCACGAAACGAAGAAGGATGGACCCGATGATAATCTTGACGACTAGCGAGATAGAGGAAGAATAAATAAATATTTAATTAAATGAATAAGTAATTTAATTCACGACATGACCGACTCGACGACTCGACGGTGATTTGGTGAGATGATACGTACGGTAAGGGTCCAATCCTAATACTAAAGGTAAGGCCAAAGGGTCCTAATTTGACTACTAATATGAAAGTCAAACATGATCGAACATAAGTCATCATGGTCAAACAGAAGTCAACGTGGTCAAACAGAAGTCAACGTGGCCATACATCAAAGTAGTCATTATGCCAACAAATAATATCATGGAATCCTAGTTCTACCATAACTTATCATATAATTTGTGAATCTAACCATGGAGGGACACACATGGTGTGCACCTAGTCATAACACATCATACATAGCATGATTCTAGTCATAACGTATCATACCTAGTATGGATCTAGTCATAACATATCATATATAGCATCAAATCCAAGCATAATGTTCAAATCCATAAGTCTAGTCCTAAATAGCAATTCATGACCTAAGTCGAGTCATTTTAAACCATGAAAGTTAAATCATGATGTTCAAACCACATGGATCTAACCCTAGGTAGCATAGATGATGAAGGTCTAAACAACTCATAACATAAGTTTCATATTCGGATAGTAAATTTCACAAATCTAACCCTAGATGACACATATGGTAGGGATCTAACCATTTCCAAGCATAAAACATCATCTTGGTAGTTAAAACCCTAGATCTATAACATATCATCATGCAAGAACATAGATCTAGCCTAATTTATCATAAAGTCACCATCTTGATCATAAAATTCAAAGATCCAATGATTATTAACATGCATCATGAAGATCTAAACCCTAATCATCAAAAAGTCACAAGTTTCATCAAGATATTCATAAATTTGGCATGATTCTTTAAGTATATCATAGATCCAACTCAAAATCATCAAAAAGATTCCATCTTTATAGGGAATATCATTAGATCTACAAGTTATGACTAACAAAAGCCTAGATTTACTATAAAAATCTGATCTTGACCCTAGAATAAGAAGATGGGTACATACAAGCTTAAAGAATGGTGAAATGGATGATGATGAGGGAAGAACGGGACTTCAATCTTCAAGATCTTTAGCTTCAAAGCATGGTTTTGATGAAGAAAAATGAATCCTAGATCTTTACAGCCATTTTGGGGGTTTAGGGTTTGAGAAAATGTGTTGAAATGAGGTTTAAGATGCTTAAATAGCAGAAAATCTCGTTCAGCTGAAAAGGGACCTGCAAGCATATCGCCTAGGGGTCCGTGGAGGTCCAGGAGATGCGCCTAGAGCCTCCTGGGCGGCCCCTTCGCTTTTCGCCTTGTTTTGCGTGCTCGTTTTGTCGTTTTTCGATCTTTTCGAGTCCCGTTTTCTCCCAAATCACCCAAATCATTCTCTCAACATGTTAACCACAAAAAATCCACTCACAATGATAACAAATATGTCACGTAACACTAATGTATGCGTAAATTAGGTCAAAACATGTAATTTTGGTCGGTTTTGGCGTACGTATCGATTTTTGGCAATCCACCAACGGTTTGCGACTAGATCAAGTGTGTGATGACTTGTGACATGACAATTGATCATTAGACACATAAAAATGTATAATTTGATATACGGTGACCAATTATGAGGTTCCCGGTAAACGACGGATCGCGTACCGAAATTACGTAAAAAACCCGAAATTGCTTTATATTCAATTCGAGACACCTAATTTGGTTCCAATTGATTGTAATTAAGTATCCGGTTTCGAAAAATCGATTATAAATCATTTAGATTCATTAATTGGGGTGTAAACACCCGAAAATTCTCCCGATTCTCAATAATTTGCAAATTGGTAACTCGTAAACTTTCAAAACGGGTCGGATTTCTCAATCGGTAATTTGCAAATGTTATAGTCTCCCCTACTTTAGGGAATTTCGTCCCGAAATTAGAAGAGACTTTTAGATTTTGAGAAAAGTTAAGAGTTTTACCAAACCAACACATTTGACATTTGGAACCAATCATAGAGTCAATATAAGGGATTTCACCGAGGATAGAAATATATTCTCGATTACTGAAACAATTATATCGGCACCAAAAATCTTTACCCGACCGCAAGGGTTGGGTTTAGAATGGTGACTGAGGCGAATAAACTGTGATATAACCGATGATCAGAGACATAACCCACACACATACACACACACACACCGTTCTTGGTCCGACTCCCAATGCACCCTAAAGGAATTACCGATGCTTATATATAGGGTGTACCGCAGCTAACCCACCACATCTTTAATACCTTTAGTGAGTATTGTTTGTCTTCGGAGAACATCCTATTCCACACCACCGATATCAAACAACCGAGTATGATACAACAACATAGGACAACCAACAGAAACTGAGATAGGTCTCAAGAATACACTACGGCCAGTCTAGACTCAACCAAGAGACTAACCAAAAATAGTGGACCATAGTCTCCCCTACTTTAGGGACGAGACTAGGGGGTTTAGGAGGCTCAGGTGAGTAATGGATGCAACATGGATTTCTTCAAAATATCCCAACTCAATCACATAGATTCACGTAGATTCGCATTGGTTCACATAGATTCACATAGAATAAACCAACACCAAAATCGAAAATAATGATAAACAAAGATGCAGAGCTTCAGACTTCATATTCAAACAAAGCATCAAGTTCTGGTGAACTAGATGGGTAGCGACCCACATCCGGTTTACCTTACGAGACACGATATCTGGACAGAGTCTGAATCAGCCCTCGCTAAAGCCTAAGACCTATACCCCACACCCAATATCGATCGTATGCTAAGCTAGCATCACACACAATCGTCGGTAGTAGCGCGTATGAGTCTCTGATTTAGCAAGAGTAGAGTTATGATCAACACTCGAATTAACGATACGCAACCGTAAAATTCAAGTGATGAGCACAAACGAATGATACCAAAAGAAATCGAGTACCACGATCTAAACGGAACACCACGCATTGGATGCCATGAGTCGATTAGCACTCGCTCGGGTGTCACGACTAGCGTAATCCGAACAGTACATTTCAAAATCAACACGACTCCTTTGACTTGGAATGAACCGTATGATTCGTGGTGCATGAATTCGATGACATGAATTGAATTACATGATTCGAGGTGCATGAATTCGATTACCTAAATCAGACAACGCGTCTCGAAATACATGTATCGATAACATGAACCAAACAACATGCCTCGAAATGCAAGTACCGATAACATGAATCGAACAACATGCTTCGAAATACATGTATTGATAACATGAACCGAACAGCATGACTCGAAGTTCATGTACCCGATGATATAAACCGGATAGCATGACTCGAATTACATGAGCCCGATAACATGAATCAAATAACATGACTCAAAACACATGAGCCCGATAGCATGAGTCGAGTAGCATGACTCGAGATACATGGGCCTGATAACATGAACCGAATAGCATGGCTCGAAGTACATGAGTCCGATAACGTAACTCGACTATCATGGTTCGAAATACATGAATTCAATAACATGGACCGAAAACATAACTTAAAATGCGAGAAATCTGATAACATAAACATATCTTGTAATGAAGAATAACTTGATTAATAGCGATTACCGGTCACATCCACCCATAGTACTCTTCAGATGAGACCAAAGATTTAGAATTAAATGATACACCCGATGAAATAGGTTAACGAACCAACAAATGGTCACATAATAATAGACTGGAGAAAGACTGAACCGCAACCGAAACAATCATCAAGGTCATGCGACAAATGAGAGTCGAATCGAATGATCGAATCTGATAAATGATGGGTCTAGAGTCTAAAATTAGACTCATGAGTCAATGGTAAAGCAGGGTCAGGAAAATCGGGGATAAAGTGGCACAGTTCGATTCCATAAACCGACCATTGAGTAAATTAAGAGCCGAAACAACCCGGAGTTTCTGATCTGTGTACAAGCGAGTTTCCCATGATAGAGATCAAGGATAAGAAATGAACAAATTCATACATCGCCCGAGAGGGCGATCATGAATTTGGAAAATGGACACGAAGTGACGGTTGAAACATGGAGTTCAAAACCAGACACTACTGCGAATCAGGTACAAACAAAAGATGAGGCTCATGAAGGGCACAAAATGAGGGAGGTTAACACAACGGAAGAAGACAAAACCCATAAGGAAGAAAGGATCGCGCAGAGGCGAACGGTTCCCCGAGGGTTAGAGACGATAAGGTGACTGACGGCTGGAGTCGTACGAGCATAAAGGCTATGTGAAAGCTGATTTGGTGAACGGGAGGAAGACCCGATGTGACTTCGGATGTCTTCGATTCCCATTTCATTATGATGAACTTTCACAATCTTGGGTTCTAAATGCATGCGCTCCATACGCAAGTAATTGTGGACGCCCACAGACTGATTTATCGTCAAGGGTTGCCGGGACCCGAGTCACCGGCGAGACAAAAGATTTCTTCAAAACATACGGATTCATAATGATAACAAAAATAAAACCAAGAAGGTACGCTGAGATAAGAGGAAAAGGGATCTGAAGATGCTAACGGTGAACAATGCTGAAGGACGGACATCAACGAGTTAGGTCGCAAGGCAGACATAACTCAATGGTCATGAAGACCAAACTTCGAACGAACATATTTGATACCGGTACGTGTATAAGGTTGTCTACTCGAAAGGTCGTAAAATCATAAACTCATACACATGTAATCCCGTAAACATGTGGACTTGTAAACTCAAAAATTTTCAAACGGGTAGACTCCCCGACACACATACCTAGAGGATACACGAGCTATATCAAATGAAGATATTTTAAAATGGTTAATTTGAAATTCTTAACAACACAGGAGAGTCATATGCGCGTGGGCTCATAACTCGCTCATGTGCCGGCTTGTCTGCAGGTATACGTGCAATCCCGTAACCACGCAACCTGCAAACTTGCGAACCCATCAACGAGAATTTACCCAACGTACACATAATGATAATGATCATTTAAGGGATAAATGATCCAGAAATTTAAACGAGACAACACATAACCGAGTACATAAGTGCATAAAAGAAATATGGCAATACGGTTTCAAACGACATTAAAATAAAGGAAGTCACTACATACAAAGTCAACAATTCCAAACGATTACAAAGCATCAACATAAGACACATCAAACAACATTCGAGTGGGAAGATCCAGCATAAGGTCCACGGACAGCATTGCCGTTGACGGCAGCATTAACGGTAGCTAACAGTGGTTGCACCAAAGGAGTATGATCAGGAGCACCAAAGTAATAGCAATCATAGGTGGAGGCAAATGCAGTCCGGTGAACAACGAAGGTGCGAGCAGACATAGGTACCACAGGGAGAAACGCATGAGGCTGAGCTCGAGCTGGCCGGTGACTGGTGCTCCCGAGATGGATGGATCGATGATAGATACCCATATGATGACTCAAAAGGCTACAATTTGTGCACTGCCAAAATGGAAGGTGAGTGGGGTGATGCTGGTTGCACCGATTGCATAAAGGGCGAAGTCCAAAGTAGGGCTTCTTAGCTTTCGGCGCGAAGGAAACACTTTGAACAACAAGAAGTGTGGGGTTAGCAGCATCAAGTGGAGCAACATGAGTTGTTGCCCTGGTATAGGTTAGCCTTCCACTCCTTCTCGCTGACTCTGGTAGAAGAGGACCCAACACCCGAGTTTCCTTGTGTTAGATCAGTAGGGTTCCCAGAGTCCTTGCACTTAGAAGAAATGCACGCCTTATGGCGTTTGGAAGGACAGGCGGGTTCTAAGGTGGTAGCATTGGCATTGAGAGCTTGCTCGATTAAATCAGGGAGGACAACCGTCACTTGACGTACAACCTCTCGAGCTACTAGACGGTTGCGATGACGAATACGATGATCCAAGCAAAGAAAAGAGAAAGAATCAATCATGAGACTATGGGTACATTAGGGTGAATGACCGATTTAAAATCATGCGACAACTGATTTTGATAAATCATAGAATACCGAGAATCATAGGAGAAAATCAGAAAATCACCAACATGTAAAACGAGAAATTAGATTAAAATCCATTTAGGTCATAAAAGGTTAAGTGTGTGATAGTGAGATGGTGTAACTCAGATTATCATAGGTTATTAAAAATTTTACATACAACGCGTAAAACACGAAATCGAATGATTTTTGAAAAACAAACGGAATGGCCCTCATTTCCCGAGTGGGAAACTACAACCGTGACTAATCAGAGTAAGATCTTAGTGTTTGACATGCTTTGGCCTAATAGGTTTCAACACTCTCATGGGGGCGTCCCAGGTAAGCATCCGGATCCGTCAATTCAAATTTGTACGCAACGCTTTTCCAGTTAGAGACCCCAACTATCGGTGCTTCCACCCTTACAGTTACCACATGTCAATCACTAAGGCCCCGTGTCTGACGAGATCATAAAATCCAAAGTCAACATCCTAAATGGTACGTAAGGCACCATTTCTTTGGAAAGAGGCTAGGAAGCCTCAAGTGATTTGTGTATAGGTGCGTGCTAATCGATAAAGGCAACAATTAAACAGGCATGATTAAGAAGCAAATATAGGACATATAAATCATATAGGCATGCTATGCATGAGGCACTCATGCAGGACACCTAAGGCATAAGTCTAGGTCAAGCCGGTTCTAATAACCTAGATCCCTATAGCCGTGGCTCTGATACCAATTTGTCACACCCCAACCGAAGGTGGAATACGTCGGGGCATGATGATTGTCCAGATGCACACAACACTAATTAATGTTGCGATATTCTTAATCAACCCATTTCAAAGATAATTCGAGATTCATTACAATACATGACATAATACATCAATAAAGAACAATTAGACTTAATTAACTTGGTCACACTAAGTCCGCATGCGATCCTATGGGGTCATCAGTAAGAAGTCATCAACTAACAGCAAATCCTGCAACATGTATAAAATAAAGGTCAACTACGAATAGTTGGTGAGTGATCACAGGTTTATATAGATATATGATCATAGCTTGAACATGCGAATCAATGTTAAATCTGTGAATACGAGTATAGCAAACAAGTAATTAACTAAAGCACATGGGGGTCAACGTAACCCAAGTCCTCGGCATTTAGGCTTTCAATCACAAGGCGCCACACGCGAGGCAGGCCAAGTGGGTTGCTAGACCAACGGATCCATTATTGTAACCCCGTCTCAAATGAGTTAATGGGATACGTCTATGAACATGAACATGAACATGAGCAACAAATAAGTACAACACACACACACAACACAATCCATAGCAATGATCCACACAAGTTCACATATACAAGGCACGTAGATCAAACACAGAATTCGCATGCGTTTTGTAAAAGTATAAAGTTTAAGAACACAAACATGAGTTTATACGGTACATGTTGCACCCCAAAATTTTAAAAGGAAAAGGGGCTATGATAGTCACCTGATGGAGGAGACACAATTCGAGAGAAAAGACACCACGAAACGAAGAAGGATGGACCCGATGATAATCTTGACGACTAGCGAGATAGAGGAAGAATAAATAAATATTTAATTAAATGAATAAGTAATTTAATTCACGACACGACCGACTCGACGACTCGACGGTGATTCGGTGAGATGATACGTACGGTAAGGGTCCAATCCTAATGCTAAAGGTAAGGTCAAAGGGTCCTAATTTGACTACTAATATGAAAGTCAAACATGATCGAACATAAGTCATCATGGTCAAACAGAAGTCAACGTGGTCAAACAGAAGTCAACGTGGCCATACATCAAAGTAGTCATTATGCCAACAAATAATATCATGGAATCCTAGTTCTACCATAACTTATCATATAATTTGTGAATCTAACCATGGAGGGACACACATGGTGTGCACCTAGTCATAACACATCATATATAGCATGATTCTAGTCATAACGTATCATACCTAGTATGGATCTAGTCATAACATATCATATATAGCATCAAATCCAAGCATAATGTTCAAATCCATAAGTCTAGTCCTAAATAGCAATTCATGACCTAAGTCGAGTCATTTTAAACCATGAAAGTTAAATCATGATGTTCAAAACACATAGATCTAACCCTAGGTAGCATAGATGATGAAGGTCTAAACAACTCATAACATAAGTTTCATATTCGGATAGTAAATTTCACAAATCTAACCCTAGATGACACATATGGTAGGGATCTAACCATTTCCAAGCATAAAACATCATCTTGGTAGTTAAAACCCTAGATCTATAACATATCATCATGCAAGAACATAGATCTAGCCTAATTTATCATAAAGTCACCATCTTGATCATAAAATTCAAAGACCCAATGATTATCAACATGCATCATGAAGATCTAAACCCTAATCATCAAAAAGTCACAAGTTTCATCAAGATATTCATAGATTTAGCATGATTCTTCAAGTATATAATAGATCCAACTCAAAATCATCAAAAAGATTCCATATTTATAGGGAATATCATTAGATCTACAAGTTATGACTAACAAAAGCCTAGCTTTACTATAAAACTCTGATCTTGACCCTAGAATAAGAAGATGGGTACTTACAAGCTTAAAGAATGGTGAAATGGATGATGATGAGGGAAGAACGGGACTTCAATCTTCAAGATCTTTAGCTTCAAAGCATGATTTTGATGAAGAAAAATGAATCCCAGATCTTTACAGCCGTTTTGGGGGTTTAGGGTTTGAGAAAATATGTTGAAATGAGGTTTAAGATGCTTAAATATTAGAAAATCTTGTTCAGCTGAAAAGGGACCTACAAGCGTATCTCCTAGGAGTCCCTGGAGGTCCAGGCGATACGCCTAGAGCCTCCTGGGCGGCCCCTTGGCTTTTCGCCTTGTTTCGCGTGCTCGTTTTGTCGTTTTTTGATCTTTTCGAGTCCCGTTTTCTCTCAAATCACCCAAATTATTCTCCCAACATGTTAACCACATAAAATCCACTCAAAATGATAACAAATATGTCACGTAACACTAATGTATGCATAAACTAGGTCAAAACATGTAATTTTGGTCGGTTTTGGCGTACGTATCGATTTTGGGCAATCCACCAATGGTTTGCGACTCGATCAAGTGTGTGATGACTCGTGACATGACAATTGATCATTAGACACATAAAAATGTTTAATGTGATATACGGTGACCAATTACGAGATTCCCGGTAAATGACGGATCACGTACCGAAATTGCGTAAAAAACCCGAAATTGCTTTATTTTCAATTCGAGACACCTAATTTAGTTCCAATTGATTGTAATTAATTATCCGGTTTTGAAAAATCAATTATAAATCATTTAGATTCATTAATTGGGGTGTAAACACCCGAAAGTTCTCCCGATTCTCAATAATTTGCAAATCGGTAAATCGTGAACTTTCAAAACGGGTTGGATTTCTCAATCGGTAATTTGCAAATGTTACACTGCACATGTCGAGGGGGAGTTTGTAGATACATGGTTCCTTATCGTCATGTGAAGTATCAAATACAAGACAAGATGACATAAGTTTTCTATGGGCCGAACCCTAGGCGAACTTAGAGTTCGGACCCAGACGAACTTGGTCCGAACCTAAGGTTCGGCTGATCGGGTTCTTGTCTAGTATAAATAGTTTGTCTTGTATAGCTCTTGAAAACTCTTGGTCATATTTCTATCTGTGTACTCTGTGGTTCTCTGTGGTCTAATACAAAGCCCTTTGTATTTACATCTTGTCTCATTTACGTTTTACATTGATTTCGATACGATCGAGTAGACGATCCACCGTTCACGCACTTTCAATCTAGCTTGGTATTCCAAGCTCTCGGTGCTTTTCTTAACCTGTAAAGGGCCTTCGTTAACCAATAAACTTTGTTTTCTTGCCCTATTACCTCAAACTCTTCTGGTTTTCTTGACATGGACTGTTTCTTTTTAGTCGCCATTTAGAAACGCCGTCTTCACATCAAGATGATGGATTTACCAAATTTGACATGCAGCCAAAGCTATAAGTAACTGAATAGTCTCGATTCTAGAAATCGGAGCGAGTGCGTCTTCGTAATTAATCTCGCGTTGTTACACATACTTTTTCGCCACCAATCGAGATTTGTATTTGTTTATAATACCGTCGACATTTATCTTCAATTTAAAAATCCACTTTAATCCAATTGGCTTCATCCCTTCCTCAAAATTAACATGAGTCCACGTGTTATATTTGCTAATGGATTGAAGTTCAATTTCCATGGCTTGCATCCATTCACATTTTCCTTTAGCTTCTTGAAAATATGTTGGCTCATTATTTTCAGTTAAAAGAAGTCTTTCCCCTTCAAGTTGAGATAATAAAATATAATTGGCAAGATATTTTGGTGTTTCGATTTTTCTCATGGACCGCCTTACATCATTTTCAAAACTTTTGGCTGCCAAAATATTATTAAGTTGGGTTGATCCATCAGAAATAAGTTGTTGGGATGTGTGGTTCTAGACAAGTTGTTGGGCTGCAAACTGTTACTGGGCTGATAAGAATTTAGCCCAAGAGAAAAACTGGGTTGTAACAGGCTGTTAGGCTATGCAGAACTGGGTTATTCAACAACTTTTGTCTGGGCTGAACTGGATTGCTCAGAATTAATGGGCTGCTCCAAATTTGGCTCAGAAATTTATGGGTTGCCATCTGAGCTGTTTGGGGCAAAAATTAAATTGGACCTGCGCCATTATCTAGAAAATTACAGTATGCTGCTGTACAGGTTCACTGCCTTTCTTTTCTCCCGATTCCACCTCGTGTTTTTGTCAAAAACTACATCCCGAAAATAATATTTTCCAGGTCTTAGTATTAGATAAATGATACGCCTTGAAGTCGGGTTCCGTTCTGAGATAAACTAACGTTTTGACCTATCATCGAGTTTCTTCAAGTAGGTGATCTCAATATTTGCATAAGCTAAACATCCAAATACTTTTAAATATACAAGATTTTGTTTCTCTTCCTTGAAACATTCACAAGGTGTTTGGTCCACCAAGGCTCTTGTTGGTACTCAGTTGATTAGATAGGTTGCGTGACGAGTGGGTTATCCCCACAAATAATTAGGAACATTCATTGCCTTCATAACACTTTTTATCATCTCCATTAACGTCCGGTTACGGCGTTCCACAACACCGTTTTGTTGAGGTGTATATGGAGCCCTTTGTTGCCTTTAGATTCGGGTATTCTCGCAAAAAGTGTTAAACTCGTGTGAATTGAATTCTCCTCCCTTATCTGTTCGAATACAATTAATCACACATCCGGAAGCTTCTTGATTTCGTCCTTAAATTTCTGTAAGGTCTCTAAAGCTTCATCCTTACTCTTCAAAAGAAAAAGTCCACATATATCTTGAAAATCATCGATTATTACAAATATATATTTACTACCCACAATAGCACACTACTAGAAAAAGGGTCTTTAATGACACGCACACGATGACAAGCAACTGATTTTATGATCCGCAAATGTGTGTGTCAGAAAAACCATCATAGTTTTTAAAATTTGAAGAGTAGATGACGCGCATTTGTGTGTGTCATAATGAAACTATCATAAAGAAGAAAACACGGAGTACAGATCTTTAAAATGTGCGTTGTCCCATTCTGTCACTTTATTTTTTCATCACCCTATACAAAATCGGGAAAAGATCTATAGAAAACCAACAATTTTCCAAAAAACCAAAAAACCAACCTTTTTTTCTCTATAACTTCTTCATATATTAATAATTTTTAAAAAGAATTTCACCAAAAATTCTATAATTTTATTAGGTTTATTTATGAGAAATTTTTTTTTAAAAAATAAAAAGTTTAGTGATTTTTTATTATTGCATCATGCAATAGTACTAATAGTATTGCATAATGCATTATAATTAAAACTACTTAAAAAAAGAAACTTAACTTAAATATGGACGTGATTTATGCGAATAATATAAAAAACAAAGAATTGGCATTCATAAGACAATTTTATATTATTGTTGCATAGTGCATTATTAATTTCAAGTTAAAATCCGAATTTTATTTTATTTTTTAAAAAAACTCGAAAATGTTTTTAAAGTTTTTTCTTTTTCCAGTATTCTTAAAATCATGAAAGAAACATATAAAAAAAGTTTAAAAAAAATATTTTTTTTCAAAGTTTTTTGGTTTTTTACAAAATATTGGTTTTCTATAGAACCCAACCCATAGAAGATCTATTTTCCTCTTCTAAAAAATTATTCCCGCTTCTATATTTTCATGTCTAACTTAATCTCCATCAAACTCCCCTCAAATCCCTTGCTCCTAATCTTCTCGTCAATCTTTCCTGTTTCTCTCTTAACAACCAGGTGCTCTCTCTCGATTTTCTTCAGCAATGGTATCTTTGATTCTTCTCTCTCACGACTGAAGCTATTCACAATGTCTTCTTCACGGAGAGTAGGAGCCCTAATCAGCACCACTGGAAATCGAAAGCGAGAATACGATGGTCAGCCTACCTCTCGATAATATATAGGAATCATGCATATAGTTGCCGGTGGAAACCGATTTCAGAGAATTGGGGGTAGAGTGAGAACAGTAGGACTCGCCGCCGGCGGTTTCGTGCCTCCATCCCACCTCCGCCTCCATATCAACTCAACGTCCATCTCTCATCTGCGCTTAATTTGAAGCTCTAATCTCCATCTCCGCTACTTCTGCTCCATCTCGGCTCACTTAATTTGAATTTAAAGCCCTAATTTCTGCCCGATGGCATGATGCCATGGTCTGTTTTCAATTTCTTTACCTTCCATCTATCTCTGCCAGTTGTATGTTTATGTAAACATCTAAAACTTGACTTAGTGTAATTAGATAACCAATTTTGTTCAACCTTTGTCTCTAGATTATTATACCGTCTGTGAACATCTATGGCTCGTAATTTCATATCGGACTCATTATTGTTGATATTTTCAGTGTTAATTTAGTTAAGAGTGTGTGTTTCAAACTTTTGATTTATGAAAAAACGCCCAAATTTTCCATCGATTTCTTAACTGAAACGATTGTAGATCATGAGTTTGAGTTCGTGACTACTTTTTCGTTTGTAAATTCACAAATTCAGCTCACAAGTGAGTGGATCTCGTTGGAATTTGTGATTTTAGTGGTGGTTGATTACTTGACTTGATTATGGCTTATTTTATTGCAAGGGTACTTCAATGAACACAGCTAACTTGTTATGGAAGTGTAAGCTCGATGCAAAGCTCCGATAGAAGAAAACACCTGAAACAGGCGAAGATCGAGCGTGTGGATGAGGAGTGTGTGGAAAGTGATGCTTCTATCTCTTTCGAATTAGCTCAGAATGACAGACTGTTATACGCATCTCTTATATGTCAGCATCTTCATTCATTAAAGGTATTCAATCCTTTTGTCTGCTTGTGAATTACATGGTTATATACTTGAATTAAAATTTGAGCAACTAGAATAAACAACTATATATTGTTAAACTAATAATTATGGTTACATATTATTGGTGTATATATTGTATTTATTATATTTAATAGGTTGTTATGAGTATGTTTAGAATGATTATGTTTCCGTAGATAGTTCTTTTAATCACGCCCCTCAATTGTATTATTTATAGGGTGTATTGTTTAGTGGGTAATCAACGAAAGAGAATATTGATTACTTTCATGGTATCCTCCTAATTGTCTCTTCCTTGTTCTCCTTCCTTCTGTTAACCTATTGTTCTTTGCCACCCTCCTTCCATGGCTAACAAAACTGCCTCACAACCATCATCCCTTCACTCTGCTTACACTGTCACTAATATCCAATAGAGGATCCGGATTCTCGATGGCAAAAAACTTTCATACCACTCGTGGGTGAAACTTTTTAAGCTTCATGCTATAGGGTTCGATGTGATGAATCACATCGACGATACGCCGGCACCTGCCTCCACATCCTCCAACTACTCATCTTGGAAAAAGCTTGACGCCATTGTATTGCAGTGGATCTACGAGACCCTATCTGACGACTTGTTCAAACGGGTTTTAGCTGCTGAATCTACCGCTCGCGACGCCTGGAAGCATGTAGAAAATCCGTTCTTGAATAACAAAGGTTCTCGGGCCGCCGCTCTTCAACACGAGCTTACCAACTTGACCCTCTCCGCGATGCCTTCGCTTGAAGCGTACTGTCAACGCATTCCTGAAACTTGGGTGTTTGATAGCAGGTGACTGGGTAAGAGCTGATTTATTCAACACATTGTAAAAAAATCCTAAACAATATGAAATGAGTAGAACAATCAATCAAGCATATCACAATAGGGATTATGATTTGTTTAACTCATTGAAAAAGAAATTATAAACCGTATGAAATTACTACAAGAACATAATAAAAGGTCAGACAATAGCATATATTCCCCCTTTTCATCCCATCAACATTTATCTCCATTAACAAGAAATCAGAAGAATCAAGCAAGCATATCACAATCATCGCCATTAACAATTCGGTGCTCACATCTCCCTAGCATCATAATTCATAATCATCGCAATTTCAAAGAAATCGGAGAAATCAAAAGAAAAGACAAGAGGGGCGGAGGAGGTGAGTACCCGTTGCAGGTGACTTGACGGCGAGGAGGATGGATCGGCGAAGGAGGCTGATGCGAGGAGAATGGAGCGTCGGAGTAGTTGACGACGGAGGAGGCTGCTGCGAGGAGGATGGAGCGGCGGAAGAGGCTGCTGCGAGGAAGATGAGGCGGCGAAGGAGATTTCTGCGAGGAGGGATGGAGCGGCGGAGGAGGAGGCTGTTGCTTCTTGGAGCGCTGCTGTAGGGATGGCGGAGGAGGATGGAGCGTCTGTGAGAAGATCGTAAGGGATGGAGGACTCGGTCAGTGAAGAAATTATAAATGATTCGGTCAGGCTCTTCGACTTAGTGAGAGATGGGCTTTAACAATATCAAACGAGCTGACTACTTATCAGGTTCGTGGTTAGCTATTACCGAACCCGGAAAGAGATTATCAAATAACCCCTTATTGAATGATTATGAATGGCGAGAAATTGCGTTTTGAAACAATTAATTTTGGTTAATTTCAAATTTTGGATGATATGTCTTTGAATTTTAGATTTTTGGATGAATTTTGACTTCGTTAAGAAGAAACTTTATATTAATATAACTGAATTTTGATTCAACTATTCATTATATTGTTTATATGTTATTTTACTTAAGATCGTTTTTTTCTCAGACCAGCATTTTTTTTGCGCCTATCGTCTAGGCCCTAGGCGGACCTTTTGCGCCTTGAGATAACTATGCTTTAAACATATATTTTATAAACAAGTTGCATATGGTTGTTATTATTGATAAAGATTGTCTAAAGAGCGTGTTATTGTGCGCGCTCCGACGGTTTCCTCTACATTGCATTGAGCAAACTTCTAGAGATAGATGGGATAAAAAGGTATTTCAATTTGCAGGGTGGATAGAAACATAAAACCAAAAAAATTGTTCTTTAAATTGTGATATTTGGAGTTTTTTTCAATATCCTCCCAAGGTTCATCGTTGTCGACGAATGTGTCCGGGTTGATCGAGGGTTCAGCTATAGATGTGTTGCATGTGTATGTAAAGGATCTAATTGCAGGAGGTGATGTCGGAGCATATTTTAAAGTGGTTGTTGCTCTAATGCTCTACTTGAAAGAATCGTGATACTATTGCAGGTTGGGGTTTTAACCGATCCTCTGTTCGTTGATTGTTAATTTATAACTCCACTTGAAAGAATCAATATGTTATAACAAGTTTGAGAATTGAGTAACTATTCTGGTTCAAAAAACTAATTTGCTTTATATTTTTGGATATTCAGACATGAACGCAAGGTTTTCATTCTGTGGGAGTCTATCAATCGCTCAAAAGGCTACTAAAACATGAAGGGGTTCTAGGATTGTACAAGTATATTGAGACACACTACTGCTACACACTCAGTTTCTACAATTGTTTATGACTGGCTTGCTCATTTCTCTCCTTAATCTTTTTAGCTATAGTTGTTGATTTGTTGGGTTGATTTGTGATTTTATCAGTCCTTGACTTTTCCCCTTCTATAAAATACATTTTTTTCCTGGCACTCTGTCATATTGATGATTACTGATTTATGGATATTAAACACCCTTTGAAAGGATACTAGGTATAAACCATATTTGTGAATATAAATCATTGTCATATTTATGATTTGATGTAAATTCGGGAATGAAACTTTATAGGAGTCTAAATTTAAACTTGATTAGATCATATTCATAATTTTGATTAGTTTCATTGAGGAAGTCATGAGTTTCAGAGGAGAGGGTCTATTTCTACTTTATTTTAGTTTTATAAAGAACACACTTATATCGATGTTTTCATCAGTTAATCCTCAGTAGTATCATTTTGTGTTTATGTTATTGCGTATAATATCGAGGTCAATTGGTAATTTGTTTGTAAATTAACTAATATAAAATGCAGATTTCAGCAACATCCTTCTCCAACATAGATTATTTTAACACCCTCCCCGTTATTATCACCAATTTAGTTGTTTTAAAACACGGGTCCAAAAATTTCATTTATATTTCCCGCAAGCGAATTAGCTTTGCATCATTTAAGAAAATGTGACTAAGTAGTTATTTACAACTACATATTAGAGTATGCACCTAATCATAACATAAGCATATGTAAACAACATCATTTTCCCAAACATAGGTGGTCGGTTCCAAAAAGTATTCCGCTCAACCATAGTCCGGCTCCCCTACTTGAATCCTGTCATTAATACTAGTTACACATTAGCATTAATGAAAAAATAACCTACCCAACCCACATAAGCCTTTAAATGGGAAGAAAACAACAAAAACATCAAATTCGGGTCCTAGGCGTATCACTTGGAACCACCAAATTTCTAGGCGATACACTTGTTTTAGCAAGCGTATCGCTTACCACTAGGGTAGCTCCAAGCGATGCGCTTGGAGTCGAAATTCCAGGGATCAAGCTGAAGTTTTCTAAGTTTGTACTTAGCCAATTTTTTCCAACATTTCAGCCATGCTACCACAAACACCATTTTTCCTTACACCATTCAACCTACATTTTTCCTGCAATCTCATGAGTAACAATAGGCAACATTTTCAACCTACGATTCATATATGTAGAAACGGGGGTTGGTGAGCCAAGCCAAACCCCGATGGCATAGCGGAAGCGGATCGGAGACTTTGTGAGCTCGTCTTTGTAGAACAAATAAACACCAAGAAGAACATAATGGACCGGATCTTCAACAATGGTGTTGTGAGATGTGATGATGATGAGGAGGATAAAATAGAAGTAGTGAAGAACAAGATAATGTAGAGATAATCATAGATGGAGTTGAATGATTACAAGTTTACCTACACCACTCATGCTAGGTTCATGAACAAGTGTTCATAAACCCACACAACTTCAAAGATACATGACTAACTCTCTCATAGCTATCACTCATCAAGTCTTTCACATGAGAAAGACTTACATATATACTAACCTAACAATGGTAAACTAGTAAATAACCAACAACTAGTAACTAGTGACAAATAAATAATGTAACAATAAATAATAATGTCACTAATGCCATGTCTTCGGTTAATGATAGCCTCGAGTCATGAACTTCACCGTGTTGTGCGAACGGTCAAACGGTAAGTGGTACATTGAGTTTCATCAAACCAAATCTCGAACTCGTCGGTCTCGGAAATTCCCAACAATCTCCCCCTATTTGGTTGATGAACAAACGGATCAATAACTCAACTCTTGTGACAATCGGTTCCCGTGTATTCTTGCAACTTGACTTCAAGAAGATCTTCATACGGTTTCAAATCTTTCATTTAACCATTATCCTTTGTGAAGCTCCCCCTATGAAGAAGAGTTGTTCTTCTTCTAGCCCCAAACCAATAAAAAGCTTATAGGGTGTTTACCAAAATTAACAAGCACACTACTCCAAAGATGTCACCATCATCCTAAGTGTTGTTAAAGGTAAACAAGATAAAAGATCAAGGATAAATAAGAGAATTAATCCCATAATTCAACCGTCTTGTGAATACCAAACCGATGCATCACTCGAAGATAATACCACTTCAAATAAATTACTTCAACAAGTCATGAGCTCCAACTTTGCCTTTGTTTTTACCATCACAGTTATGGCTCAAGGACTCTTCAAAAGCTAGAACTTAATCCAACAATAGCAAACAAATTCTTCAATGTAGAAAAACTCCTAAACTTGTGCACATTCTTCAATTTTCAACCGACTTCTAAACACGTCTGCTCATAACGAAGCAAGTATCAAAAAGAAAAATTAGTTTGATTTCTACAAGTGTACCTTGTTTGTACACCAATTTGTTGTGATGGATTTAAACGGCTTACACCTCGTTTGCTTGTAGTAATTTTCTGCAATAAAAATAGTCCAAGCTCCAATCTGTTTAAACTACAGGGCCCAATCTGTTTTTAGTGAGACAACCCAAATCTGATGTCATGTAGCAAGCCCAAACCAAATTTAAGAGACAACAGGCCCAAAACATTCTCTTATTGTGCACCCTTTTAAACTGTCGTATAAAGGAGATGTTCTCCTTTTGTGCCCTAAACAAAACACAGACAAAGGCAGCAGCAGCCACCCTCGCCGGCAGCCACCTGAACCATTTTCCGGCGACCGGAGCCATTTTCCGTCGATTAGAGGCGAGCAGCAGCTCTCTTCAAAAACTAGTTCCAAAGTTCCCTCGGAACATATGAGTTCCGGACCAAGTTGAGAGTTCCGGAGGAAGTTCCGGACCAACACTTGAAGCAAACTCGGTGAACTGAAGAGGAAAAAGGTGATCTGAGATGTTCCTCCGGAAAATCTCGAGTTCCTTCGGAACTTTTTGAGTTCCCCCGGAACTATTTCGTTTCCCCGGAAGGATAACAGGTTACTCCGGAACATTGGTTCCCTCGGAACACCTCTCGGAACTTAGTTACTTCGGAAGTTATGGTTCCCTCGGAACATAGGAAGTTCCTCTGGAATTTTGAGGCACTCGAAAAACTTCCCTCGGAAGAATTCCAGGTTGCTCCGGAAGTTTTGAGTTGCACCGGAACATTTCAAGTTACTCCGGCATTATCGAGATCTCGGAAGCTTTTAGTTCTCTCGGAACTTAGCTGTCTCGGAACAGATTTGTCGGACTGAGTTCTCTCGGAAGCGCGAGTTCTCACGGAAGTGGTTTTATCTCGGAGGCCGGTATCTCGGAAGATGGTTTTTCCGGCTGGAGTTCTCACGGAACAAAGTTAAACTAGAATGTGAGCTTTATTATTCTGCCGGAAAACGTACGTTGAGAAAGTTGATTCACGATGAAGAGAGAGAAAGTACTGTGTATTGTATAAATTATGGAGACAAGGAGCTGACTCTAATACTTCTTTTGTTTGTAATCCCATGCATTAGCAGAAAGTAAAATAGTAACCATGTTATTTTGTCTTGTCCTTTCTCACAATACACGACAAGAAAATAGAAGATTTTTCATTCTATTTTCTTTAACCCATAGCCACAAAATCATAAATTATTGAATTTGTGAAACCAAGATCACAACTACTCTTCGACATCTTCGTAACAACGCCGGTAAACCCATCTCGAACAACGACCGTCTTTGAACAACATCGACCAGATAATCACCGTCGTCCTCGTCATATACCATGACGGAAACCTGAATCTCGAACTCGCTGATAAAAACCCGGTTGTCAACATAATTAATCACCTTTTCTCTCAAATAAGAACCCGTAAAAGCCGATGTAACGAGTTGCAGTCTCGTAGTTTTTAGTTCTTCATCACTTGTTAAAATAATTAACATAAACACTAACAATAATCAATAAGAATTCTGCTAAATTGATTAAAGGGAGGTAGAGTGTTTGTGATGTGTGTAAAAGGAGAGAGAAACTAGAGTGGTTAACTAAAAGTGACAAAAGAGATGCTACCTTACAAAAATCAGTAAAGTGGGTATGGGCTACAACTCTTTCACTATTCACCTTTATGGGTTTTGACTTTAGTTTCCCTTTATTTTTATCAAGCAAAAATCAAAATAAACATCTTCAACCGAAGAAGATCTGGGAAACTAAGATATTCATGAACTTTGTGATGAGTTTGAAGAGGACTCAAAAACTCATATTATTTTGTGTGACTATTTCAAACAGAAAAACCCAAAGTTCAAAAATATAAACATCTCTATTTGTTATAAAGATAAGCAAACTAACACAAAGTTGAAGAAACCAACCGATTTGTTGCGTTTTCTTCGACCATGGCTCTGATACCAATTGTAGAAACGGGGGTCGGTGAGCCAAGCCAAACCCCGATGGCACATCGGAAGCAGATCGGAGACTTTGTGAGCTTGTCTTTGTAGAACAAATAAACACCAAGAAGAACATAATGGACCGGATCTTCAACAATGGTGTTGTGATATGTGATGATGATGATGAGGATAAAATAGAAGTAGTGAAGAACAAGATAATGTAGAGATAATCATAGATGGAGTTGAATGATTACAAGTTTACCTACACCACTCATGCTAGGTTCATGAACAAGTGTTCATGAACCCACACAACTTCAAAGATACATGACTAACTCTCTCATAGCTATCACTCATCAAGTCTTTCACATGAGAAAGACTTACATATATACTAACCTAACAATGGAAAACTAGTAAATAACCAACAACTAGTAACTAGTGACAAATAAATAATGTAATAATAAATAATAATGTCACTAATGCCATGTCTTCGGTTAATGATAGTCTCGAGTCATGAACTTCACCATGTTGTGCGAAGGGTCAAACGGTAAGTGGTACATTGAGTTTCATCAAACCAAATCTCGAACTCGTCGGTCTCGGAAATTCCCAACAATATATTTAGACTTAACATCAAAGGCCAACCCGTTGACCCGTTAAGCCCCATTTTACAAGTCTTCACTTCTACGACTTATGCTAAATCAAATTAATCACACTTTCACATTGTCAATACATCATATATAAAAGCAAGGATCACTCCCTTTAAAAAAAACTTCACTTATGCACACATATCCACAATTCATAATCAATCATATTTGACATTCGTTTAATTATTTTTAACCTTCTCTTGGCACAAGTTTCATCTTCCAAGATAACACATTCACCCGAAGGTGAATTCGTAGACTGTTGGTTATTTCTAACCACATTCTAATCCAAGATCACTTGGATTACTTCGATTTCACATTATACGGGTTCATTTCCTTCTAATCCAAACGGGTCGTTTACTTCCTTCACATATAATTTTAGTCATGAGTGTAATCACAATTGGATCGTGAAGAATTAAATTTAATAGAGCTCGAGCTCGAGCTCGGCTCGATTCGAGCTTTAGTTCTAAAGCTCAAGCTCGGCTCGTGAAGAATTATTTAAGCTCGAGCTCGGCTCGGGCTCGGCTCGTTTATTACTAATTATTATTTTTTATATATTTTTATAATTAAATTTATATATATTTAGAATTATACTTTTTTTATATAGAAAATAACACATATTATTTACTTATTTTATCATAATTTTATATATTATAATCATTATTTTTTAAATATATTTAAAAAATTAAATAAAAAGTTATATAAATAAAAGCTCGATAAGGCTCGCGAGTCGGCTCGAGCTCGATATGTAAAGCTCGGGCTCGAGCTCGTTTATTAAACGAGCCTTATTTCAAAGCTCGAGCTCGGCTCGAGCTCGTTAAGGCTCGGCTCGATTCGAGTTTTTTATCGAGTCGATCTCGAGTAACTCACAAGTAGCTCGGCTCATTTACACCCCTAGTTATATATTTCACACCACTACTTCTAATTAGAGTTTGGAACAATTTTCACATTTCTTAAACCTTCAATTTAACATCATGCTCAATGATCAATCCTTGGCTTTTCCATTCCCTTGAGCTCCCAAGCTCTGTCCACCACCTAAATCACATAATTTTTTAGGTTAACCATTTAGTGACTAACCTTCACATCATAAAGCATCAAATTACCACCACATAATATGCAATTCATCCATGTAAAAATTTTGCACTCTCTTAGGCATTTCATCAAATACCTAATATTCATATATCTAATTCCTACTAACATAATGCGTTAAAGTTCCCAATCCAACCCCATATGAACTATATACATATCACATTCTCATATTCTGCATTACATCATAGTTCCAACCACATACAAGCATTATGAACCAAAAACTAACCCAATTCTCCCAACCACATGTAGGGAAATCGATTTCCACATAATAGGTCAAACTTGTTGGGTTACGACAGTGGCATTCGGGTCTCGGCAATAGCAATTTTTATTTTTATTTTTATTCGGAAATAATTATTTATAATAAATAATTATTTAATCAATTACCGAGTAATTAAATTAGATTAAATTAACAATTAATTTAATTGGCAGTGGAAACGATTTAATTTACAAACACGAAAACCAGTCATTTAACGTAAGCCAAAACAACAGGATTCGACAATCACCAAACGTGTAAACACCAAATGCGTTTAAACAAAAACGTGATATAAACATATAATTGAACAATCAAATCTAAACTAATAACGAGTTTAGATATACCTGAGCGGTGATTCAAACAAACGTTCGAGACACCGGAGGTCAACGGGTGACGCTAGGGTATCGCAGATCGATTTGACGGGCAAATCAAGAATAACCTCGCAGTTACGGATTTCCCTCGATGACACGGCACCGAAATCTCGTACGTCGGATAGGCGCAAAATTAGGGTTTCGCGAACGACGGCGGAACACGCGGGTGACACGGTTCGCGGCTAGGGTTTAGTCGGCGGTGGAACGGCGACGGCGAGGGGAGGGCGGCGGCGGCCGGCAGGGGCGGCGGCGGCGTGCGACGGGGCGGCGGCGGCTGAAGTCGCGGTTCGCGGCTGTGGCACGATGAGAGGTGGCGGCTGCGGCGCGGCTTCGGCGACGGCGGAGGGGCAGGCGGAGGCAGCTGCTATGGCAGCGACGGACGGCGGCGGTCGACGGCGGAGCGAGATCGGCGGGCTGCTGCGGCGGCTCGGGTTGGGCTGCTGCGGCGGCTCGGCTTGGGTTGCTGCGGCGGCTCGGCTAATGGTTAAAGGGTTCTCGCGGTTAACAGATCACCGGAGAAGCAGAGGAGGCGGCGGCGGCGGGGTGCTGTCGGCGGCGACGAGAGAGAGGAGAGGGAGGGGGCCGAAAATTCTCTAATGGGGATTAGGGTTTGCGCCCCCTCCATTAGTCAGATATATATCCGACTAATTTTCCGTTAGGTCCCTCATGTTTATTTTAATCCTCAATCGAACCATTTAATCTACACGACTAACATTTAACTGTTAAACGTTTGTCGTGTGCCGAGAGTTAACGAATATCAGTCATTGACTAATACGTTAATCGTCGTTTAAGACGTAATATTATTTATCGTCTTTTGTCGCTAATTTAATTTTAATAATCCAATCAATTATTTATTTATTAAACTATTTAATAAACAAACAATTAATTGTTCTGCGAATATGCCGGTTATAAAGTAAGCGGTCTTAAATACCCGTTGCCTCCGGTGTAACTCTTACGGGTCTTGACCGGGTCGGGTACTTGATTTAGTCGGGTCTGGACACCTAAATCCAACAAAACTCCCATTACAATTCCTATCAAAAATTCAGCCACACACATGCATCTGAATATCAAGCATAATGTAGACATATAAACACATACTAAACCAGTTCCCATCATCAATTTCATTCCGAGAGATATACATACCGAGATGACCTTAAAGAACACATTTAGAACATAAAGAGCAACCGAGTTGGCCGTATAGATGACGGTATGATCCTTGTATACAGTAAACCTAGTTGACCGTAATGAGCTTCACTTGACCGTATACCTTTGGAGAAGACCGTATAGTGCACTGAGTTGATCGTATACGCCACAACTTGATTGTAAAGTTAATATTGTGGGTTGCCGGAATTTTGAGTTCAATGGTGGGTTTTGGTTTGCTGCAAAAATCTGATGGAGAGAGGGAAGGTAGATTGTAAAAGTGAAGAAGATGACACAATGTCATGTGGATCCCACCATACTTTTTTTTCTTTAAGTAAACTAATTAAAAGAATTAATAAAAGAAATATTAATTCTTTTAATCCAAGGAAGATTGAATTTAAATAATCTAAACTTTTAACTATTGGTCAATAATAATCCCACATTTAAATACCCGTTGCCTCCGGTGTAACTCACGGGTCTTGACCGGGTCGGGTACTTGATTTAGTCGGGTCTGGACACCTAAATCCAACAGTCTCCCACTTGGACTGAGCGCGACTATAAATCAAGAAACAGTCAGAGGTGCTCTAGCTACACATGGCTGTCCCAACCAGTCATGACACTTCAAGTCAAAACAACCAAGGCATATCAATAAACTCGTGATATAGTTTAGACTTATGGTATTTGTAAAGTCATCAGATCCTTTCTGTATGAGACATCAATCGAACTAGAGGCATGGATTTATTCATTCTCTATTGTGTTCGATCATTGTATTTCTCGTTTTACTGTTCGAAGTGGTCCAATCAAACACACAGTAAGTTTGGGTAAGGCCTTACACTTAACACTTGGAACCGACGAGAGGGCCCACGATGTCAAAGTGTTGCATTATTAATGCAAGAGTACAGAATCCCATATTGACTACATACAACTCCCACTAAGCTTCAGATCCATTCCCAAAAGTAACCGTTATGGCTGGCAGTTACGCGACAGCGTTAAGCTACAATCAAAGAAAGTTCTTTAGCAGACGGGAGGTCGCTCATGTATCTCAGGTCGAAGGATACCGTTGAGTATACCATCAATCAGGATTTGTCTTATGATTAACTCCATGAAGACAATCTGATACGAGTTACGTCCTGACGTCATTCTCTAATGAGGCCTTGTGAGTCTGGAAGTCAACGCCTTGAGTCCAGAGTCAGAATAGTCTTGCTTCAGGCATTGCTCCTGCAATGTCTGATCGACTACGGACATTTAGAATATTAAGTGAATATTCATGGATGATAAAACGTATAAGATTCGAACGCGTTATGCAGAATTCAGACTTTCGTCTAACAATTTAGAGGAAGTCTAAGATTTGGTGCAAACGATGATGTTCGACATCCAACACTAAAATCGAACACAGATGTGATGCAGAATTCTTACACTATTCAGTAGTATTATTCCGCTGATCAAGCCTGATCATTTAAAGTATGAATTCGCTATCATGTTCTAGTGTTTTTTGTTTTAGGAATGCCTAATATAATTTGTTTCTTAAGATTCAGTGCTTGTCTTGAACAGTGAGTCTTCTTAATTGAATCGAACTTGTGATAATGCAGTGCCCTTGGTGAGCACATAAACGATTGTGTTATCACGCGAACATGTTTAACCGACTATTTACAGAGTCGAATTAATCCTTTGAATGTTTTAATGTCATCCTTAGTTCAGATTCAATTAAGGTGGCTATTAATGTTCAATGAGTACAATCTGTACCTTTTTAATGAACGTATTTGTTTTCATTAGTGTTTAGCAGTGATGTTGTGATTTCCATCTATGGTTGTGACGTAACACCTTACGGTAACCTTCCATGCAATATCCTTAGTATTGGATTTCCTTTCGTATCATATTTAGTATGATTCGAATTGTTTCAAGAGATTGATCGTGTCAATGGTTGCTCAGCCATATTATGATCAATGCTTGGTTTAATCTTGAAACTTAAGGCAGTTGAGGTATCATTGAAAACTTAACTCAGTAAATTTAAATGAACTCTAGATCGGCACTTTCATCGTTATTTAGTAAGGATCAACGGCGATGCTCCCACTTGCTTTAGGCAGATTGAGATTCTTATCATCATTCCTCTTTCAAACCTTTCGGATATTAATTTTACACGAAGAAAACGTGGCAATTAAAGTTCGTTTTCAAGAGCGAAGTTGTTTGTTTTCGTAGCATAAGGTAGGAAAAACAAAACTTTAATATCCATATGTTATGACTCGTTCATAAGTTCAAAGACGATTGTCAAAGTCATTTCAGAGTTTGATAGTATGGATACGCTTTCGTCTATGATTGTTTGAAAGTATCTTATAATGGTTGAGGCGATGATTTATTCTATCGGACTCTCGGGTCTGACATTAGAGGATGTTTCCCTTATACAAGTAAAGTTAACATACAGACTCTAATTCGAATGTCAACATGTTTCGCTAAGCAACAATCCATTGTTGGCGAAACATTGCTCATCTGGCCCGTCTCGTTTAGATGAGAGAGTTGTTTTACATGGTCCAGTGACTTGCTAGAGTCACCTTTCTTTAGATATTTAGAGATCTAGCTTTGGACATGTAATTACTAAATTCCATCATCGCAAAATACTAATCTTGGGATTGGAGGTTAGTTATGCAAGTGATGTATGAAGGGGCGTTATGGTCACAAAGTGTCAAGGGCTATAGATGTGGCAAGTCATTTGTCTTGTGTTTATCTGTTTCATGATGAAACCATGAATCGCTGTGCTAAACATTTTAGTGCATGTCGAATTTAAACACATGTGAGTACAACAAGTGTAGTCTAAGACTTTCAAGATGTGAGTAGTGTAGGGTTTTACAGTGGATATCCGGGTTACCGATTTTAATTTTATTAAAACCGATTTAATATAAAATTAATACTATATTAATTTAGCAGCGGAAACGATTTAATATAAACACGCGGATACAACTGTAACAGGATCAATCACCGTACACGACAAACACAGAAAAATATTTATTCAAAATAAATAAATAAATTAAATTAAATATCTAAACGAGTTAGATATACCTTGGCGGGATCCGAGCAACCGCTCGAGACACCCGGATTCAACGGGCTCGCGCTAGGACGAACTGATACGTCTGACTCGAACCTACGAGACAGATCATCAACGACGGCGGCGGCAGAGGGCGGCGGCGGTAGTGGTGGCGGCGGTGGTAGAGAAACCACGGGCGGCGGTGACAAAACTCCTTCCGACGGGATCGCGACAGGGACCGATCCTACAATGATCTCGTCACCGGAAACCGGCGGTGACGAGGTGGCGGGTACCGGATGGTAAAGCGGTGTGGGCCACGAGGACGGAACGGGACGCGGTGGTCTCGGTTGCGCCGGCAACGCGAGAACCACCGGTCGGCGATCGGCCGGCGGTGCGCCGGCGGACATAGCGGCGGCGGCGGTGGCCGCGGCCTTGGCTGTGGCGGCTGCGGCTGCGGCTTCGGCTCGGCTCGCAGACTCGGCTCGGGCTGCGGCGGCTTCACTATCAAGTCGGGCGCAAATACTGGCAAGACGGGGATCCATCGGAGATCACGAGGAAGCTGCGGTGGAGGTGGTGGCGGCGATCGGACGGCGGCGGCGGGGAGGCCGGCTTCGGCTGGAATCGGCGCAGAGGGAGAGAGAGTGAGGGATTAGGGTTTGTTACTTCTGTTGCAATCTATCTCTCTCTCTCTCTTTATTAATTAAAATCGCGGACCGGGGCTCCTAACGGACTGGGCCCGGTCGCGATTCCCCTTTAGTCCACCAACCGATCAGTCTGTTAATCCGGTAACAACTGATCGGTCCGTCTATTAATTAGCGAGTAATTTTGAACCGATAAAGTTTGTCGTTTTAATTAAATAAATAATTAGTATTTATTTAATTCACCATTTAGTTCGATTAATACTAATTAACAATTAATTAGATTTAATAGTCCGTTGACCCGGGTGTAACTCTTACGGGTCAATATCGGTCGGGTTCGTTAATTCGTCGGGTCAGGACACCCTTGTTTCCAACAGTCTCCCACTTGGACTGTACGCGACAGTTTAACGAGCGCAGTCAGAGGCACTCTAGCTATGCATGACTACACCAACTAATATTGACACTTTAAGTCGTCAGCCAAAGTATATCTGATTGACAATCAAGCAGACTCATGACTTGTGCATTCATTGTCATATGTTCCTTTCTGTGTAAGACATTGATGAATTATGAGACATGGACTCTCATATTTGTTCATCGATTATCATTCTCGATACAATTCGAAGTGATCCAACAAACACACAGTAAGTTTGGGTGAGGCCTCACACTTATCACTTGGAACCAACGAGGGCGCCTTTATGTCTAGCAGTTGCCGAAGCAAAAGTACAGAATCCCTTGTTGAGGCATACAACTCCCACTAAACCTCAGAGCCATTCCCAAAAATAACCGTTATGGCTGGCAGTTACGCGACAACGTTAGGCTACAATCAAAGAATGTTCTTTGGTATGTGGAAGTTCAAATATGCGTCTCAGGTCTAAGGAAACATTAGAGCATGCATTAATCAGGCAAGCAAGACATCCATGTTTGCTTTGCATGATGCGAGTTACGTCCAACGTCATTCACCAATGAGGTCCGTGAGTTTTGAACGTTAAACATCTTTAAGGTTCAACTAGTCACAATAGTCTTAATTTAGTATAGCTCCCACTAACTAATCGACTACGGACATTTAGGACAAGAACTTATTGTCCAAGGATTAAACGTACAAATATTGAACACAGTTATGTAATTCATTATTGCATAATCAGATGGAATAAGAATAAGATAGATAACTGTTAATGTTCATACATCCAAATACTGAATCAAAATATGTCTTTAGCTAATCTAAGCCCTATCGCTTCTCTGTGGCGTATATGAGTCTCCTGAGTCATAGGCTTAGTGAAGGGATCAGCTAAGTTTTGATCTGTGTGTACTTTGCTTACTTTAATTTCATTTCTTTCGACTACTTCTCTTATGTAGTGGAATTTCCTCAGAACATGCTTGGCCTTCTTGTGAGACCCTGGCTCTTTGGCTTGAGCTATAGCGCCTGTGTTATCGCACAGCATCTCGATGGGTTGCCTTATGCTCGGCACGGCATCGAGATCGGATATGAACTTCTTCATCCACACGGCTTCCTTAGCAGCTTCTGAGGCGGCTATGTATTCGGATTCAGTAGTAGAATCTGCTACTACCGACTGTTTTGAGCTTCTCCAGGAAACAGCCCCTCCGTTAAGAGTGAATACGAATCCCGACTGTGAGCGAGAATCATCTCGGTCAGTCTGAAAACTAGCATCAGTGTAACATCTTACAGTGAGCTCTTCATCAACACCTCCGTATACGAGAAACATGTCAGTGGTGTTTCTCAAGTATTTTAATATGTTCTTTACAGCCGTCCAGTGAGCTAGTCCTGGCGTCTGTTGGTACCGACTTGTCACGCTCAATGCATACGAGACGTCTGGTCGTGTGCAGAGCATGGCATACATGATAGATCCAATAGCAGAGGCAAATGGGATCGATGCCATTTGGCTTATCTCGCGCTCCGTTTTAGGTGCTTGAGATTTGTCCAAGATTGTTCCCTTAGTCATGGGAACAGATCCTTTCTTGGAGTTGCTCATGTTGAACCGAGCTATGATCTTATCAATGTATGTGCTTTGACTGAGTCCTAAAAGGCGCTTGGATCGATCTCTGTGGATTTTAATTCCCAGAATGTAAGCGGCTTCTCCAAGGTCCTTCATAGCGAAACAAGATGAAAGCCATTTCTTAACATCGTTAAGCATGGGTATGTTGTTTCCTATGATCAGTATATCGTCCACGTACAGTACGAGGAACGATACAGCGCTCCCACTTGCCTTTCTGTAAACACAAGGTTCATCTTTATTTTGATCAAAACCAAACTCTTTGACCTTTTGATCAAAACGATGATTCCAGCTTCGAGATGCCTGCTTGAGTCCATAAATGGACTTGCTTAGTTTGCAAACCTTGTCTGGATTCTCTGGATCGACAAAACCATCAGGCTGAACCATGTAGACATCTTCTTCGAGTTGTCCGTTCAGGAAGGCGGTTTTGACGTCCATTTGCCATATCTCATAATCAAGGTATGCGGCTATGGCAAGGAGAATCCTGATCGATTTGATCATGACAACGGGTGAAAAGGTTTCATCATAATCAATCCCTTGGGTTTGAGTGAAACCTTTTGCAACAAGCCGTGCCTTGTAGGTTTGCACATTTCCATGCATGTCAGTTTTTCTTTTAAAGATCCACTTGCTCCCTACTGCCCTTGTGCCGGGGGGTAGCTCAATCAAGTCCCAGACGTGATTGTCACGCATGGATTGCATCTCTGCGTTCATGGCTTCAAGCCATTTATCAGATTCAGGATCTGACATAGCAGCTTTGTAGTTAGTAGGTTCATCGTTAGAATCGGCTACTAATAGAACGTCAAAAGCTTCGTGATAACCAAGGTATCTTTCAGGCTCTTTTCGTGTTCTATCGCTTCTGCGAACGCTTGTACTTGTGCTTGGATCTGACGGTGCGACAACCATTTGTCGGTCAGATGCAGCGACCGTCTCAGGGTTAGGTGTATCTCGAATTTCTTCAAGATCCACTGGATCACTATTTGTTCCTCGAGTAAGAAATTCTTCCTCAAGGAATTTACCTTTCCTTTTGATGGAAACGGTGTTTGCATCTGGATGGTAAAAGTAATATCCGGTATTACTATAGTATCCAACGAAAACTACCTTTTCGCCTCGGGGATCGAGCTTATTATCAGATTCGCTGGTGACATAAGCATCACATCCCCATACCCTGAGGTATGATAATTTAGGAAGAGAACCGTGCCATATCTCATATGGGGTCTTCTCTACTTTCTTGGTCGGTGCCAGATTTATCAGGCGAGCAGCGGTTAAGATGGCATATCCCCAAAAGGAATGTGGCAAGGTAGTCCTGCACATCATCGAACGAACCATGTTAAGCAAAGTTCGATTCCTCCTTTCACTTACGCCATTTAACTGGGGTGTTCCAGGTGGAGTAGGTTGTGAAACTATTCCACATTCCTTTAGATGATTCAGGAATTCGGCGCTTAGGTATTCACCACCTCTATCAGATCGAAGTATTTTAATAGTTCGATTCAGCTGATTCTGTACTTCGTTTTGAAATTCTTTGAACTTTTCAAATGTTTCATGTTTGTGTTTCATCAAATAGACGTAGGCATATCTGCTGTAGTCATCGATGAAAGTCACGAAGTATCGTTCACGATTTCTCGTCTCGGTTCGAAAGGGTCCACACACATCGGTATGAATAATGCCTAACAATCCTTGGGCCCGTTCGCCTGTATGGGTGAAGGGTGACTTGGTTAGTTTACCAGATAAGCATGACTCGCACTCATCGAAGGAATCTGCATTTTGGGATTCGAGAATGCCAGCAGTTTGCAACTTCTTGATGCGGGCCTTGCTTATGTGACCAAGCCTATGGTGCCATAACGAGGATTCGTTACTATCAGCTTTGCTTCTTTTAGAAACATGATAGAGCTGATCATTTGTTTGAACATCTATCTCATATATACCATGACGAGGTTTAGCCTCGAAATAAAAGATATCATTAAGGTAAGCAGAAATCATATTTCCATTAAACTTATACCGAAATCCTTGTTCAAACAGTGAAGAGACAGAAATAATGTTTCTGGATAAACCAGGTGCATATAAACAGTTAAACAGTTTAACTACAAGGCCAGTCTGGCATGAAAAAGAATATGTGCCGGTAGCAAGTACTGGGACTCTTTTCCCGTCACCAACGATGAGGTCCATGACGCCCTGTTCTGTCTTCTTCCACTTCTCAGGTTCCTGCAAAACATTAACAATGTGATAACCACATCCAGTATCAAATACCCATGAGTTGGAGGAAACAGTGAAAAGTTCAATAACATGTATTGACATACCTGATGAGCAACCCTTATTAGAGTTCTTGGTCATCTTCAGCTTTGCAAGATAAACGGGACAGTTGCGACGCCAGTGTCCCATTTTGTTGCACTCATAGCACAGGCGCTCCTCAGGAGGCTGCACCTGTGGTTTCTTGCCTTTGCCTTCTTTAACCTTCTTGGCTTTGGAGATCTTTGTATTAGCGACTCTAAGCACGTCCGGCGTGGTCCTGATCTTCACGTTGGGTATCAACGGAATAACCTCCTCGATCGACTGAGCCGAACAATTAATCGCAAGAATACGATAATGTTCAGGCAAAGATCTGAGTACTACATCAAGAGCCATCCCGTCAGAGATGGAGTAGCCAAGGTCGATCAGCCTGTCGCGATACGCTTTCATCAGCATGACATGATCGTATGGAGAGGAGTCGTTAGCCATAGAGCAGTTCACAAATTGTGAAAGTGCATCGGCTCGCTCAGTCCTCTGGCTCAACTCAAATAAATCTTTGAGTTTACGAATGATGTCATAAGCAGACATCCCCATGAAATTGTACCGATAATCCTGAGTCATACTAGATAACACCAGGTCAGTGACGTCCTTATCATCGTCAGTGTGCTTTTGGAGCTCGGACCGCGAGTTCTCATTTAACAAGTAAGATGGAATACTCGCGATCGGTCGGTCAATGACATAGAGTTTCCCGAATAGCCTTAAAAGGTTTCTCAGGGTAGTCTGCCATGCGAGAAAGCCAGTCTCAGTGAAGGGGTCGAGTTGAACCATTGAACTTAATGGAGGTGAGTTTTCTTTAGCCTTCTGAAATATGCAAAGTAGATTTTAATCAGTATTTTCGATGTAATATTTTTCTTTAAAATAAGTTGGTAAAGTTTATTTTAAGAAAAACGAGAATTCGCTTAGGCGACATTACTTGAGACCGCAAATGAGCCTCAGGAGCAAGGTCGTGTAAGCAAAATGACAACGATTGTCAATTGTGAGACTCAAGTCACAACTCTCGGTATGAGGCCGCTATATACAAACTATTGTATTTTGCGATACGTTTTGCCTCATCCGTGCCCACTTTAGTAATATACATCCGTGGCGCGGTGTTGAAATACTCCAACACTACGAACATATATTCCTGAAGCGATAGTAATCCTAAATGGTCGAAGTGATGACACGGTGTTGAAATACTCCAATGTCCTCACCTTGGAAGGTACCCTCGGCACCAAGTGCGGTGTTGAAATACTCCAACACTGATGCTCCGGTAAATACGTTCCAAGTTCGACTTGAGATAGGATGGCACGAACTATCAGTTTTTTAAGAATTACCATATAGGGATATTAATTTCTTTTAATATTTAATTATCGTCAGACACGAACGATAAAACCCTATCATCACTCGGGACAAGTAAATTAATATAACCTAATTAAAATACTAAGTTGTCGCGAATGGCATATTGTGTGTTAAACGGCATAAGGGCTTGATCTCGCTCGAGCCATCTAAGCGAGATCATTAGGGACAAATTTAAAACAAATTAAATTAAATAGACCGGTGAACGATCGAGATGGCAACTCTGTGCGATCTTGAATCCAGCTCAGCTCCCACTTGCTTTGACATCCCTCTGGCGCGTGTCCAATCTTCGACTTTCGGTTACATACAAATTTACAATTACTAAAACTACTTCTAGTAACCTAGCTCTAAATTTGTACAACTTTGAAACCCTAAAACCGGGTCCAATAACCAAAATTCGAAAAACAACCAATTGGGCCAACAACTTGGGCCAAAACAGAGAAAGACAAAATTCACGCCAAAACCATACACACATGTATGCAAAATATAGAGGGGTCGGCCGTAACACACAATAATAAAATAAAATTGTATAGGATTAAAATAAATAAATTAATTAATCCTAATTCGCAATTTGGATTTAGGTCGAAATTGCGAACTACCGGTTACGAAAAGACCGGTTCTGGTTTGCGCGCGGTGATAATGGCTCTGATACCACTGTTGGGTTTTACAGTGGATATCCGGGTTACCGATTTTAATTTTATTAAAACCGATTTAATATAAAATTAATACTATATTAATTTAGCAGCGGAAACGATTTAATATAAACACGCGGATACAACTGTAACAGGATCAATCACCGTACACGACAAACACAGAAAAATATTTATTCAAAATAAATAAATAAATTAAATTAAATATCTAAACGAGTTAGATATACCTTGGCGGGATCCGAGCAACCGCTCGAGACACCCGGATTCAACGGGCTCGCGCTAGGACGAACTGATACGTCTGACTCGAACCTACGAGACAGATCATCAACGACGGCGGCGGCAGAGGGCGGCGGCGGTAGTGGTGGCGGCGGTGGTAGAGAAACCACGGGCGGCGGTGACAAAACTCCTTCCGACGGGATCGCGACAGGGACCGATCCTACAATGATCTCGTCACCGGAAACCGGCGGTGACGAGGTGGCGGGTACCGGATGGTAAAGCGGTGTGGGCCACGAGGACGGAACGGGACGCGGTGGTCTCGGTTGCGCCGGCAACGCGAGAACCACCGGTCGGCGATCGGCCGGCGGTGCGCCGGCGGACATAGCGGCGGCGGCGGTGGCCGCGGCCTTGGCTGTGGCGGCGGCTGCGGCTGCGGCTTCGGCTCGGCTCGCAGACTCGGCTCGGGCTGCGGCGGCTTCACTATCAAGTCGGGCGCAAATACTGGCAAGACGGGGATCCATCGGAGATCACGAGGAAGCTGCGGTGGAGGTGGTGGCGGCGATCGGACGGCGGCGGCGGGGAGGCCGGCTTCGGCTGGAATCGGCGCAGAGGGAGAGAGAGTGAGGGATTAGGGTTTGTTACTTCTGTTGCAATCTATCCTCTCTCTCTCTTTATTAATTAAAATCGCGGACCGGGGCTCCTAACGGACTGGGCCCGGTCGCGATTCCCCTTTAGTCCACCAACCGATCAGTCTGTTAATCCGGTAACAACTGATCGGTCCGTCTATTAATTAGCGAGTAATTTTGAACCGATAAAGTTTGTCGTTTTAATTAAATAAATAATTAGTATTTATTTAATTCACCATTTAGTTCGATTAATACTAATTAACAATTAATTAGATTTAATAGTCCGTTGACCCGGGTGTAACTCTTACGGGTCAATATCGGTCGGGTTCGTTAATTCGTCGGGTCAGGACACCCTTGTTTCCAACAAGTAGGTATGCACATGTATTTGTAATGGTAATATGCACTAGAATTGGTGCGACCATTTTACAGTGTTTCAATCATCAGGTGATTGTTCCTGTAGTATTTGGCTGGTGAATCGAACTTATATGAACAAATGTCTGCTTAAAGCAGAGAATTGATATGTTCATACGGTTGTAGATAGAAACGGCGATCTTCAATCGGTTCGACTTGATTTAATATTCTTGACGTCAGATGGTTCAAAGTCATGGGACTTTATGAACTACTGTTACGTCATGTGTTGTCTCGTAACAATTACGATACACGCTTAAGGCATTATAGCTCTGATGGGATATAATAACTTAAAGGTTATCACGTCGCATTTAAGCTAGCCTTGATCAAATCAAGTGCACCAGGCAATAAGGTATGTTGTTGTGGGATTTTGAGCTTAATCTAACAAAAGGTTGGATCAAATTCGAAGTAGATTAAAACCAGTCATGCATGTTTTGAAAATCAACCATAGCCAAAACATGTCACGATCAAAATCCAAAAAAAAGCTATTTGTTCATCCTGAACACAGTCAGGGAAACCAAACAAAAACAAGTTGTTTTAAAACCACCAAGAATTGTTTTAAATCAAAAACTCAAGACACGAACTTTATTTAGGTGAGAAAATCGTAGGGTAGCTTAGTGTCGTCTTGGTATGCTTTCTCTCAGCTTCATGCACCTACAAAATGTAAAGTATGTCAAACATATATTTTGTAGGAATAAGTGAAGCATCATACAACATGAACTTATGTGTATACCTGAGGAATTACCCGGCTGGGCTTTTCCGCTTTTCACCTTGGCAAGATACTCTGGGTAGTTTCTTTTCCAGTGCCCCATCTTGTGGCATTCAAAACACTCGCGCTGTTCAGGCGGCGGTGCCTTGGTTGCCTTAGACTTGCCCTTCTGGGAGCTTCCAGACGCTCTGGTGACAGCTGCCTTGCCTTTCTTCTTGTTCCCACGCCTACCCTTCTTTACCTCGGGCTTCTTGACGCCTCCTGATCGGATTGCGAGTACATCGGGTGCCTTGCCGTTAACAAAATTAACTTCAGCGGTCTTAAGCATGCCGTGAAGTTCAGTCACTGTCTTTACCATGCTATGCATGTTAAAGTTTACCCGAAAAGAGGTAAAGGCACTGGACAGTGAGTGAAGAATCAGGTCAGTCGCCATTTCGGCGGGGATGACGTAATTCAGCTTTGCTAAACGGTCGATGTAACTCTTCATCTTCAGGACATGAGGGCTGACTGGAGCGCCTTCGGCCATGCGACAACTAATGAGTGTCACAACGGTGTCATAGCGCTCCTGTCGGGCCTGAGTTTCAAACATGCCCCTCAGATCACCGATCATCTGAAAAGCAGTCCTGTCAACCATGTTCTTCTGAATCTCAGAATCCATGGTGGCTAACATAAGACACGCGACATTTTTAGCATTTATGCGCAGTGTGTTATGGGCGTTTCGCGCCGCGGCTGTTTCAGCTTCAGGTTCCTCAGGAACCTCCGCCTCCAGCACGTTTTACATATTTGCCATTTTTAGGACGATTTTCAGATTTCTTTCCCAATCAAGGAAGTTGGCGCCATTTAGTTTCTCCTTCTCAAGGAGAGACTTGAAATGGAATATCTCTTGGTTTGTGCGGTTAGCCATCTGAAACAATAGGCAAATGTTTTAGTGTTTCGATGTTTGATTCGTATTCAAGGATGGCAAGCTAATCTTGAATAGGAATTGGGAATTCAGTCAGTCAGACAATTTCTCCAGACAGCGTAAAGTGCTTTCAAAATCTCTAAGTAACTGAATGGACAACGATTGTCGCTTGTGAGTAACATCACAACTCCCGATATGGGGCTTTCGCGAACGGATCAACGAAATACGTTTAGCCCCATCTATGCCCATTCTGTTTACACGCCGACCAGAGATACGGTGTTGAAATACTCCAATACCAAAGGTGCGTGTAAAGAAAATAGTAGTTGTCCCAAGCGGTCAGTGCGTGCGTACGGTGTTGAAATACTCAAATACGCACACCTTGGAAGATACCCTAAACACCACGTGCGGTGTTGAAATACTCCAACACGAATGCCTTGGTAAATATGTTCCAAGTTAGACTCAACTTAGGATGGCATAGACTACCAGTTTTAGGCTTACCAGATATGATTATTATGTCATATTTTAATATTTAATGTGACGACAATATTCGGCCAGACAGGGGTTTCGATATTGTCAGAGCCTATGACAATATCAAGGAGGGTCAAGGGACGTAAAAGTAAATCAACCACGAGAACAGAAAAACTCCCTGATCGACTTAGTTGCTCCCACTGACTTCAACAAACTCCTGCGCGTCATCAGGAAACGTCGGTCTCGTTTTGGGCTCTAGCCATTTACGAAATTCCCTTAAAGGATAATTTCTAATGGGTCCTTGAGTCAGGCTCGTCTCGTTCGTCCAGGCGAAAGTAAGCAATTACAAATTTAAAATAAAACTATTCTATTTAAAATGTATACAACTTTGAACCCAATAAAAGTGGGCCAATCCAAAACAAAACAACATGGGCCTAATGGGCCAAACCATAACGAATCCACGACCAAATCAAATGTGGTTGGGCCGAATATGTACGAAAGATAATTCAATCAATTAAATTGAATCGGATTATGTTTGGTGGATCCAAAATCGACTAAACATAATGAAAAGGCGATTCATGCAATTTCGCGACTTTCGGGTTCAAAACCCCAGTTAGCGAAAATATTTCGGTTTAATATAACCGATATGGGTTTACGTGTGGTGATCAAGGATCTGATACCACAGTTGGGTTACGACAGTGGCATTCGGGTCTCGGCAATAGCAATTTTTTTTTTATTCGGAAATAATTATTTATAATAAATAATTATTTAATCAATTACCGAGTAATTAAATTAGATTAAATTAACAATTAATTTAATTGGCAGTGGAAATGATTTAATTTACAAACACGAAAACCAGTCCTTTAACGTAAGCCAAAACAACAGGATTCGACAATCACCAAACGCGCAAACACCAAAAATGTGTTTAAACAAAAACGCGATATAAACATATATTGAACAATCAAATCTAAACTAATAACGAGTTTAGATATACCTGAGCGGTGATTCAAACAAACATTCGAGACACCGGAGGTCAACGGGTGACGCTAGGGTATCGCAGATCGATTTGACGGGCAAATCGAGAATAACCTCGCAGTTACGGATTTCCCTCGATGACACTGCACCGAAATCTCGTACGTCGGATAGGCGCGAAATTAGGGTTTTGCGGACGACGGCGGAACACGCGGGTGACACGGTTCGCGGCTAGGGTTTAGTCGGCGGTGGAACGACGACGGCGAGGGGAGGGCGGCGGCCGGCAGGGGCGGCGGCGGCGTGCGACGGGGCGGCGGCGGCTGGAGTCGCGGTTCGCGGCTGTGGCTCGATGAGAGGCGGCGGCTGCGGCGCGGCTTCGGCGACGGCGGAGGGGCAGGCGGAGGCAGCTGCTATGGCAGCGGCGGACGACGGCGGTCGACGGCGGAGCGAGATCGGCGGGCTGCTGCGGCGGCTCGGGTTGGGCTGCTGCGGCGGCTCGACTTGGGTTGCTGCGGCGGCTCAGCTAATGGTTAAAGGGTTCTCGCGGTTAACAGATCACCGGAGAAGCAGAGGAGGCGGCGGCGGCGGGGTGCTGTCGGCGGCGACGAGAGAGAGGAGAGGGAGGGGGCCGAAAATTCTCTAATGGGGATTAGGGTTTGCGCCCCCTCCATTAGTCAAATATATATCTGACTAATTTTCCGTTAGGTCCCTCGTGTTTATTTTAATCCTCAATCGAACCATTTAATCTACACGACTAACATTTAACTGTTAAACGTTTGTCGTGTGCCGAGAGTTAACGAATATCAGTCATTGACTAATACGTTAATCGTCGTTTAAGACGTAATATTATTTATCGTCTTTTGTCGCTAATTTAATTTTAATAATCTAATCAATTATTTATTTATTAAACTATTTAATAAACAAACAATTAATTGTTCTGCGAATATGCCGGTTATAAAGTAAGCGGTCTTAAATACCCGTTGCCTCCGGTGTAACTCTTACGGGTCTTGACCGGGTCGGGTACTTGATTTAGTCGGGTCTGGACACCTAAATCCAACAAAACTCCCATTACAATTCCTATCAAAAATTCAGCCACACACATGCATCTGAATATCAAGCATAATGTAGACATATAAACACATACTAAACCAGTTCCCATCATCAATTTCATTCCGAGAGATATACATACCGAGATGACCGTAAAGAACACATTTAGAACATAAAGAGAAACCGAGTTGGCCGTATAGATGACGGTATGATCCTTGTATACAGTAAACCTAGTTGACCGTAATGAGCTTTACTTGACCGTATACCTTTGGAGAAGACCGTATAGTGCACTGAGTTGATCGTATACGCCACAACTTGATTGTAAAGTTAATATTGTGGGTTGCCGGAATTTTGAGTTCAATGGTGGGTTTTGGTTTGCTGCAAAAATCTGATGGAGAGAGGGAAGGTAGATTGTAAAAGTGAAGAAGATGACACAATGTCATGTGGATTCCACCATACTTTTTTTTCTTTAAGTAAACTAATTAAAAGAATTAATAAAAGAAATATTAATTCTTTTAATCCAAGGAAGATTGAATTTAAATAATCTAAACTTTTAACTATTGGTCAATAATAATCCCACATTTAAATATCATTCCTAGCAGTCTCAACTTTCACTCATATTTTTTAATGGATCGCCGTTAATTTTTTTAACACCGTTAAATGAGTGCTGATATGGTATGCTGACATGTAATAACTTTTTTTATTTTTTTTAATATGTTTTCCATGTCACCAAACAAATTACAAATTCCTAAATTCTTAAAATAAAAAAAAATGATCCAGGCCCCAGATACATTTACGTATAGGAACTAGAGTCCTCAAATCCAGCTCCTTCAAGAAATCTTTCACAGTTCTACGCGTCGCCTCCTCTCTCCTCCGTCATCGTCCGCCGCCTCCCTTCCTCCTCCCTCGTCGCCGCTGCAAGTACCGGCACCGTCTTCTCCGACAGCCTCCTTGCGCCAATCTCTGCCAATCACCCATCATCGGATGATCGGTCGCAATGCTATTCAGACACACATCGACTTCGCCATCGGAAGTGAAAAATATAAGATCGGAGTACGCGTCGTACCGGCTGATCTTCTCCGGCCACGGCAACCGTCGCGAGAACACCACGGTTCCCTCAACGGACAAATCGAAGCTCGGAGAGTGAAATTTTTCGTCGTATTTGTCGTAAACGGTAAACGTTCTCAAGTAATACCTCCCCGGCGAAGTCTCCAAGAAGGTGAAGCAGTTATTTTTACCGGACTAAATCAGAATGTAACGTACCGTTTTCTCATGGAACGATTGGAATTTGAGCGGCTCCGATACGATTTTGTTCGAGTCGGCGGTGCGTAACGGTCAGATAGCCAGGTAGTGTTCTATTTTATAGGTGGTGGTGGTGGAGGTGCCGCAATCTATGTGGTACGCCGTATCTGTTACCAACAGTTCACAGAGGATGAAATCATGGTACGCCGGAATCTATGTGGTACGCCGGAAACATGGTGCAGCGGAGACGGCAATGGCGGTGGTGAGTCGGAGTTCACAGAGGAGGAGAAAGTAAGATTTTAATTTTATATAAAATTTTGGGAATTGGATTTGGAGACTGATGGAATTTTTAATTTAGATGGCTCGATTCATTTTTTTATTGAGATTTAAAGGGATATGTGATTTGTAAGGTGACATGTAAAAACACATTAAAAAAATAAAAAAGTTATTACATGTCATCATGTCACGTCAACACTTATTTAACGGTGTTGAAAAAGTTAACGGCGAGTCTATTAGAAAAAATATGAGTGAAAGTTGGGACTCTTGGGAAGGATATTTAAATGTGGGATTATTGTTGGCCACTAGTTAAAAGTTGGGTTTATTTGAATCAAATTTTCCTTAATCTACCCCAACACGATACGTTCCAGCCACGGATAATTCGGTCACGCCAGATAATTCAGTATTTCGTCAAAGCATTTATTTCAAACTGAGAGAATACGTAACTCTTTGGAATCTTTGTGTTTTGCGAGCTTGAACTGTTCAGAATAAATTTAATCTGAAATACATTGAATGTCGTCATCTTCATTTAGTCAATGGACCGGTCTAGAATATCTTGGATTCTCCAACAAAAACCAAGTCTGCAAACGAACCGCTCTCGTGTGTACGAAGTGGCAAAATATTACCAACCCAGAATCCCAAACCATTACCTCTTAACCACTCTCGTGTGAATAACATGTTGTTTACATAGACATAAAAACATGAATGCATCACATTCCATGGGGTAATTAAAACTCCGTCTCTATATGTTGCCTTAACCCCTAGTCGGGTGTCACTCACCGACTAACATGGTTTTTAAGGCTCAAATGTTCCACACAAGGTAAGTTTTGGTTTTAAGAATCAGTAGTACACTTTCATATAAAAAAAGTTATTCTCAAAGTCATTGTTACACATCTTAAGGTTGGTTTAGCTACTCACGACTTTAATGAGTTGCTTAAAAGAAATTGAGAAGTTCATAGACAAACATTAAAATCATATTTAAGTTGAACACTTACAATCTTTATTAGAAACAACCAAAGCTTGAAACAATGGCTCAAAAGTAAGAGTTACAGCTAAAGAGTGGAGAATAAGAGAAGAATCGAACCATTTGAAGTGGATGTGGATGCCACCTATTTACAGGCATGACTATATGGTCGGGCACGACGCATGTCTAGTTGGGCATGGCTCGTGCCTGTTAGAAGATTTTTGCAGATCTTGATCGTACATGTAAGGCGTGTCTTCTAAGCAAGAGGCGTGTTTATCAGGTTGGGCACGACCCGTGTTTGCAGGGGCACAACCATTTCCGTAGGCAGGGGCAGGCCCGTGTGTCAGGTGCAAAAGTCCACGGGTTTTGTCCAGATATGCAGAGGGGCATGGTACGTGCTAAGGTAGGCACGGCCCGTGCCGTGAACACAAAACCAACAAATCTTCATGGTTGGTTTCGTATATGTATAGTTGAGCGAATTTTGGTGTTGACTCCTACATTGATTGAAGGTTTCCCATGTTATGATAATTTTGACCACCTAGCCTAAAGACGTAAGGAGCGTTGCCTTTATTTAATATTGAGTCAATTTTTGTCTCCTATTGATGTAAATGAGAACATTGAATTGTAACGACGTATGTGCTTGATAAATAGATTGTATTTAGGATCCAAACAATGAAAAGATTTTGATAATTTGCATTTGTTTGTTTGAAATCTGGAAGCTCCATCTTTCCGTAACCACAACATAGGAAATTATAATTGGGTTTACTTTGACTTGTATTCCCTCTAACGGCTTCATTTTCTTCATAACTTTATATTAGATGTTCCACAAATAAGACTCCGATCACCATGATTTACTAAATTCTTATTTAATAGTTATGTAACACATAAATCTTTCATATCTTATTCTATATTTTCATCTTAAAAAGAACAATTTGTCTTTTAAATGTATACCTATATTTTATTTAATATTTAAGACTCACTCTCCATCTTTATTTCAATAATTTTATTGTTATTGATTTTAATACTTGAGATACAAACCATATTTCCGGTAGAAACATTAGGGGTCATTTAGTTGTAGAAAATGTTTTCTAGTTTTCCATTTTTAGTTTTCTAGAAAATAAAATGAGTTTTCCATCTCTAGAAAACACATGAAAATTTTTGAAAACGCGTTCAAATATGATAGATGGAATTTTCATTTTCAAAATTCGAAAACTAGAAAACATGTTCAAATCAACTGTTTTCTATTTGTTTTCTATCTCTATTTCATTAGATTTCCTTACATACGACAAATTAAAGAACAAAAGTATTAATTTAAAACACATAAAGTAAAGACAATACATATATAAAAGATTTAAAATAATAAGTATTTCTTAACGGAGGAGAGGTCGAGCGGCTGTGCGTATAAACCCTAGAAAATGAACGCCCCTTTTCTTTTGTATATATATGGAAAACGAAAATAGAAATCAGAAAACAGTAAAAAAAGTGTTTTCCATTTTTAGTTAAAATTTAGAAAATACTATTTTCTGTTTTCCTGGAAACCGTTTTCTAAAAAATCCAATTTGAACGCATTTTCTGTTTCCCTTGTTTTCTTGGAAAATGGAAATGGAAAACACCCCCTATTTTTCAGAACTAAACGCGCCCTTAATGTCTCTATAATTATGGATCGTACCCGTTCATTGATCAACTAATTTTGCTACCGAAGGTTTTGAATTAATTTTTAAAAATTTATTGACCTAATTTTCTATGGATTTTGCTAGATGCTTTCCGAATTATTTTTCAATATGTATCCTTCTGGTTTTGCTGTGGATTGTGCTACGAAGTTTGTTATGATTTTCATTTGCGATGAAATATCTGTAACTAACTGAAGCGGAATATGACCGTAGCTAATTTATATCAAACTGTAGCGGATTTTTTTTCGTAGCAAAATTCCGTGGCTAATATGCGTTTGTGTAGTAGTGTTTTTTTATCAAATTACCTACATATTGCATTTGAGCAAATGATCTATTTACCTACATATTCTGTTCATAAAACTATATAAAGATATGCAAAGATATGAAGACAGGAGTTCCTCGTCGCTTGCATGCAGCGTCTTAGTTAATTTTAACAAAGAAAGCTGTTTTTTTTAGTGACATTCGGTAAAAGTCACTAATGAGTTTTACTCATATTTATTCAAGAACACGAATTGTTATTAGAATATATATATTATAAGATGTTATCTTGTAAATCGATATATGATAAGTCAAACGTGTATCAATATATATGCTTGATCATATCATGAATAATATATGAAAAAGTTCTACCAAATCTGTTAGAAACAAATAAATATATACCATTAGGTGCCATTTCCTTCCGGAACGCGTTGAACATATAGATTTGTCCTGCTCGTACTCACCAACTACTATATGACTTGCTCAAAGAGACACCTTAATTGATCGATCGGATAATAGCATAATATTGATAACAAAACCAAGTCAATTAATAATTTAAATATTACTATTAGTTACAACCTGTTTTATGCATTAAAATAATGTACACCCTTTGCTATAAAAAGGTTGCAATTAAACCAATATAACACACACATACAAGTCTCGGTTTTTAAAGGTATTGAAGAGGTCTTAAAAAATATGGGAAACCTGTGGGTGTTGAGGCATTGGCCTCAACTAATGTACGCTTTTATTTTTTTGTTCTTAGCCACTATCGTTGTTGCTGATGAGCCTTATGGTTACAACTCTCCATGGCCTCGAGCACCACCGGTAAAACACACATGGCCACATCTACCTTATCTTCACGATTCTCCTCCACCATCGTATATCTACAAGTCTCCTCCTCCTTCATCACCATCACCTCCACCTCCATATGTTTACAAGTCACCTCCACCACCTTCACCTTCCCCACCACCTCCATATTTGTATAAGTCTCCACCACCTCCGTCACCTTCACCACCTCCTCCATATGTCTACAAGTCTCCACCCCCACCGTCACCATCCCCACCACCTCCATATGTATACAAGTCCCCACCTCCTCCATCACCATCTCCTCCTCCTCCATATGTATACAAGTCACCTCCACCACCATCACCTTCACCACCTCCTCCATATGTCTACAAGTCCCCACCCCCACCGTCACCATCCCCACCACCTCCATATGTATACAAGTCCCCACCTCCTCCATCACCATCTCCTCCTCCTCCATATGTATACAAGTCACCTCCACCACCATCACCTTCACCACCTCCTCCATATGTCTACAAGTCCCCACCCCCACCGTCACCATCCCCACCACCTCCATATGTATACAAGTCCCCACCTCCTCCATCACCATCTCCTCCTCCTCCATATGTATACAAGTCACCTCCACCACCATCACCTTCACCACCTCCTCCATATGTCTACAAGTCACCTCCACCACCGTCACCATCCCCACCACCTCCATATGTATACAAGTCCCCACCTCCTCCATCACCATCTCCTCCTCCTCCATATGTATACAAGTCACCTCCACCACCATTACCTTCACCACCTCCTCCATATGTCTACAAGTCACCTCCACCACCATCACCTTCCCCACCTCCTCCATATGTATACAAGTCACCTCCACCACCATCACCTTCTCCACCACCTCCATATGTCTATAAGTCACCCCCACCACCGTCACCTTCTCCACCACCTCCATATGTCTACAAGTCACCCCCACCGCCATCACCTTCCCCACCTCCTCCATACGTTTATAAGTCTCCACCACCTCCTTCACCTTCCCCGCCACCTCCATACGTATACAAGTCTCCGCCTCCACCGTCACCGTCCCCACCCCCTCCATATGTATACAAGTCACCTCCACCACCATCACCATCCCCACCTCCTCCATACGTGTATAAGTCTCCACCGCCTCCTTCACCTTCCCCACCACCTCCGTACGTATACAAGTCTCCGCCCCCACCATCACCGTCCCCACCCCCACCATATGTATACAAGTCACCTCCACCTCCATCACCTTCTCCACCACCTCCATATGTCTACAAGTCACCTCCACCACCATCACCTTCCCCACCTCCTCCATATGTGTATAAGTCTCCACCGCCTCCTTCACCTTCCCCACCACCTCCGTACGTATACAAGTCTCCGCCCCCACCGTCACCATCCCCACCCCCTCCATATGTATACAAGTCACCTCCACCACCATCACCTTCTCCACCGCCTCCATACGTCTACCAGTCACCCCCACCACCGTCACCTTCTCCACCACCTCCATATGTCTACAAGTCTCCACCCCCACCATCCCCATCTCCACCTCCTCCTTATGTCTACAAGTCACCTCCTCCACCATCACCTTCTCCACCACCTCCATATGTCTATAAGTCTCCACCCCCTCCCTCACCTTCCCCACCACCTCCATATGTTTATAAATCTCCACCTCCACCATCACCATCTCCCCCTCCTCCATATGTATATAAGTCCCCCCCTCCACCATCTCCTTCCCCACCACCTCCATATGTATACAAGTCCCCGCCTCCACCATCACCATCTCCTCCTCCTCCATATGTATACAAGTCTCCTCCTCCACCGTCACCTTCTCCACCACCTCCGTATGTATACAAGTCACCTCCACCTCCATCACCTTCTCCACCACCACCATATTTATACAAGTCACCGCCCCCACCTTCACCATCTCCACCCCCTCCTTACATTTACGAGTCTCCCCCACCACCAAGAAATTATTAAAGCTAAACATTTTTCAATATTGAAGATGGAGAAAATATTCAATTGGCACTACCATTGAAATATTTCTTTTTCATATATCTTACTTGCTTTGATTAATAATTCTTAATTGTATGTATTTTGTGAGTTAATAACATCTTAACATGAAAAGGTCTTTATTAATTCACATTTTACTAATCGTTTTGTGTTATATTTTATGTATATCAATAAAAATAAATTATCTACATTTATATTTTCTTGTTATCATAGTATTCTTATGTTCCTATTAACATCGCTATGTAACATCGCTATGCATATGTATCTGAATGAACTTACTCTAAAGAAATGTTTATTTTTAGGGCAATAAAAGTAGAATTCTATTATTTTATTTTGAAACTTCTAGATGTTGATTTGGGGTTGCATAGTTAATTAAATCTTATTTGAAATATAATCATTGGTTAGTAAATGGTAAGGGTACTAAACATCGGTAGTAACTTGGTACATGAAAAAGCAGTTTGCTATATCGATATCGACTAGGTAGTTTGTCACCCCCTTAAATTTCCACATGCGAAGTTTATGCCGTGAGGCGTGTGACAAACCAGGATCCGAGTCATTAGTCATACTAAACCATGCAAAAACAGTTTTAAAGGAATCCGGAAGCGTAAGTAAAAGTAATAACAGTGTTGCGCAAAACACACGCTTAGCCCAAATAAAATAAAAAAGTATACCAACGAGGTTTTAAAAGTGTGATGTAGACCCAATGCAACACATGCGTCCTAATCGTGCTCCGGACCTAGATACCTATGAAAGACATGCTATGTGGGTCAGCGCAAAGGCTGGTGAGTTCATAAAGACATAATGTAAGAATAAATGTTTGTACCAATGTTTGAACAATGTAATCATAATTGTATTGTAGCTAGCTAGGCCAAAATCGATATCACTATGTGGTTTGCAACCGAAGCGTGACTGTTTGTGTTTGTATTGCCTTTCCATCAACGTCTAACACGAACGATGATGATACTGTCTAGGCTATTTGTCACACCCCAACCGAAGATAGAATATGTCGGGGCGCGAAGATGGTCGAGAAGCACACAACCCTAAATTAGGTTGCGATATTCTTAATAATAACCCATTTCATCACAAATAAACAAACATAGAATCCAAGTCATAACATACGATAATCAGACATAATAGCATAAACTAAACATGAGAGTTCATTATTTAATTAGGTCTCTCTAAAGCCGATGCAACCCTATGGTGATGATATCCAAAGTAAAACCACATTACCTGCAACATGTTATAAACAAAGTCAACTAAAATAGTTGGTGAGAATTCATAGGTTTAATGATAACGTTCAAAATTATGCGTACAAGTTTAACAAAATGATAATTGATAAATTGATAATTGATAAATAATAAGTTAACGTAATCCAACCCTTGACAATTAGGCTTTCAATCACAAGGCGCCACACGCGAGGCAGGCCAAGTGGGCTTGTCAGGCCAATAGATCTATTATCGTAACCCCGGCATGTTTAATGTTAATAATTACGTTCATCGTTCAATCGTTCAATTGTTCATCGTTCAATCGTTTAATTGTTCATCGTTCAATCAACCAATCAAAATAATCATACAAGTTTCAAGTAATCATCGAACATAGAATACACATGTGAAAATAGAATTTGATAAATGATACATGTTGCACCCCCAAAAACATTTAAGTAAAAAGGGGCTATGAAAACTCACATGATGGCGAAAGTGTTGAGAGTAAAACCAAAGAATAGCGGCGCGAATCAAACCCGGAGATCACCTATACGATCGAACGCGATGGAGTAATCACCGCCGGGGTGATTGTCCACTTATATTTCAATTCGTTTCAATTTCAATTTCAATTATTGTTAAATAAATAAATAAATAAATAAATAAGTATTCGAACTAATAAAACGGTGCAACTCGTCATGACACAACGGACTCGATCGGATACGCGACACGTTGGTGATTTGATTATGTTACAATATGAGAAGTTAACTAATCAAATAGTCAAACTTAGATCTAGGCTAAGCATTTAGCAAAATAATTATTTATTTAACTATTAAAACATTACGACGTCTCAAACCTCGATTAATTTCTATAAAATCAACCTGACCATATTTAGTCCTCAAAAATTAATCTAGGGCTGATCTAAACATATATATACACCAAATAAAGTTTCAAGTCATAATTCCAACGTTAACCCAACGATTTACTCAAAAAGAATTATTTTTAATTTCGATAATTTTATTAAATTTAATCTAAATAAATAATCAACCAAGGTTTCATTCTAGACATGGCCTAACCCTAGATCTAGGTCCAAAAGCATGTTCCATACAAGAATCAATACACTAGTTTAGCATTATCATCATCTAATCAAGATCTAAATAAGGTATATTCATGAAAAATAAAGAAAAATACCAATCATATCTTTTTCCCATAAAACCCTAGATCTATAATTATGATGGTGATTACTTCATCCCAAACCCTAGATCTATAATTAAAATGGTGTTCATATCAAGATCCAACAAAGATGATTATGAAAACTTAGATCTATGAAGATCCATGAGAGAAAAATAAGAAAAAGTAGAGCTTTTTATATAAAAATCAAGTTTTTACCTTAAGAACAATAGATCTATCAATTAAGCATGATGTTTTCCCAAGACAAAACCTGAATAAAAATGAAGTCTTTTTTCAGCCCTAAACTAGATCTAACATGATTTCAACAAATAATGTCATAAAAGTTTATAAAAATCTATAAAAATCAATAAAATCCATTCTTTTTGTTCAAAATCATTAGATCTAGGCTTAGAATGCAAGATCTAGGTTTAGAAATGCATAAAGGTTGGATCTTGATGATGGGGGATGAAGGATTCAAGAAGATAGAGGTTGGGTTTGATGAATCTAACCTTTTTGATCAAAACCCGACACTTTTTGATGCTCGAAATCACCAATCTTTGCTCAAAAATCTTCAAGGAACTTGATCTAAGATAGCTATAGCCGTTCTAGGGTTTTTAGAGTGATTAGGGATGAGAGCATGGTGGCTAAATGGAGAGAAAGAGCTTAAATAATCGAATTTTAGGGTTTTGGCCCGTCTGGACCACATGTGGACCGCGAGAGGTGAGCATGGTCAGACGCGCGGTCCTCGTACCCTCCTGACCGTGCTCCCTCTTGACGGTCCGCCGTTTTCGCGATAGTTTCTTCGTTTTTAAGCGTTTTCAGGGCCTCGATTTTCTTTTTCAAATTTCCCATTTAACCTTCCCAACATGCTCAAAACATTAAATCCACTCAAAATGAATATAAAATATGTCCCATAATGATTAACGGTTGATAAGATATCATAAAAAGTGTATTTTTGGTCGGTTTTGTCATTTTTCTCGATTTTAAGCAATTCACCAACGTTTTACGATCCAATCAAGTGTGTGATAACTCATGACATGGTAAGTGATCATATGACTTATAAAAATGATAAGATTGATATACAAACTCAAAAATGTGATCTCCCGGTTAAAATCGAAATCACGCGGGATTTACCGAACTTTCACCGTTTCTGTTCTAGACCTTGAATTCACACCAACCTTCACTTGTATTTACTTGTGTGTGTAACTAGTATTACACACAAGGGTCATACATGTTCAGATTGATCAAATACCCAGTTGAATGTAATTTAGCGACATGTTCGCGTAAAATCCGAAATAGGGGCAAATCGAACATCAAATCGATCAATAAACATGATAATGGATCCAATAACATGAAATTAGGTTAATAAACATCAAATCGATCAATACCCATATATTTGATTATCAATCATCGAATCGGGTTACAATACGGATAAAATCGGACAATCGGAAAACCCGAAATGTTACACTATTTTACACTCGTTCGACATCCCGTCGAGTTAGAGCGACTAACGCGGGTGGGGTTTTTCAAACCCAGTAGTACTACTCAATATAACCTCACTTTCTCATAAATTAACGGACCAAAAATGTAATGACTTCAAATATGTGTTATGTTTCTGGTGGCAGATGGTGGTCGAATAGAAAGGTTAGATGGTGGTTCAATAGTGGTGAACCAAGGATGAGGGAATCACGGGATCGATGGTGAAGTGAATCTCGGGTTTTATTGTGGCGGTTCTTATGGTAACAGAGAACATGAGAGAGGTGTTGATGATTATGGAATGAGGATGGTGATGGTCGATATATTTGGTGAGGTAAGGATCAAAATCGTAACCGACTGAACGATTATCGGAGATGAACGTGGGTTTTGGTTGTTTGGGTTGCGATCAGAACCATTTGAATATCCTTCAAATTGATTTTTCCTAATTAACAAAATCAGTCCCTCGCGAATTTACAAAGTAGGAAGCAAGTTTTGATAATTATAAAATAGGTCCCTCCAGGTTTGTATAAGTAGAAACGAGTTTAGGAATTCACACAATTAACCCCTCAAGGTTTAGAATCCCTAATGCCTGACTAACCAATATAACTCTATAAAAAGAACTCGTACAACGGAAACCATTCACTTTTTTTAAAATGTACGATGTGTTGTATTTAAATAAATATACCAAATATTAGAAATAAAACTCATACAATCGTAAGTATGTGAGTCACATAAAATCATGAAAAGGTTTACGTGAATAACGTCACATAAAATTATAAAGTATAAATATAGTTTCACATGAAATCATAAAACACCTATTTCACGTGTAATCATGGATCGTGTATATTGATCAAGTTTGTTAGTTTAATTCATCTGACGTCTAGACTCAAGTGCAATGCTCGTGTAGTGACAGACAATAACAACCCTAAATATGTATGTAATGTAGTGCATGCATGTTTGTAATAAAATTCATAATAACGTAAGTTCGTGATAACATATGTTTGCGTTAGTCAGGAATCACCTGAAAAGTTGGGTTGTCACATAGTTTAGTAGTAAAATTGGTATTAGTTAGTATCAACTTATCAGCATCAGTAGCAACGAGTTAGCATCAGCAACGACTAGTAACTATGTCCACATTTACATTCACTGATGATGCGGCTTCTATTGAAATAAATGTTAAACTCTGGCAATTGTAACTGCTAACTTTTAACCACAAACTGAAACATTATGATGGTTGGTTTCATATATATACATATATAGACAATATTTGGTTTGGTTTAACATATACAATTCATATATGATACTGTTGGTACTTTTTCCATAAGTGAAAACGTTAAGTCTTCTTCAATACATTTGTCTCATCCAATTAAAGATTTTAGAGTCCAACCAAAACAAACTTAATCGGAAACTGATTCACACGATTTGAATGGTTAGATAAGGAAACTCCAAGAATATAAAACATACCAGCATCACTGCCATCTTTGTTTATTGTTATCACAATTATCATTTATCCATTTACTTTTTATATATATAAAGGCCCATTTTTTATACTCGTACAGGGCATCCAAAATCTTAGAGATGACCCTGCCCGCCACCTCTCTATATCTATAGATATCCCTCCCCACCATCACCATTATAACATCATAGGCAAATCTCATATCTATTATCCACATGAGATATGTTGAGTTCAAGTATATCACGAGCATACATGGATTGGCTAAGGAACAAGCCATTATTGGTGTAGGTGACTTCAAGGCTAAGAACATAACTTAGATCACCAAGGTCTTTAGTGCTAAACTCTTTATTTTAACAAGTTATAAAATACTTGATGATATTTTCTTATTGGTGTAGGTGACATCAAGGCCAAAAAAATAACTGAGATCACCAAGGTCTTTAGTGGCAAACTCTTTATTTTGACGAGTTATAAAGTACCTAGTGATATTTTCTTGGTTCCCTGTGAGAATCAAGTCATCCACGTATACAAGTACATGATGCAATCATCTCCTCAAAACTAAAGAGAGATGTGTCAAAACGACTACATAAGAACCCATTTGCAATGAGGAACGTAATGAGGCAATGGCACTAGGCACAAGGTGCTTGTTTTAAGCCATATAAAGCTTTGTTTCAAGTCATATAAGGACCCATGCAAGAAGGCGTTATTGACATCTAACTAATGAAGTTTCCAGTTGCGTAAGATGGCCAATGATAGCACAATTCTAACTGTGGAAGCTTTAACCACTAGACTAAAAGTATGAAAGTAGTTAACGTCGGGAATGTGATTGAATCCTTGTTTAAAAAGATGTACGTTGTGACGGTCAATAGTGCCATTGGAGATTTGGAGCGATACCTGGTCCAAAAAGGCCACTTTGATCCCACGTTATTGGTATTAGGGGTTGAGGTACCAATGACCCTGTGAAATTTAGGTGAAGATGCATCATCTCTGTATCCATGGCTTCGACCCAATGACGTTGTGTAATGGTAGTTTTGAATCCCTTTGGATATGTTTCAGCAAACAGAGCTGAGTAGAGCCCATGGATGTTGGTGTGAGAAATTTCGGCATGATGTTGTGGCTTAAATATACCAGCTTTAGTTCACGTTATAATGGGGTTTCCAGGATTAACAGTGGTGGATGATGGAGCAACGGGAATATCAGGCATGATATGGACTTCAGTTTGGCCAGAATCTAGGGCCTGAAATGGTTACTCATCAACAACTTCTTCATCAGAGGACTAGGCAAGACATCTGGTCCCCACGAGGAGTGCAACTGATCTGATTCATCGGAAAAATTTGATGGATTATGTAGCAGATCAAGCCCAGTAGAGGCATGAATGAAAGGATACGAACATAAACTAAGTTATGTGTGGATATTAATCTATACCTACAGTCGCGAGGCAACACAACCTTACACTTAATTTATGTATAGGTAAAGACAACTACCAACACATAATAGGTTTTTAACCACACATACTATGTGTAGGTAAAGACCCGGATTTCTTGTAGTGTCAAGGCATCAAAACCCTTTTGTATCGTGATATAAACCCTACGAAAATATGAGAGTTCGAAGTGATAGTTTGTGAGTCGCATAGTCACGTAGATATGGGAAAACATGAAAGCCAAAAACACGAAAGTTGTTGTAGTTAGGAGTTTGGTTAAAAAGTAATTCAAACGAAGATTTAGCTTGTAAAACTTTGGTCAGAACACAGTTAATTATGTATGTAGCCAAGCTAAAAGCTTCAACCCAATAAGTAGGAAGAACATGACCGTTAAACAACATTGCTAATCCCGTTTCTACAATATGTCTATGTTTTCATTCGGCCCATCCATTTTATTGGGGGCATATACGGACAAGATATATGATGGAATGTGCAAATTTTCTTCAAAACGTTCAAATGTTATGATTCACAAACTCTGTGTCCCCATCACTCCGAAATATCTTTATTTTTCTAGAAAATTGAGTTTCTGCAAATTTCAAGAAAATAGATAAGGCGCCATGAAACTCATATTTGGTTTTCAAAGGGTACAACCACGTAAATCTTGAAAAAATATCCACAAATGCAACATAAAACCGAAATCTCATGAGATATTTTTAGGGATGGCACACATAGGTCATAATGAATTAGGTCAAGAGGTTGAGATGCCCATTTGGGGTTTAGATCAAATAACATGTGTTGTTTAGATAATTGTCATGATGAACATATAATCGGTTTGGGTAAAACGAAAGTAACCGTCAAAAAGCCTGTTTTATTCAAAAGTGTAGCAATATCATGGGACACATGTTCTAAACGGGAATGCCAAATTTCAAATGATACTTTCGAAGGTAATATATATATATATAGAGGAGAGTTAGGCTACATCAACCAAATTCCCTACATCACTACATCAACCTTCTTTTCCCACAAAAAAAACACTCCCTAACAAATTTTTTTTTTTTTTGAAAACACTATACCTCTAATCGCTATGTTAGCTTCCTAGAACACTCTTTTTTTTTAATTTTTGTGGTGTTTTTTTTTTGGTGTTTTTTTTTCGGTTTTTTTTTTCTTCAAAAAAACACCAAAAAAAAAACTTTTTTGTTAATTAATTTTTTTTTCTAAAAACACCATTCTTCTAGACGCACCAAAACACACATTTTTTTAAAAAAAAATTTATTTTTTTTATTTTTTTTATTTTTTGTATTTTTTTAGCGTTTTTTTTTTAAATAATAAAAAAGCCATAAAAATTTAAAAAAAAAGGTGTTCCAGAAAGAAGATATATCGATTTGACTTATGATGTTTTTTAAATTTTTTTTTTTAACAGAAAGTGTTTTTTTTTTAAAAAAAGGGGTTTGATGTAGATGATGTAGGGATTTTGGTTGTGTATATATATATATATATATATATAGTGATAAAGTTCATTGTATACACCTCCATAAGTGTAGACGGGTAGACACCTGTTTCACCATTAGATCTCTTGATCTAATGGTTATGATTAATTTCTTTTTTCTCTTTGTCCCTGTTTCTCATTGATCAGAAAATTTACACATGTGAAAACACATGTGAAATAAAGTAATTTCACATGTGAAATAGGGTGTCTACCTGTCTACACTTATGGGGGTGTCTACAATGAACCTCACCATTATATATATATATATATATATATATATATATATATATATATATATATATATATATATGGCTACTAAGGCTTGAGGACCATGTTGCAACATATACAACCCATTCTCACGTTTTCCTTGGGCTAGCACCTATTTTGTTGTTTGATCCTGAACATACAAATTAGGTTGAGGGAATAAAACATCAACATGGTTGTCTAGAGTTAACTTGCTGACAATAAGTTTTTGGTAATATGAGGTAGAACCAAAACATCCTTCAAATGAATGTTGTTTACAGTTATGGATAAGCCTCGATGCGATTTAGGAATGATATTATTGTTTCCAAAGATGACTTTAGCATTACCAAAATAAGTTGACGGTTAGGAGACAGTTATCGGGGATGATGTCATGTGATCAGTTGCATTTTAGTCCACACACCCGTCCGACCATGAAGTGGTGACATGACATTAGGCTTGGAACGTTTGGGCCAGGTTTGTTTAGCTTGGGGTCGTAGATGTAGCATAGGATACATATGTATGGCAAGAATTTGCATAGTGCCCCTCCGGGCGACATAATTGGCAGTGGGGTATTTTACGACCCCTGCCACGACCATTATTACCATGGTTAAATATGTTTTTGTGTCCATGACTATATGTCGACCTGGCAGATGGGACGGTGAAAGCAGCAAGTGTAGTTGACCTCGTGTAAGGATCTGAGAAACAACTCATGACTTTCAGCCTGAGCGAGAAGGTCATGGAATATTAGGGTAGGTCTAGTAGCACGGATCGGTAGAGAACAGTCTCGAATGAGGGTCCAAGTCACGGAGAAACCAATGGAATTTATCGATGTCGTCAAATGGGTGGGCTATAGCCGCAAGCTGATTGCATGAGCTTTTGAATTTCTGACCAAAATCAGTCACTAGTATAGCCCACACAATTGTTTTAGATTTGTTTAACAGAAGAGTTGATGTACGAAGATTGAAGCGCCAACCAAATATGACGATCAGTAAAGACGCCGAGGATTTCGACAACTACTTCTTCGATTAAGCATGGATAATTATGATGGCCCAATTAGTTAGCCAAATACCATGCCGTATAAACTGGGTTCAGACTGATTGGATGGAAAAAGTTTGATAGTGATTATATGCATGATAGTGTTCATGGAGAAGGTTGTGTCACTGGTCGAGAAGAGGAAGACATCGCTGGCAAAGAAGAGGCAGAAGAGGCAAAAGAAGGGAGGGGAAAAGCGATGGTCACGGGAAGATAGGGGGTTTTAGGATTTAATGAGAACTCCACACCAAATATGTGGGATTGTGCCTTCTATATAAAGAATGATATAGTTACAAAGTACACCAAGAATATGAAAAATAAAATAACAGCACATAAGAACTAAACTATATACAAGTTGTGTTGACAGCACATAAGAACTAAACTATATACAAGTTGTGTTGACAGGGGCGGATTTAGAAAAAATAATTCAGGGTTAGCATTTCAATTTTTTTGGCGGGACTAACGAGGGTTTGGGGACAGCGGCCCCGAGAAAAGCAGGGTTTAAGTTAAATTTGAGGGGCCAAAAGTCCTTAATTAAAAATGCATCAGAATTTTCTGTCCGAAAATAGATTAAGTTAAATTTGAGGGGCCAAAATGTATCAGTTTTCAAAGGTCGATGTAGTCATGTTATCCACTCCATTTGTTTCACTTCACTCCCTAAACTTAAAACTTGTATTTTTAAATTGCACAAACCTGTTAGTTGTTCGGTTTCAATTAATTAACGACCTTTTAATCTTATTTTCATGTCAGGATTTAAATAAAAACTATAAAAATGTTTGAGATATAGCATAAAACATTTCTAGCGGTAGCGAAAAAAATTGTTTCAGGGGTAGGGAACTACCCAGAAGATGGTTGTTAATATTTACTTACTAGTTTATTTATCCCCATGTCTCATGTGTTACACGGCTGAGTTTAAAAAAAAGTTATAAATATAGTCAGAATCTACGAAATATATGTATTTTTATAACTACATAAAATTTCTCAGTAATTATGGGTGGGTCAGAGGTTTTACGACAATAGACATTTAGGCGGTGGGTTTACTCTGGAATAAATGTGCAACACAGATGGTCTTGGTTACTCGGACGGACTGCGTCCCTAACGTGTCGTGGGTAACACCGTTTTGCCATGATGAGACCCCCGAATAACCAGGATGTTTGCAGTTCAAAAAGAATCTGGTCATAGAAAATAAGAATTTTGTTTATTATATCGAAATGAAATACTTGGTAAATTTGAATTTAGACTCAATCAAAGTAAAAGAAGTTGTAAAATTAAATAGAATTAAATATTTTATATTAAATGTATAATACTTAATTAAAATCT
>JBCNJP010000010.1:94994735-95026090 GCA_039602395.1 Deinandra increscens subsp. villosa | reverse complement strand
TCTAGACATGGCCTAACCCTAGATCTAGGTCCAAAATCATGTTCCATACAAGAATCAATACACTAGTTTAGCATTATCATCATCTAATCAAGATCTAAATAAGGTATATTAATGAAAAATAAAGAAAAATACCAATCATATCTTTTTCCCATAAAACCCTAGATCTATAATTATGATGGTGATTACTTCATCCCAAACCCTAGATCTTTAATTAACATGGTGTTCATATCAAGATCCAACAAAGATGATTAAGAAAACATAGATCTATGAAGATCCATGAGAGAAAAATAATAAAAAGTAGAGCTTTTTATATAAAAATCAAGTTTTTACCTTAAGAACAATAGATCTATCAAACATGATGTTTTCCCAAGACAAAACCTGAATAAAAATGAAGTCTTTTTTCAGCCCCAAACTAGATCTAACATGATTTTAACAAATAATGTCATAAAAGTTTATAAAAATCTAATAAAAATCCATTCTTTTTGTTCAAAATCATTAGATCTAGGCTTAGAATGCAAGATCTAGGTTTAGAAATGCATAAAAGTTGGATCTTGATGATGGGGGATGAAGGATTCAAGAAGATAGAGGTTGGGTTTGATGAATCTAACCTTTTTGATCAAAACCCGACACTTTTTGATGCTCTAAATCACCAATCTTTGCTCAAAAATCTTCAAGGAACTTGATCTAAGATAGCTACAGCCGTTCTAGGGTTTTTAGAGTGATTAGGGATGAGAGCATGGTGGCTAAATGGAGAGAAAGAGCTTAAATAATCGAATTTTAGGGTTTTGGCCCGTCTGGACCACATGTGGACCGCGAGAGGTGAGCATGGTCAGACGCGCGGTCCTCGTACCCTCCTGACCGTGCTCCCTCTTGACGGTCTGCCGTTTTCACGATAGTTTCTTCGTTTTTAAGCGTTTTCGGGCCTCGATTTTCTTTTTCAAATTTCCCATTTAACCTTCCCAACATGCTCAAAATATTAAATCCACTCAAAATGAATATAAAATATGTCCCATAATGATTAACGGTTGATAAGATATCATAAAAAGTGTATTTTTGGTCGGTTTTGTCATTTTTCTCGATTTTAAGCAATTCACCAATGTTTTACGATCCAATCAAATGTGTGATAACTCATGACATGGTAAGTGATCATATGACTTATAAAAATGATAAGATTGATATACAAACTCAAAAATGTGATCTCTCGGTTAAAATCAAAATCACGCGGGATTTACCGAACTTTCACCGTTTCTGTTCTAGACCTTGAATTCACACCAACCTTCACTTGTATTTACTTGTGTGTGTAACTAGTATTACACACAAAGATCATACATGTTCAGATTGATCAAATACCCAGTTGAATGTAATTTAGCGACATGTTCGCGTAAAATCCGAAATAGGGGCAAATCGAACATCGAATCGATCAATAAACATGATAATGGATCCAATAACATAAAATTAGGTTAATAAACATCAAATCGATCAATACCCATATATTTGATTATCAATCATCGAATCGGGTTACAATACGGATAAAATCGGACAATCGGAAAACCCGAAATGTTACACTATTTTACACCCGTTCGACATCCCGTCGAGTTAGAGCGACTAACGCGGGTGGGGTTTTTCAAACCCAGTAGTGCTACTCAATATAACCTCACTTTCTCATAAATTAACGGACCAAAAATGTAATGACTTCAAATATGTGTTATGTTTCTGGTGGCAGATGGTGGTCGAATAGAAAGGTTAGATGGTGGTTCAATAGTGGTGAACCAAGGATGAGGACATCACGGGATCGATGGTGAAGTGAATCTCGGGTTTTATTGTGGCGGTTCTTATGGTAACAGAGAACATGAGAGAGGTGTTGATGATTATGGAATGAGGATGGTGATGGTCGATATATTTGGTGAGGTAAGGATCAAAATCGTAACCGACTGAACGATTATCGGAGATGAACGTGGGTTTTGGTTGTTTGGGTTGCGATCAGAACCATTTGAATATCCTTAAATTGATTTTTCCTAATTAACAAAATCAGTCCCTCGCGAATTTACAAAGTAGGAAGCAAGTTTTGATAATTATAAAATAGGTCCCTCCAGGTTTGTATAAGTAGAAACGAGTTTAGGAATTGACACAATTAACCCCTCAAGGTTTAGAATCCCTAATGCCTGACTAACCAATATAACTCTATAAAAAGAACTCGTACAACGGAAACCATTCATTTTTTTTAAAACGTACGATGTGTTATATATAAATAAATATACCAAATATTAGAAATAAAACTTATACAATCGTAAGTATGTGAGTCACATAAAATCATGAAAAGGTTTACGTGAATAACGTCACATAAAATTATAAAGTATAAATATAGTTTCACATGAAATCATAAAACACCTAGTTCACGTGTAATCATGGATCGTGTATATTGATCAAGTTTGTTAGTTTAATTCACCGACGTCTAGACTCAAGTGCAATGCTCGTGTAGTGACAGACAATAACAACCCTAATTATGTATGTAAGAGCATTCATAGCAGGTTCCCTATCCTTATCCTTATAATTTCTACTTTTATTATTACTTTTTTTCTCTCTTCCACTCACAACCATAATTAAATAATATTTTTTATACCTTTATCATTACATTTCTCTTTCTTCCAATCCTCAAATTTTAGCAAATCACCAAACTTTTTGTTATATACAGATTTTGTAAAGTTTTTCTCTCTGCTCTACTCACAACCACTTACAACCAAACCTTAAATTATACAGATTTACACTCACATATTTTTTAAGGAACCTACCGTGAATGCTCTAATGCAGTGCATGCATGTTTGTAATAAAATTCATAATAACGTAAGTTCGTGATAACATATGTTTGTGTTAGTCAGGAATCACCTGAAAAGTTGGGTTGTCACATAGTTTAGTAGTAAAATTGGTATTAGTTAGTATCAACTTATCAGCATCAGTAGCAACGAGTTAGCATCAGCAATGACTAGTAACTATGTCCACATTTACATTCACTGATGATGCGGCTTTTATTGAAATAAATGTTAAACTCTGGCAATTGTAACTGCTATCTCTTAACCACAAACTGAAACATTATGATGGTTGGTTTCATATATATACATATATAGATAATATTAGGTTTAGTTTAACATATACAATTCATATATGATATTGTTGGTACTTTTTCCATAAGTGAAAATGTTAAGTCTTCTTCAATACATTTGTCTCATCCAATTAAGGATTTTAGAGTCCAGCCAAAACAAACTTAATCGGAAACTGATTCACACGATTTGAATGGTTAGATAAGGAAACTCCAAGAATATAAAACATACCAGCATCACTGCCATCTTTGTTTATTGTTATCATAATTATCATTAATCCATTAACTTTTTATATATAAAGGCCCATTTTTAATACTCGTACAGGGCATCCAAAATCTTAGAGATGTCCCTGCCCGCCACCTCTCTATATCTATAGATATCCCTCCCCACCATCACCATTGTAACATCATAGGCAAATCTCATATCTATTATCCATATGAGATATGTTGAGTTCAAGTATGTCACGAGCATACATGGATTGGCTAAGGAACTAGCCATTATTGGTGTAGGTGACTTCAAGGCTAAGAACATAACTTAGATCACCAATGTCTTTAGTGCTAAACTCTTTATTTTAACGAGTTATAAAATACTTGATGATATTTTCTTATTGGTGTAGGTGACATCAAGGCCAAAAAAATAACTTAGATCACCAAGGTCTTTAGTGGCAAACTCTTTATTTTGACGAGTTATAAAGTACCTGATGATATTTTCTTGGTTCCCCGTGAGAATCAAGTCATCCACGTATACAAGTACATGATGCAATCATCTCCTCAAAACTAAAGAGAGATGTGTCAAAACGACTACACAAGAACCCATTTGCAATGAGGAACGTAATGAGGCAATGGAACTAGGCACAAGGTGCTTGTTTTAAGCCATATAAAGCTTTGTTTTAAGTCATATAAGGACCCATGCAAGAACGCGTTATTGACATCTAACTAATGAAGTTTCCAGTTGCGTAAGATGGCCAATGATAGCACAATTCTAACTGTGGAAGCTTTAACCACTAGACTAAAAGTATGAAAGTAGTCAACGTCGGGAATGTGATTGAATCCTTGTTTAAAAAGATGTACTTTGTGACGGTCAATAGTGCCATTGGAGATTTGGAGCGATACCTGGTCCAAAAAGGCCACTTTGATCCCACGTTATTGGTGTTAGGGGTTGAGGTACCAATGACCCTGTGAAATTTAGATGAAGATGCATCATCTATGTATCCATGGCTTCGACCCAATGACGTTGTGTAATGGTAGTTTTGAATCCCTTTGGATATGTTTCAGCAAACAGAGCTGGGTAGAGCCCATGGATGTTGGTGTGAGAAATATCGGCATGATGTTGTGGCTTGAATATACCAGCTTTAGTTCACGTTATCATGGGGTTTCCAGGATTAACAGTGGTGGATGATGGAGCAACGGGAATATCAGGCATGATATGGGCTTCATTTTGGCCAGAATCTAGGGCCTGAAATGGTTACTTGTCAACAACTTCTTCATCAGAGGACTAGGCCAGACATCTGGTCCCCACAAGGAGTGCAACTGATCTGATTCATCGAAAAAATTTAATGGATTGTGTAGCAGATCAAGCCCAATAGAAGCATGAATGAAAGGATCCGAACATAAACTAAGTTATGTGTGGGTATTGATCTATACCTACAGTCGCGAGGCAACACATCCTTACACTTAATTCATGTATAGGTAAAGACAACTACCAACACATAATAGGTTTTTAACCACACATACTATGTGTAGGTAAAGACCCGGATTTCTTGTAGTGTCAAGACATCAAAACCCTTTTGTATCGTGATATAAACCCTACGAAAATATGAGAGTTCGAAGTGATAGTTTGTGAGTCGCATAGTCACGTAGATATGGGAAAACATGAAAGCCAAAAACACGAAAGTTGTTGTAGTTAGGAGTTTGGTTGAAAAGTTATTCAAACGAAGATTTAGCTTGTAAAACTTTGGTCGGAAGACAGTTAATTATGTATGTAGCCAAGCTAAAAGCTTCAACCCAATAAGTAGGAAGAACATGACCGTTAAACAACATTGCTAATCCCGTTTCTACAATATGTCTATGTTTTCATTCGACCCAGCCATTTTATTAGGGTGTATACGGACAAGATATATGATGGAATGTGCAAATTTTCTTCAAAACGTTCGAATGTTATGATTCACAAACTCTGTGTCCCCATCACTCCGAAATATCTTTATTATTCTAGAAAATTGAGTTTCTGCAAATTTCAAGAAAATAGATAAGGTGCCATGAAACTCATATTTGGTTTTCAAAGGGTACAACCACGTAAAGCTTGAAAAATATCCACAAATGCAACATAAAACCGAAATCTCTCATGAGATATTTTTAGGGATGGCACACATAGGTCATAATGAATTAGGTTAAGAGGTTGAGATGCCCATTTGGGGTTTAGATCAAATAAAATGTGTTGTTTAGATAATTGACATGATGAACATATAATCGGTTTGGGTAAAACAAAAGTAACCGTCAAAAAGGCTGTTTAATTCAAAAGTGTAGCAATATCATGGGACACATGTTCTAAACGGGAATGCCAAATTTCAAATGATACTTTCGAAGGTAATATACATATGGCTAATAAGGCTTGAGGACCATGTTGCAACATATACAACCCATTCTCACGTTTTCCTTGGCCTAGCACCTATTTTGTTGTTTGATCCTAAACATAAAAATTAGGTTGAGGGAATAAAACATTAACATGGTTGTCTAGAGTTAACTTGTTGACAATAAGTTTTTGGTAATATGAGGCAGAACCAAAACATCCTTCAAATGAATGTTGTTTACAGTTATGGATGAGCCTCGATGCAAAAATAGGAATGATATTATTGTTTCCAAAGATGACTTTAGCATTACCAAAATAAGTTGACGGTTAGGAGACAGTTATCGGGGATGATGTCATGTGATCAGTTGCATTCGAGTCCACACACCCGTCCGACCTTGAAGTGGTGACATGACATTAGGCTTGGAACATTTGGGCCAGGTTTGTTTAGGTTGGGGGTCGTAGATGTAGCATAGGATACATATGTATGGCAAGAATTTGCATAGTGCCCCTTCGGGCGACATAATTGGCAGTGGGGTGTTTTACGACCCCTGCCACGACCATTATTGTCATGGTTAAATATGTTTTTGTGTCCACAACTATATGTCGACCTGGCAGATGGGACGGTGAAAGCAGCAAGTGTAGTTGACCTTGTGTAAGGATCTGAGAAACAACTCATGACTTTCAGCCTGAGCGAGAAGGTCATGGAATATTAGGGTAGGTCTAGTAGTACGGATCAGTAGAGAACAGTCTCGAATGAGGGTCCAAGTCACGAAGAAACCAATGGAATTTATCGATGTCGTCAACTGGGTGGGCTATAGCCGCAATCTGATTGCATGAGCTTTTGAATTTCTGACCAAAATCAGTCACTAGTATAGCCCACACAATTGTTTTAGATTTGTTTAACAGAAGAGTTGATGTACGGAGATTGAAGCGCCAACCAAATATGACGATCAGTAAAGAGGCCGATGATTTCGACAACTACTTCTTCGATTAAGCATGGATAATTATGATGGGCCGATTAGTTAGCCAAATACTAGGCCGTATAAACTGGGTTCAGACTGATTGGATGGAAAAAGTTTGATAGTGATCATATGCATGATAGTGTTCATGGAGAAGGTTGTGTCACTGGTCGAGAAGAGGAAGACATCGCTGGCAAAGAAGATGCAGAAGAGGCAGAAGAGGGGAGGGGAAAAGCGATGGTCACGGGAAGAGAGGGGGTTTTAGGATTTAATGAGGACTCCATACCAGATATGTGGGATTGTGCCTTCTATATAAAGAATGATATAGTTACAAAGTACACCAAGAATATGAAAAATAAAATAACAGCACATAAGAACTAAACTATATACAAATTGTGTTGAAAGGGGCGGATTCAGAAAAAATAATTCAGGGTTAGCATTTCAATTTTTTTGTCGGGACTAACGAGGGTTTGAGGGCAGCGGCCCCGAGAAAAGCGGGGTTTAAGTTAAATTTGAGGGGCCAAAAGTCCCTAATTAAAAATGCATCAGAATTTTCTGCCCGAAAATAGATTAAGTTAAATTTGAGGGGCCAAAATGTATCAGTTTCCAAAGGTCGATGTAATCATGTTATCCACTCTATTTGTTTCACTTCACTCCCTAAACTTAAAACTTGTATTTTTAAATTGCACAAACCTGTTAGTTGTTCGGTTTCAATTAATTAACGACCTTTTAATCTTATTTTCATGTCGGGATTTAAATAAAATCTATAAAAATGTTTGAGAGGTAGCATAAAATATTTCTAGGGGTAGCGGGAAAAATTGTTTCAGGGGTAGGGAACTACCCAGAAGATGGTTGTGAATATTTACTTACTAGTTTATTTATCCCCATGTCTCATGTGTTACAACGGCTAAGTTTAAAAAAAGTTATAAATACAATCAGAATCTATGAAATAATGTATTTTTATAACTACATAAAATTTCTCGGTAATTATGGGTGGGTCAGAGGTTTTACGACAATGGACATTTAGGCGGTGGGTTTACTCTAGGATAAATGTGCAACACAGATGGTCTTGGTTACTCGGACGGACTGCGTTCCTAACGTGTCATGGGTAACACCGTTTTACCATGATGAGACTCACGGTTAACATGATTTTTGCAGTTCAAAAAAGAATCATAGTCATAGAAAATAAGAATTTTGTTTATTATATTGAAATGAAATACTTGGTAAATTTGAATTTAGACTCAATTAAAGTAAAAGAAGATATAAAATTAAATAAAATTAAATATTTTATATTACATGTATAATATTTAATTAAAATCTTATTACGAATAAAATATTATAAATTATAAACCTATAACAAATCTCAAATGATTTTAATTATAAACCTATAACGAATAAAATATTATAAATTAGAAACCCACAGTCCTCTTCCACCGATTTCAAAAGATGGTTCAATCTGGGGTTTCGTTGTGGTTTGATGTTTATGCAGGTTATACCTAACAATTCTTTTCAATTCGACCTAGGGTTTTTGGAGGCGGGTTAGAGTTCTAGAGCCTGTATCTCCATCGAGGTAAGACAATCGTTGATTTTAGGTTTTATTAAAGATTGGCGCGGTTAATTTTTTTTAAACTTGAAACAGAATTGGCCATTAGGGTTTGTATGTTTTATTTTGTTTTTTACTTTTAATTCTCTGATTGCCTTCAATGGTAACTATGGACAAAGTAGCCTATGATTTAGGATGAGTATATGTTATACTTATTGCTTGAGGTATTGAATCTATTGTTTGCGTGTGTGGTATTGCAAGTGTTCTGATTGAATCTATTGTTTGCGTTTGTGGTATTGCAGGTGTTCTGATGCACATTTTTGTAGAGGTATGTTTCCTTTTTGCTTTTGCGTTGGAACTTGGTAATGAGTCTTATGAGAAACATACATTAAGCTTAATGTATGTGTCAAGGTGATTCTATACATCCTTCTGCAGCTTTATAGTATCGTGTTCGTCTGTCTTCAAATCCGGTAAGAGATGCTCCTCTCTGCTTGCTTACCTATTCTTTTTTCTTCCTAAATTTGCATCTTCTTTGTTAAAATAGGCGTCTTGCTCTTAAAAAATTTTATGTTGTTCTGTTGTATGATTTATAATTTCGTTGTTGCCGGTCATTTTTCGGACCGAGATGGTGCAAATTGGTGTTGTGTATCTTCGTATAAGCGTGTCTCATTTCTTGCACATCAACTGTTTGCCAAAATGCTCTCTGTTCTTAACTTCTTATGCCTCATTTGGGTTGTTGGTTTGCTTTAGGTTTAGTTATTTGGATATGTCTACCATCTGAGTTATGTCGTCTCGGACAGTTGATGTGGCTATCGTTCTTTGTAATCGATCTTCGGGAGCCATGGTTTGTCATCGCCGGGTTTTTTCATTGGTTTTTTTATTGAGTTTTTATATGCTTCATTTACATTTGGAAGGGCATTAATTAGGTAAGTGCTTCTTGGAGAATGGTATGCTCACTTCCCCTATGTTTTGTATAATTTGCGGTTAACGAAGTATTTGGTATGACCTGTTCTTATATATATAGGTTATGTGAAAATGAGGTTAAATCGTGATTCTGGTATGACCTGTTCTAATAATTTGCATTTAACAAAGAATCAGGTTTTCTTACAGATAATTTGCTTCAGTGATTTTGGTTGTCTGGTCTGTTATTGTTTATGTATGCGTCCTTTTTTGTTAGGTTTTGTTAGATCCTTTGTTACCTACGTTTCTGAACAGTTTGTGCATTGAAGGTGTTTGTGTAAATGCGCCTATGATTGTGTTGTTTTTTGTATGTTGGTTTGGGCTCATTCTTTCTGATGTTTTGACTGCAGGTGTTGGACTTGATCTTTGGTTACTGTTATGTGTCAGTCAAGGTGAGTTTATTATGTTACTTCTCTTGCATTAGTTTCTTTTAGGTGGTTTTTCTGATCTATCACAGCATTCTAAGGACATAGCTTTGGGTTTTTTTTAGAGTTTTAAACTTAAAAAATATTTAATTCTAAATTTTTGTTCAAGATAAATAGGCAGTAATCTTTCTCTTATAAGGTTTCTGTTAAACACGAATATACTTGAATTTGTGGGGAAAATGTAAATCTTTTAGGATATTTGTTACTCTTGAAAATCTTATATACTTCTATTGTTCTTCCTGAATGAATGTAGGCTATGTAGCTTCATGCTTGGTTACCATGGTAAGTTGGAAAATAACAACATAAGGAATTAAGGATATGGTAAATCCACTTCTGAGCCAAGCCCATGATTGATGATAATAATTTGTCAATAAAATATGTGCCAAATTTAGTCCAAAGTGAGTGATTCGTAAGATAATGGTTTAATTATATATTGAAGATATATTATTAAGTCTAAAAAGAGGATATGTTGATCAGTTTAGTTAGTGAAAATTATAAATTGATAAATACATATCCAGGATGTGTTCATTTAAAGGTTTTAATTCTGTTTCAGATCATTTTAAATTTATATATGCAGATGATGTGAATGAAATGTTTGAAGGAAGATGGTTATGCCTTTCATATCGGTATGTTTTGTTTAGGCCGTTTTTGCATGTTTTGGGTTCTCTTTTGTTCTCAGCACCTTACAACCTATTGTTGTGTTTTTGGAAATCATTTTCGGAAACATTGAGTGGTGGTGGTGAAGGAACTGAACAGGAGGTGAGTTTCATAAATTACCCTATCAATTTTTGATAAAGTTGTTTATGATATTGATTTGTTGGATACTAATAACTTTTAAGAATCGAATTCCTTATGACTTGCTATCAGGTAATTGCAGTGTGTGTCTTTTGAGTTTATGTAAGGGATATTTTGATCGTTAGTTGATTTTGAAGGAATGGTAGTTCCTGTTTTCATTTGTAATTACCTCATCTAATATTTAATTTAGTATGAAGTCTACTTTTGTTTAGTTTTTGTGAATTTTTATTAGTATAGATATTCAGTTTTAGGTACCTTAAAACGTATTCTGTTCGGATGATGTTGTGCTCTTTCTATACTTTGCAGGAGTGTTTGGTTTCTTTCTATCTGCCTATCCACTGTTAAAGGTAAGTTGCTTATAAATGTTATTTTTTTTCCTTTGTGTTTTTTGGCTTAGCCTTTTTGTTGTTCAGTTTAGACTTGGAGATGCATTTTAGTACCTGCTAATCCCTATCGGTTAGTTCTATTGGCCGCCTTTTTAGTTTTCGTAACGAATATTTGGGTGATGAGTATTTTTCTTGATGGTTAATTAATATTCTAGAAAAGTAAGAAATAATTTATTATTTCAATCTTTTTTTAGAAAGAATTCAGTGTTTTAAGAAGTGTGATGCTATTTATACCAACTCAAAAGTTTCAAAACTCAAATGCTTCCATGTACATCGACTTTCTATTGTGGTTATGTCTATTATTCTTACATCCATTTACAGACAGAAGGAAATGCTTATTTTAGGGCCTATCTGCAAGTTCAAAAAGCCAATAAAACATGGCTATGCCCTGCCTTTCATTCACAGTAACATATCCACCATATGGCCTAAAGCACACAGACATGAGGTTTCCCAGTAAGTCATAATGTTCGATCGTCCAGAAGCCGACACACCCCACCTGAAAATAGCCGACTAGAAAACCAAAGGGTCCTTCAGGTATGTATTGTCTCAGTATTTTCAAATGATTGAAAGACGTATAGTATTAACATATATACCATCTTTGCGATGCATGGGCCAGTAATGGAATAACCGCTGTCGTTTTTATCATTTAACTTACTTCAAAGCCTGCTAAGGTAGTTGCTTTATATGCAATTACACAATTTCTATTGGTTTCTATGTTGTGGTCAGGGGTGTAGAAAGATACATTTACAGTCAATGAACATGTTCATGTCTTACACTAATAAAACGCTTTCCAACTTGAAACCCGCTTAAGTAAAACAAATCATTTGATACTGTTGTATACCTTAATTAATAAGGGGATTGCTTCTTTACTAAACATGTTACTTAATCTTTCTAATTAGTCAATTGCTCCATCATTTTCATAATTTTTTATTGTCTTCTTCTGAGTTTTACCTTTGTATTTTCTAATTTCATTAAGTATCAGGGGATTCACTGATGACAACACTCTGCCCACTCCTATAGCATATCTGATTCAAACAAGATGGCTACTGACAGTAAACCAAGGGCACAAAATATCAGATTCTTTGTTGGAATTTCGAGCAGCAAGTGTTTCGCCAGTGCTTGTTGCAGTGGTACCACCTACCGGACCAGGTAAACAACTTCTAAGTCATTTGATATATTTTTTTGGGCCTCTAAAAGAAAATTGATAAAAATTATGACATGTGGAAACCCGGTGTTGATGTGACTGCACAGAGCCATGACGTAGCTAGCTCACAGGGAAGCTTCGACCCAGGTGTTGATCAATTAGATGGGGGGAATGTGGCAGGCTAACTTATGTCAACAGGAAAGTGAAAGTGGGTGGCTTTTTGGATGAAGGCTGACGGTCTAGCTTGGTATCTTTTGGTTGGAAACTAACTTCCTTTAGGTACTTTTGTCAAATAGTTTTGGGGTGCAGACCGGACATTTGAACTCATTTATGATTCTATTCACATGACCGTTCCATATGTAAACTTAGTTTAGGTGCTTCATCCGCTTTCACAGATACTTTTGTGATGTATATTTGGCTGGCCAGCAATGTTATATATCATATTAACTTAGTCACCTATGTTTACGTTTATTCACTTATCATGTCTTATAATTAGGTAACTCAAGGCCATTACAAAGCAGCGATTCCATGCAGATGGCTGGAAATTCAAGCGGTGCTCCAACGGCTTGCCATCCAACCACGTCGGGCGCAGAGCGCCGATCGAAACATCTTGTATTATATTAAAGTATTAAAGTATGTGTAATAAAATATAATATATAGACAATAAAAATATTATCTTGATATTAAAATTTAGTATTTGGATAATTACGAATCTTACTATGTGATGTTCTAATCTTAGATATTTTACCTATTCAATAGGTTGACATAGTGACATGGCATTACTTTCTTTTTTCTTATTTAATTAATAATAATGTGAAATTAAAATCTAATTATAAAATAGTTATTTATTTTTAAAGCACTTTTTAACGTGTTTTAATCAGTTTTTTTTTACAAAAGGTTTTTTAAACAGTATTTTTTTTAACTTTTAAGTAGTTAAAAAAAAAAATTAAATAGCTTCTTTAAAAAAAGTATTTTAAACAGTTTTTTTAACGTTTTTTTAAGAAATTACACATTAAAAAAAAGTTTTTAACATTTTTTTTTAAAAGTCGTGTTTTAAAGAGTTTTTTTAATTTTTTTTAAATAGTTCAACAAAAAACGTTTTTTAAGCAACTTCTTTTTTTAAAAAGTGTTTTTTTTAAACGTTTTTTAAACATTTTTATTAAGTTTTTAAAAACTGTTGAAAAGCTGTTTTCTAATATGTTTTAAAAAAATAAAAAACTGTTTAAAAAACTTTTTTTTTTAATGTGTAAAACAAATTTTGAACAGTTCACGAGAAAAAACTATTTAAAACTCTTTTTAAAAAACTGTTTAATAAACTTAAAAAAATGTGTTTTTACTAAAAATTGTTTAAAAAACTTATTTAAAAAATTGTTTAAAACACATCCTTTTAAAAAAAAATTAATGTTCTCAAAAAATAAACGTTTTTGTTATTTTATTTAGAAAAATATTGTTAAAATAAATTGTATTTAACTTCTGATTATAATTTAAAATTTTGAATAATTAGATTTTAATTCCACATCATTATTAATTAAATAAGAAAAAGGAAAATAATGTATGTCACCATATCAACCTATTGAATAGGTAAAAATATCTAAGATTAGAACATCACGTTAAACTTGAATGACTAAATTAAAACAAAAAAAGTATGAGGTATTTAATTGAAACAAACTTAAAATATGTTATATTTTTACAAAATTTTCCCTATTATATAGTATAGATAGATATAGATTTAGATTATTTGAAAATGTAGTACTTTGAAATCATTGTTAATATTTTTGTTGTTGCTACCACAATCCTCGTAGCTAGACTTAGATCCCGGTGGCAGTGTAAGAGCAGAGGTTCTCTGTGTAACAGTGATCTTGGTGATAAATCACAAGTGTAGTTCTTAAGGGAAAAAAACAAGAGTAAACGCAGGTAAGTTTTTTAGAACGAGAAAATCACATTCGGTATTTACTCGTAGATCTATACCGTTTTGTCAGAGACTAAAACCCCTCACCAAAAGAATACCAACTTAATACCTTGATACCATTTGTCCAAAAGCCCTGTAAATATAGCATCGGTTTGGAGCATTTATGGAGAATAATGTAGCACACATGGATTCAGATCGCTGTACCCTTTCTATGGACATGTAGAATTATATTTAACGCATAACTTAAGAGTGTAGAATTGGTTCAACTAGAACATCGATGAAAAGGTGGGGATTTATCTGGACAAACTTTGGTCCAAATGCTTGCTCTGCTTGTGAGTACGAGAGCTATTTATCCGTGTGTTGTTAAATTCAACCTATCTGGAGGTACACCATACACACCACCTTATACACAATCACACACCACCTTATACACAATCATATATTCATTTTTGGTCTGGTTCAAGATAAACTAGAAGTCGAAATTCTGGCATAACAAAACGAACTGAAATAGTATTCGTCTAACCTTAAAACTGCACAAAGGGGTAACTCGTGGTTTAAATAGAATACTCACCTTTCAGCAATAAGGTTCAACATACATATATTAAGAGTGTTATCTGCAATAAGAAACTTACTTCAAACGCGCTCAAAAACACGTATTTAAAGAAATATGCACCAGCCATAAACTTTTTTTTTAATGTTTTCTGGGTCATCCACAAAACACAGGGGAAAAGGAGAAAAGACGACAAAAAAGAGAAGTTAATATACCCTTTTACCAGTTCCGTACCTTTAACTGTGACATATATCAAAATTAACGACTTACATATATTCATGGACGGAACTGAACTGAACAGAACAGGAAGCTTTTCATTCCTCAGCATTGATTCCGAAAATCCGGACCTTGTGCATGTTTGGGAACTTGGCAATCACGAGCACAAAAACCGCCAACGTGTTCAAGAACAGCATCGGGTTTTGATAGTCGGTTGTGTGGGATGCCATCAAGTACCTGTACATATATCCAGATAGCAACTAATGAGTTCACCAAAAGAATTACCGTCATATAGACTAAAAACTAACTACTTACATAGTTAGTTACAATTGCTATGGTTAGATTTGGAGTTGACATATTTTACCTGCTTATAGATGGGACCGGTTTGTGTTGTATTATCTCAAATGGGTCAAACAAAAAAAATAGCTAAAAGGGGAACAGGTAAAAAAAATAGCTAAAAGGGGAAGGGGTCAAACAAGTTTTAATGTATACAACTGCTAAATCACCATAATGAGCACATCATTATTTTAAAATGATTTAACCCGTTTCAATCCGAGCATGGGTTGACCCGTTACCCAACCCGCCCATATACAAGAAAATGATAAAATGGAAGAAATATATGGTATCAGAGTCTTTTTTTAACGAGTCTTTTTTTAACGGCAAACACACCATTAAAATCCACTATTACCCACTTTGTGGGATTTTAATGGAGTCTAAATGTATGGTTAATACTTAATAGTATTATTTGCTTGGTTTTAAAATATGTGTGTCATGCACGCCCGATGCCCAATGTGCATGATGCGATAATAAAAGTTATCAATGTAGTTGATGCAATTCGATTCTATGATGCGCATGTGATGCCACTAATGTATGATGTGGCCCATCAGTTTACAGTATTGAACAAGTTACACCAGTACCATTCTATTTATATGTCCATTTATTGCTGCTTTGTTTTAAAAAAAAACCATATTACAAGCTTGTAGCTTATGCATAGAGTTATTTGTGCCTAGTTAGTAATCAGAGCTAGGCTTCTTTAGGTTATACAAATAACTTATTTAGTTGTACATACAACTGCCTAAATCATGTTACTTACAGACTTGCTTTTAAAATGTGTGCATCAGAAAGAGAACACATAATGCGTGGTACATATTTCATTATTGTCTCTTGAGATCGCAGAAGATTATACACTTGTTAGTTGTTGTAGAAGGGAACATGTACCCATTGGCCATATTTTATTGTATTCAAAATGAATAAGTGAGCACAAATGATGGTATACAAATCTGAAAATAGAAACTTAATTCACCCTTTAGGGCAGAGGAGAGCTTCATTCATAAAGTTATATTAGCAAACATACATTGAAGGCTATCAGCCTATCAGTAAAATTCTTCAATATGGTTCACAAAAACTAAATATTGAAAACTTCATTAATCAATAACACTATATAGCTCCCTAACCTCCATTATGGCATTATTGCAATGCAAGAAGGGGATCAAGAAACGTTATATGAAACTAATATTAGGAAACCAATCATAAATATATTTCTAAAACATATATATCTTCCATTTCAATTTTTTCTTGGATATCCTTCCTTCGCATTCATGTTGCACTTATCAAGAAATGATTGAGTTTTTTAGTTCTATATCTCAGTTTTGTGCTCTTCTCTTAGCAGTATTAATGTACTTCTAGAAAATTATTAGATATGGTGTTAGATTAGATCTTATAGCTGTTGCCGTGAAGCATGAAAGAACAGACATTCTTTTCCTTTTTTCACTAAAATCTATAATCTTTCGGTGAGCATATTGCCATAAGGATATGTTGAGCATTTCTTTGATTGTCAAAAGATTGGTCCAGAATCATTTATTCTTCTCCAATACAGCCTTACAGGATAGCATTATACAAAGAACGGTATGCACTCTAATAAACTTCAAAATGCAATTATATCAAAAGATAGTAATGATGCCATAAACTTTAAGACCCAGCTTTAACAGCACTGATAAAACTTACAGCACTACAAATTACAGAGAGTGGTATGCACTCTAATACACTTCAAAAACCAATTATATCAAAAGATAGTAATGATGCCATGAACTTTAAGACCCAGATTACAGGCATTAAGGAAACTGAGAAAACTTACAGCACAACGGGAACGACAGTAAGAAACTTCCTATTGCGAGTTAGTTGCTTGCCACTATCAATTTGTTCCCACCAGGTCAACCTGTTGTAGATACCCTGGTCATCAGCAAAAGGTGTCCCTTTCTTCCAGTGAAAGAAGTGATATGTAATCTGATGTAAAATATACAGAAAGATCAACACTTGGTTTAGCTAAATACAAGCCAAACTGAACAAATATGGAAGCAACATATAACCAAGCATGATAAACTGTTAAATTTTTCAAAGTTCATTTGTGGGTCTTATCAGAAGATGGATGACAAAGGGTTGAAGAATGTGTTTGTGTGAAAAATTGTGGAAATATGACCTAAATGCATCTATATTTAAAGGCTTGGCATATAAAATAACTGCAAGCAATAGCTCAATCAAGCTTCAAGAGTAAACAAGTGTGTGATTCTTGATGAATAGCTAATAGTTAGATTTTAAAAAAATTAACATGTACAAAAACAAGGGAACAAAAACTCATATTGGCATAAGAATGGAAAAACTACAACATCAAATCCATTTAAAATGCCTTGAATTTCACTATTAGGTTCCTTTCCTTTCTCCAGGATGAAAATCAAGCATCCTCAAATCCCAACTAAACATCAGTCGCCATACAATTCAGATAAAACCAGTTTCTAACTAGTCAATAATATTAAAAGACTCATAGTTAGAATAAACAACACAACTTTATCAAATTGTGGCGTATAATCACGAGTACAAAGTCACATCAATATGCACCTGTATCAGCATATCCCCTACAGTAGCATCCACTTCTTCCAAAGGATAAACCATGAAATTCTCATACAAATAACGCACATCACAACTCATATCAATAGTTCAAGTGTTCAACCTCAGTCAGCTTCATGTGTATCAACTAATGACAACAGCTTAGCATATAGTTCAAAACCTAAGTAGAAATCACAGATCTCTAAACCAATACTCAATCCAACCAATCAAAGTCTAGAACTGCAACAACTTGCAGCACAAACCAATTCCAGTTCTCTTCTCCTATCCTCCACTTTTTTCCATTACCATTAAATTACATCAAAAAAACCATCATAAACACAGATCAAACAAACTATACAACATATTCGTCTCCAAAACCCTAAAACCAGATAACGCAACACCAAATTCTCATCAATACGGAAAAAACAAAAGCAAATCGGATCTAACGCGATCATAACCAAGCGATCACGAACGTAAACCTAAACTACATCGCAACGCAATCAAACCAAATCGAATAGATAAAAAAGAAGCATACCAGAGCGTGACAGAGATTGACGGTGGTCCAAGCCATGCCAGGCGAGCAGCCGGTGACGGAGAGAACAACGAGCCAGGCGAAGAAGAGGATGAGTATGTAGGTGGTCCAGACGCCGGGATACATAAACCACTCGGTATTTCTGTTGAGATCCGTCGGCGGCTCCGCACGGACGTACAAGTTGGCCATTTTTGGGAGTTCGTTCAGGAGAATCGTCGTAGTATGTTCCGGCGAGGGCGGTGTGTGTGTGATCGGGAAGTAGGTCGGAAAGTGGTGGGTGTGTGGACTGGGAGAGATGATTGTGGCCTGGTGATGGTAACTGGTAACGGCGATGGTGATGATAATAATTAGCACGCAAACTTTTATAACTTGGAGGATAAAAAATATAATAATAGCATAACCAGCCAAAAATAATTTTAGTGCTTATCTCACTTTTTTAAAAACCTTTTTATAATAAGTATATCTAAAGTTATTCGTAATATTTGAATTTTGAAGTCTTAATATTTTGATTGTGTGATACGGGATTTAACTATCACTATATCCTATTAACGTCCAAAGAAAACTCAATATAAACTATTGATCTATTTTTTAACAATGAAACTTTATATCTTCCTACTCTAATAAACAATTACAATTGTTGACACATGTCAACACTAAATTCATTCTCACAAAAGTTTTCTCTCCCAAATCTACTCCCTAATTAATTATTTTTGTTGGAAACTATATCCTATTTTATAATCATGATATATTTTTATATATTTATATTTATGGAATTATGACAATCATATATTAATTTACATCTTATTTTTATCCACAAATATTTTTAAACTATTATTATTTTCATTTTCAAAAATATTTAGAAACTTATAAATACCAATAAACACTTATTTAGTGTGTTTTTCAAATATAATTGAATTTAATATTTTAATTAATAGAATAACTAATACTATTTTACAAATTCAATCAGCGTTGCGTTGTGGATGGTACTATTTATAGAGAAATTCGTAAACGATAAAAATCATGTTCATAATATCCAAAATTAAATAGTTTTTTCTACCATATCAAATGAGCCATGTTTATCCAATTTAGAAATTTTAGACATCGCGACTAATACAATTTAAGTTTTCTAATGTATATCAACATAACATTTTTTATTGATAATATTATAATCTTTTAATTATAATTTAGATTTTTATACTTAACATTTAGAATGTGCTCATTAGAATTTTGATAAAACTTTATACTCATCAACATTCTATACAGACTTAAGGTGTCAAGTTTGTCAATTCATAATTCATGTTAGTCGCTATTGAGGGTTTGATTGTTTTTTAAACATGATCACGTTTATCTTGCATGTTAGTCACTATTGAGGGTTTGATTGTTTTTTTAAACTCTCTTTATTATTTAAAAATAAAGAGAGTAAAGTCACCAATATTATATTATGAATTATAACTTTAGTTTTTTTATCTAATGTAATGTAATACGTTATTCTGGTAATAAGGAGAATATGCATGAATTAACAATTATAGATATATTTTTAATGATTTAATCCGTATAACATACGGGTTCTATCCTAGTACATATAATATACAATATATTACGTATTTTTGTATCCATAATTTCATATGCGTGACATCATCATTTTAACCAGTTAAGTCGTGTCTTTTTTTTTTAAGGAAAATTGACCTATATTAATCCCAGTTATCACACATTGGCCATTGGCCGATAATAATTCCAGTTTTGATTTTTCCTCACAATAATCCCAATTATTAAACCAATGGCCAATGGTTACACGAATATTTTATAACTACCAGTCCACTACTAGATAAAAAAAATACATTTAAAAAATAGTCCCTTAATTTTAAGAAATTATAAAAACGGTCCCTCATACTAACTAGGTTAGTATATAGTTAACGGCGGTTCATTATAGGCCAATGATTTAATAATTGGGATTATTATGAGGAAAAATTAAAACTGGAATTATTATCGACCAATGTATGAACAATAAGAAAGATATTCATTTGGTCTCCTTTGATATTTTCTCAGGTTTGATTCTTTATTGTTGTAAACTTTGTCATTTCAAGAGTATCATACACACCACATTGTAGTTACGAAGATTGCCTCCACAACGTTGTGCTATTTATTTGAGTAGAACAAAATGGGAAATGGTAGCAATTCTTCTACTTCAATGGCATTAATCACGAATGCCCGTCAATAGAGGATGGTGTGATTAGTAACAAAATACCACTCTCACTAATCCTCTTTAGTGAATTTTAATTCTTCTACTAATAACTTTATTTTAGTGGAAACTATGAAAGAACATTTGTATTTACATGAGTGAGTTATTAATGATGAAGTTAGAGGGGATATCACTCTCTCATAATCATTATAATCTCATAATTTTGTTGTGATTTTTGTATAGATGATTTATTGAAAATGGTATGCTTAATTGCGTGAGACAGGGATAATATGTTCATCGTTCAATGAGGAAAGAAAAGCTTGTCATCGAGCAATTGTTTTCTTTAATTTTAGTGAACAATGCGTATGAATGCATTTTGATTAGAGTTAGTTGTTTGTTATTTAGTATCTAAATAGCCTATTAAAAGCTCGACGTATGAATCGGTTTCACATATCTTAATGGTCTCTTATTCGATTAGGGGCTCTTAATGGCCTCTTATTCGTTGGACCTAATCTGAATGAAAAAATAAAAAGAAGGCTGCCCCTCCGATTCCAACTACGCTCGCCCCTTTCATCCCCTCCGCCACTCCACGCAGCCGCTCCCCTCTGACGCGATTCTCATCTACCAGGAGAAGGGAGACGAGGTTCTTCTACTCCACCAGCGACGTTCTTCCCCATCTCCATCTAGGTTTCTTTTTTCTTCAACTAAGGTACCGGTATTTGATGATCGACGATCAACTGCTTTCCTGACCTTTAATTCAATTAAGGCCGGCGTTTCAAGGTCAGTAAGTAAAACCTAGGTTTTTAATTTGCTTAATTTCATATAGTTTGATGTGTTTAACCGTAAGGAATGATTACTGAGATTGTTTTACACTATCAGGAGAAGCTAAACTAACGCTTTGTTTCCGAGTTCATTTAACGAGGGAAAGGAAATGAAAGGGAAGTAAATTTAAAAAAATTTGTGTTCCTGAGTTTCACTTAAGGAGAGAAAGGGAAGGAAACAAAAAAAAGTTGTGTTCGCGAGTTTCATTAAATGAGAGAAAGGGAGGGAAGGAGAGAGAAAGTTAGTTCATTTTCTATTGTTTTTCTTTCCTTCCAAATCGGAAGGATTTGTAAGGAAAGTAATCACTCCCCTTCTCTTCCTTTCTCTTCTTTTTGTTTCTTTTCCTTTCTCTTTTCTTCTTTTCCCTCTTTAAGTAAACTCGGGAACACAGCGTAATAGACTGGACTTCATGTGTTCATGTATAAGCAATTTTGGTCATTAGCTTAGTTTATTGATTGCAGATGTATAGAATTTTAATAGATTGGACTACTCTTTGTTTAGATTTGGGGATTTTGAGATAGCATTTAGCTTGAATTTAACTTGTAAGAACTCTGTTCTTTTGTTATGATGTCTGCTTATAACCATGTTATTTTGGATTTTTGGATCCAAAGTTCTTACAACTACATTTTTTAAATTGTGACAATTTTCTGTAATATTCTTCAATATAGGGTTCTTATAACTACATTCTTTAAATCAAGATCCATGGGATGCTTTGTCATCCATACATTCCAAACATATTATGCCCCCTCTTTGTAGAATAGAATTCAAAGAATCGAGCAACCTTGAGAGTCGAGAGCAATTATGTAAGCCATAGGACTGTGCAGTAATAAAACTAGTTGTTTCCTACAAGTCAAATTATAACCGTTTGTGGATCGTAAACCTAATCTCGATCGTAATTCTTTTTTTCTACCGGATACCTTTTCATTTGGAATATCTAAAACCCTTGGTTTTGGGTGCTTCAAGGTTGTTGTTCGACTGGATCGTTTGGTCTCTTGTTCGGTGATGTAGCTTGGAGGTCGGTCTCCTGTGATAGCCAACTCTTTGTTGGTCTATCGTGGGGTCGGGGTTTGGGTGTACTTTGTTTATTTTCGCGCTTCACCTCGAAACGTGGTTCCTTTTCTTTCTCTCATTTTTGTTATGGCCGGCCTCCCTTTGCCGTCTGGTGGCTCATGGTCGTGTCCCTTCCGAAATTTTCACTGTTGTGTCGATGGTGAAATTGGCGCTAAAGGGATTTCAAGGCTTATCCCACATATCAAAAGTTTACATCTTTTTAGCGATGATCGCCGTGACGTGTTGCGTGGGGTTATTTCTTCGGACCCTGACGTGTTTACGGCGCTGGAGGAAACCTTGCAGACTTTTGGATATTGGATGTGTGGGGTGTGCATGAAAATACATGCTTTGAGTCGTGGCTGTCATCATCCCGATGGCGTCACTAGGTTTTCTACGTCTGAGCCCGGCGAGGGAAGACGCATTTTGGGGATCCCGAAACCTGCCGCCGTTGGTGGGGTGGCCACTACCAATAGCTCATTTGTTTTGGATGGTGAGCTCCTCGACAGGGTTTTCAAGGTGCGGACAACAACGGTCAAAAGCATCCCTCCTAGTTGTCGGCTGGCGTTCTCCAATGTTTTAAAATCTGCTCTCCTCAGGGTGGCAATGCAACCCGGGTCTGTTGACGCTTGGGTGAGGTTGTTGATTCTTCCTCGATGTACGTTACGGGTTTTCAGACCTCAAAGTCGGCAAGAATGTAGATCTGGGAATAGAAAAGCCTTGCAATGCCGTAATATAATGACCTCCTTAGCCACCTGGGGGAAGGAGGATGGTGTCAGATCACTTGTTAAAAGCCTTCTCCAGAGCTCTAGGGAGGGGGGTTCTGGTCAGCAATGCGTGGACCCTGATAAAGATACATCTGCTAACACGAACATAAAGCAGTGCCTAAGGAAGATTGCGATGGCCACTTTACTGCGGCGGTGAAAGTGCTATGTTCGTCCGGTGTTGCGCCTTATAATGGGGATACCACGCGTGCATTAGAGGCCAAACATCCCCATGTGTCGCCTCCATCCTTGCCGACCATTGCTTATTCGGAGCCTCCCATGGTGGGGAACGTGGATAGCGTTCTGGAGTGCATTAAATCGTTTCCTAAAGGGACATCATGTGGGAGGGACGGCCTGAGGGCGCAACATATTCTTGATGCTCTATGTGGGGAGGGATCTGCCATTGCCAATGACCTTCTTGGGGCCATTACTTCGGTGGTTAATTTGTGGCTGGGGGGGAGATGCCCGGGTTGTTTGGCGGAATTTGTTGCATCCGCTCCCCTCACACCGCTATTAAAGCCTGATAATGGGATACGCCCAATTGCGGTTGGTACTATTTGGAGACATCTGGTTTCTAAGGTTGCTATGAAAGGGGTTGGTAAGATTATGTCGCAGTACCTTAATGATTTTCAATTCGGGGTTGGCGTGTCGGGAGGGGCGGAGGCCATTTTGCACAGTGTTAATCGCGTTTTAGGGGATCGGCACGAGGATGGGTCTCTGGCCATGCTTACCGTTGATTTCTCTAATGCTTTTAACCTGGTGGACAGATCATCCTTGCTTCATGAGGTCAGGTTGAGGTGTCCTTCTATTTCGTCTTGGGTAGAATTTTTATATGAGCAACCTGCTAGGTTGTATCTCGGGGATAATCATATTTGGTCCACTACGGGGGTTCAACAGGGTGACCCCCTCGGGCCTCTCCTCTTCGCGCTCGTTTTGCACCCCCTGGTTCACCAGATCCGAGACAATTGCAAACTTCTCCTTCATGCCTGGTATCTTGATGACGGGACTGTTATTGGGGATGTTGGGGAGGTTGCCAAAGTGCTGGACATCGTTAAAGATATGGGGCCTTCCCTTGGGCTTGTACTCAACATTAAAAAAACTGAGCTCTTTTAGCCCTCTTGCGACGGTAGGAAGTCCCATGGGGGTCTCTTCCCAGAGGACATTGGCAGACCTGACTTAGGGGTGAAACTCTTGGGGGGTGCTGTTAGTAGAAATGCAGATTTTATCCAGGGTCTGGCAACGAAAAGGGCTTCCAGTGCTGTTGATTTAATCCGCCTCCTCCCCAAGTTGGGGGACCCGCAGAGTGAGCTTCTCCTGCTGCGCTCATGTATAGGTATAGCCAAACTCTTCTTTTGGGTTAAGGACATGCCCCCCTTTACACATGATGGGGGCTGCCTCCTTTTTTGATAAAGAACTCCGCGTCGCAATCGAGAATATGGTGGTTTGCGGTGGGCCCTTCTTTGGGGATCTTCAATGGCGGCTTGCTTCATTACCCATAAAGTGTGGGGGGCTTGGGGTTTATTCTGCAGTTGAGGCGTCCTCGTACGCCTTTGTGGCTTCTAGGGCGCAATCTTGGGTGCTTCAGGATCATATTTTGAGAGAAAGTGGGATTTGTGGCATGGACTCTGATTATGAGTGCGCGTTGGACCGTCTACGTACTGTTACTCCTGGTTTTGACTTCAGCGGTTTCACTAACAAGGACACCGCCCCACCTAAAGCCCAAAAAGTTTTGGCGAGTGCCCTTTTTGGTAAAATCATGCGGGAGATGGAGGTGCAGTTTGATATGACGGCGAGACAAAAAGCCGTGTTTGGATGTTTACAAGCGCCACATGCCCAAGATTTCCTTCGGGTTATCCCTATCGATGGGCTGGGCCAGCACATGTCCCCGGTGGAATATCGTACCATCCTCAAATACCGCCTGATGATTCCTATTTTCCCGGCAGATGAGAAATGCCCTGTTTGTCGCAAGGCGTGTTTGGATTCGTTTGGGGAGCATGCCGTCCATTGCAGAGAGCTTCAGGGGTTTAAGTATCGACACGATCTGGTTAGAGATGTTCTATTTGACATATTCAAGCGTGCGGGGATCTCGGCGAAGAAGGAAGCCCCGGTTAACTTCCTGACGGACCCGTCCGATGGACGTTCGACTCTTAGACCGGCATACATCTTGGTCTTTGGGTGGACGGGGGGAAAGCATGCTTGCTTAGATTTAACTGGAGTTTCTCCTCTTGTGGGCTTGGGGGTTGGGGAGTTCAAGGTGGGCCAGGCGGCTTCTAAGGCTGCGACGGGGAAAGTGAACAAGCACGAAAAAGCGTGCCTTGAAAATCAACATGTGTTTGTTCCTTTTGCCTTTGACACCTTTGGGTTCCTCGCTCCTGAGGCTGTGGAAACACTCAGTAGAGTCCAACGGGTCATGCATGGTAATGTGGTGACCCCCGGCGCTAGGGATGTTGTTTTCACACGGCTTAGTTTTGCAATTCAGAAGGGCTTGGCGGCGCAGCTTGTTGCCCGCCTCCCCTGTTTGTCGGAGTGATTGTTATGTAACTTTTTTAATCAGTGGACCTATGAATACACATTTAGGCTATGTTTGGCGCACTAGCTGAAAAGCTAGCTGCTAGCTGATAAGCTAGCTGTTAGCTGATAAGCTAGCTGACAAGCTAGCTGCTAGCTGACAAGCTAGCTGCTAGCTGATAAGCTAGCTGCTAGCTGATAAATTATAAGCTAGCTGATAAAAAATAACGTTTGGTAAAAACTAGCTGATAAATTAGCTTAAAAATATAAAATGACATAAAAGTACATGTCATAAATGTAAATAAAGATATTTATTTATAAGTTAGGGAAGGGTAAAATTGGAAATATTATAAAAGCTAGTTGAAAAGCTACTCCAACTAGCTTTTCAAAAGCTAGCTTATAAGCTAGCTTTTTGACGTTACCAAACGGGGCTTTTAAAAAAAGCTAGCTTATTAAAAAAGCCCCGTTTGGTAACGTCAAAAAGCTAGCTTATAAGCTAGCTGATAAGCTAGCTTATGGCGCGCCAAACACAGCCTTAATGAATACTTGCATAATGGTGAACTGGTTTGGGATAATATTTCTTTTTGTTGTTTATAATCATAAGAGGAGTAAATCTGGTTCTGGCATAGTTTATTCTTAATCCAAGTTCTATGATTACATATAGATAAAACTAATTCTTATTTATTATCCATCACATATTCTCAGTGTTGTAAAAATCGGCCTAGGCGGCGATTAATCGGTAATCGGTAGTTTATCTAGGAAATTTTAGCTAGGCGGTCATTAATCGGTGAAAGAATTAGGCAAAAAAGTCGGTCAAAATCGGAAAAAATCGGTAACAAATCGGTCAAAAAAAAATCGATTTATAGGTGGCGTTTGGTTCACGGAATGTTATGTAATTGGAATTGTAAAGTTTTCCTTTTAAAATTATGCTTAAGTTGGGTAAGGAAGGGGTTTGAAATACAATGAATTCCTTTAATCAATGAAATTTGAGATCATGTAACTTTCCTTCGTTAAAGTTAAAGTGAAGGATTTCTAAATTCCATTGATTAAAGGAATTCATTGTATTTCAAACTCCTTCTTTACCCAACGTAAGCACAACTTTAAAAGGAAAACTTTACAATTCCAATTACATTACATTACGTGAACCAAACGCCACCTAAGTATTTGTTTTGTTATAACTAAGTTTGAATTCTATGAAGTATTAATATGGATTTGATTATTCTAAAGAAAACCGGAAATTTCATACCTCGTCAATCATTCAATCCTAACAAAATAACATCACAATAAAGCAGTTAAAAAATAATATTTCATGTCCATGGCCAACGCGATTTCACTCTTCTAGGATAGTTTGAAACGAAAGTTAGGTTCAAGAAAAAGCTTTAAAACATTTTCAACCCCAAAATAAGTTGAAGGGTGCATTTGTATAATAAGAGAAAGTTAAAGGGTTCAAATAGTAAATAACTGAAAGAACAAGGGTTGAGGAGAAAAGTAATTTCAAAGAAAGAGTCTTCTAGTTTTTTCTTCAGGGTTTTGGGGGTTTCTCCCCATCATTCGTCGCTTGAATCAGGTTCCTTCCCGCTCTCTGTATATACATACATACATACATATTGTATATCTATATGCGTGTCTTCTGTTCTTCTCTTCAAAATTTGCTTTCTATGTAGCTCTAATCGGAAACCTAATCCGAAACAGGACAACTTTCAATGCGTTTTTTATGAAATTCTGTGAAAATTGGGGCGCCCTACTTACCGGTTAACTTCTGTCTTATATTTTAGGTCCATCAGGAAGTAAAATAATGGCGGATACAATCATTACTTCGGAGGCATCTTCCAATTCATCCCAGCTGAATCCTCCATCCCGTACCGTTTGTCGTGTGTATGTTCTTTCATAGTTCAAACCCTGTAATTCAGTTTTACACCATATAATCATATATCATATAACTTTGACTTTGATCTTTGATTTTGTTTGATTACGATATTGCTGTTTGGAATCAAGCTCATGATTTTAGGTGATTTTGTGTGTTTAATTGCAGATGCCAAAAACAGTTTTCGCAGTATACATGCCCGCGGTGTAACATTCGGTATTGTTCCCTTCCATGTTACAAGGTAATGCTTATTTTAGCTTTTCTTGTTTAATACATCTGCATCTGAATCAGATTCAACAATTGGGTTTGTAGATGCAAGCAAAATAGTTGCATTTTACATTCATATCCTGATACCATCAGAACTGTTTTGATCTTCGAGAAAAAAAATGATGACCACATTGAAATTTTTCTAGCTATAAACTAAAGAACTTAGATGTGAATTTCGGACTTGAATGTATAAGTTTTTACCTGATAATGAAGAAAAGCGGTGCTAATTGTTGCTTCAATGAAATCTTGGGTCTTGTTTTCGGGTTGGGCTGTATCTACTATCTAGCATTCCTGGACCCCAATCTGAGTCTGTAACATATAGATAATCTGTTAGAAGGTGACCCGAGGTCAAAGGCCGCGGAGCGCCGAGCGCCTAGACATATCAAGGTGAACATATTAGAGAGAAAGAGAGAGAGTTGCTGTGTGAGAGTGTAGTGTTAGTTCTACTAGACCTTAGAACCGGCTGTTCTTGATGTAATAGGTTGAGATGGGTGTGGATTGTGAGCCAAACAACCAAACAAACACATATAGGGATATGCAATAACACTAAACCGAATGATTTGATTGATAGGGAATGCTATTATAATAGATCAATCACACTAATGTAATAGAGAAAACAAACAGCTCTCATGGATATACTTTATTTAGCCCCATTCCACCTTGGGAGAGCTCTTCCCGAGGTGGAGACTCACAAACAATTTCGATCACTCACACACTAGCAAATAACCTATCATATTCTTATTCTGTACATAGTCCTTGAGTCATGGTCTTCAATTAGCTCTTCCCAAATGCTTTCAGCTGGGTCGAAGTGTCTACACACATTTCGACCCAAATAGTTTCGACCTGGTCGAAACAGTTACTTTCTTGTATTGATAACATCATTTTAAAAATTTGACCCAACTAATAGGGAGAGGCACATCCATTATAAAGAAAGGAATTTTGGTGGGGCAGTTAAAACCTGCATAGGCCAAAGCCCATACGTTAATCTCAATTTGGGAGCTTATGTCATCACTAACTAAAATGATATTGTTTATGTATTTTGTTGTATATTGAATCGTTTTTTATGTATTTTGTTGTATATTGAATCGTTGTTTATGTATTTTGTTGTATATTGAATCCTACTGTAAATGATCTTGGAATTTGGTACATTAATCCTGTGTTCATAAAGCTTTGTTTAACAATCTATGTAGTCGCACAGTCTTAGATGCACAGAATCGTTTATGAGAGATAATGTAATGGGGGAGATGCAGCAGTTAGAACCTGGTGACGACACAAAGCAGAAAATGTTGGACATTCTCAAACGGTTTCATTCAGAGGAAGCGGCTGAGAGTATGGACGATGATGATGATGATGATGATGATGGTAAGTTATTAATTTGTTTCTATCATTAACAGGCACTAAATCTTGCCGCATCGATGATAATTTTATATTTGTATTATAAAACTCGCTTCACGTTTCTTCTTTTGATTTGTGTATTTTGTCTGAAACGGTTCGATCATGAAGTTTAGCTAAAAGAGCAGGGTGTGAAACAGGTTGGAAGTTGCCCAACATTCATTTTTGTAACTCACATAGCTTCTTAAGTCCTAAATCGTTAATCAAAGATTAAGTTTATTGTCTTAAAAATATCATACTTGTAATCATATATTAGGCGTTAATTATAAATTAAAATAGTCAAAGATGTGTTTGTGGGTCAACCTGGCCTGGATGTTTTGACATGTACTGCAATGACCCGTGTCAACCCATGCCCGTATTGACCTATTTACTCGGTCTAGCCCTCCTTCCACCTCCACTTGCAAGCTAAATTATCTAAAAAAAAGTTCTCACTAGATTGTCTGTGTTTATAGGCTCAGCAGATTCTGCTTTATCAGAGAAGACCATTCAAAAAATTATGTCAGGTTTGTTTGGAGACTATTTCTCTTTCTGTATAAATTGTATAATTTACTCTTTCTATCTATGAAATTTATGGCATTTTTTTTGCCTCCGTAGGACTTGAAATCAGCTTTGATGATTTATCAACCGAAGAAAAGAAACGTTTTCAGAGAGCCGTGGCATCTGGAGAGCTAAGCAAGCTGATTGAACCATGGGAACCCTGGTGGTTAAAGCCCTCTGCTAGAACCATATCTCTCAGTCGGGAAGGGACCCAACTTGTTCAACCTATAACAAAACATGAACCAGACCTTTCAGACCACACCCACGAGGTTCCACCAGGTCCTGAAACTGCATTACCTCCAGTCAAAAAACTTAGCGCAAGCGAACCATCCCCACTTTTAGCTATTCATCTTGTGGACATCTTATATAGCTACTGTTTCACCCTTAGGCTATACAACGGAGACTGGGAATCAGACCCTGTCGATTCAGCAATGGTGGTTTTGAACATATCACTAGTTTTGGGTCAAAGTGGTCAGCCTGAGACCGTTTCTGAAGTCCTGTCTTACTGCTTGGAACAAACACGCTCTCCTGCTTTCAGACACATTGGTGGGTCAGAATTTGGGTTGGGGATTCTAGATGACGTAGCAAACCTATTGTCTCTGGGAGGTGATGGTTTGATTTGCGCGCTTTGTGATCTGCATAGGATGTTGAAAGCGGGTTTGGGAGAAATAAAGACGGAGAAGGCCCGGAATGTAACACGAACGGAAATGAAGGGGAAGCTTAAATCGGCTGAGAGAAAAGTTTATTTTTTGATGTGTTGGGTGCATGAGCAGCCACAAGAGACCTGGTCTTCGTTGGCGGGCTTGGTGCTGGCCGAGAAGAATGCAACCATGGGTTATATAGGAAATATGAAGGGTAGTTGGAAACCCCAGAAGAAAGAAGATAAGAAGGGAAAGGTTATAATTGAAGAGGTCTTGTAAGTCTAGGGGTGTGCATAAACAGGCTGGGACCAACAAACCCAAAGAACTGAACCAGGTGCTTTTCCGGTCCGGTTATATTTGGTTTGGTCGTCTGTTCTAGAGTTCTTTCTTTTAAGTACACGGTTTATCATATTACTTTTTAGAGATAATTACGGCTTTCGGTTTTGTGATGTGTTGAAATCTGTCGGTTTTTATTCCATCTTGAGTTCTTGACACTTTGCAACCTGATTCCACATCTTGAAGCTATGTTTAACACCTGTAGTTAATCGACTCTTTTGAATAAATGTCGATGATGAGCTTCTGCTTTCTCTAATCCAGTTCACAAACTCTCTCTATCCACCCCAAAGTTTTGATTAAAGCCATTGAAGATTGAATTCAGGAGCTTTGATGGTGGTGGTGTGGTTCTCAGCCAAGTTCAATAACGTTTTTGGTGCATTGCATCAACCTTCTTAACAATCTGGTAAGGTAAATTATCGTATAACTCTAGACTTTCATTTATGTTTGATATGATGAACTAAGAACAAAGTTTCATGGGTTTATTAGATTATTTGAGGAACAGAAGGTTGAAAGAGAAGCCATTATCATCATCCTATACCCATTTGAACGCGGTAAGCAAACCATCTCAAGTTTCATCAGGTTTCTAAGTAAACTTAGGAGAAGTAATGATGTTATACTTGCAATAGGAAATCATCATAAAGTGTTGGTGGCTCGTAGCAACATTCTTAAGAATTCAATACGCTATTCTATAGAAAAAATCATCAAGTTTTGCTTTCTGTTTGATGACTCGTACGAGCCGATGTGGCCACTATACGGCCTGGGTTTTATCACACGGGCTGAACAATACGGGTTAAGTCATACAAGCAATTTTCTACCATACGATTCATACAACCCAACCTTTGTACGCGGCATTTCATATGAGGTGACTTTTTATTTATACGGGTTGATATTATAAATTTATAATTGTCACACGATTCGTATGACTCGAAGGATAAATCTTGATATCATCAATCTAGGTGAGTTTCATGACAAAATTCCTGTTTTTATATTGTTTGGGGCTGTATACATCCGAAAATATTATTTGCCCCAAGTTCAAACG
>JBCNJP010000010.1:94907519-94994235 GCA_039602395.1 Deinandra increscens subsp. villosa | reverse complement strand
ATTGAAAGATTATCAAAATTGGAAGAGAACGGTTTTCTGCGTACATCAGTACAAACAATAATGATCTATGGAGTCCAATTGAAAAACTTTACGAACGTCCAACTGAATGAAGGAGGATATAAAGAGAGAAAAGATTTCACGTCTAGTGAAAGGAAAAATTATAAACTGGAACAGAAAGCTTATGGTTATCTTACAATAGCTTTACCTACTGAGTTGTTACATCAATTTAGTAGCCTAAGGGCTACTACCCTCCATTTTATATTCCAAATTCCACTTCTATGACGTCCATTTTGCATTCGAAGTTTTCAATACCGAAAAGTTTATCCTAAGGTGTCTGATTATCAAGCTTTTGCCGTTATGCAAAACGCGATGCAAACCTTAATAAATATAGATAACGAAATCGGAACAAGTCAGAAAGTTCCAAATTTATTAAAATTGAAAGATTATCAAAATTGGAAGAGAAGGTTTTCTGCGTACATCAGTATAAACAATACTGATCTATGGATTCCAATTAAAAAACTTTACGAACGTCCAATTGATGAAGGAGGATATAAAGAGAGAAAATATTTCACGTCCGGTGAAAGGAAAAATAATAAACTTGAACAAAAAGTTTATGGTTATCTTAGAATAGCTTTACCTACTGAATTGTTACATCAATTTAGTAGCCTAACGGCCAGTACCCTCTACTTCTAAGACCTCCGTTTTTGCATTCAAAGTTTTCAAAACCGAAAAGTTTATCTCAAGGTGTCTAATTTTCAAGCTTTTGCCGTTATGCAAAAAGCGAAGCAAACCTTAATAAATTTTGATAATGAAATTGGAACAAGTCAGAAAGTTCCAAAGTTGCTGAAATTGAAAGATTGTCAAAATTGAAAGAGAACGTTTTTCGCGTACATTAGTACAAACAATAATGATCTATGGAGTCCAATTGAAAAACTTTACGTGCGTCCAACTGAATAAGGAGGATATAAAGAGATCAAAGATTTCACGTCTGGTGAAAGGAAAACTTATAAACTAGAACAGAAAGCTTATGGTTATCCTACCATTGCTTTACCTACTGAGTTGTATTTCGTGTATCAACAATTGAAAGATTATCAAAATTGGAAGAGAAGGTTTTCTGGGTACATCAGTACAAACAATACTGATCTATGGATTCCAATTAAAAAATTTTACGAACGTCCAATTGATGAAGGAGGATATAAAGAGAGAAAATATTTCATTTCTAGTGAAAGGAAAAATTATAAACTGGAATAAAAAGTTTATGGTTATCTTAGAATAGCTTTACCTACTGAGTTGTTACATCAATTTAGTAGCCTAAGGGCTACTACCCTCCATTTTATATTCCAAATTCCACTTCTATGAGGTCCATTTTGCATTCGAAGTTTTCAATACCGAAAAGTTTATCCTAAGGTGTCTGATTATCAAGCTTTTGCCGTTATGCAAAACGCGATGCAAACCTTAATAAATATAGATAACGAAATCGGAACAAGTCAGAAAGTTCCAAATTTATTAAAATTGAAAGATTATCAAAATTGGAAGAGAAGGTTTTCTGCGTACATCAGTATAAACAATACTGATCTATGGATTCCAATTAAAAAACTTTACGAACGTCCAATTGATGAAGGAGGATATAAAGAGAGAAAATATTTCACGTCCGGTGAAAGGAAAAATAATAAACTTGAACAAAAAGTTTATGGTTATCTTAGAATAGCTTTATCTACTGAATTGTTACATCAATTTAGTAGCCTAACGGCCAGTACCCTCTACTTCTAAGACCTCCGTTTTTGCATTCAAAGTTTTCAAAACCGAAAAGTTTATCTCAAGGTGTCTAATTTTCAAGCTTTTGTCGTTATGCAAAAAGCGAAGCAAACCTTAATAAATTTTGATAATGAAATTGGAACAAGTCAGAAAGTTCCAAAGTTGCTGAAATTGAAAAATTGTCAAAATTGAAAGAGAACGTTTTTCGCGTACATTAGTACAAACAATAATGATCTATGGAGTCCAATTGAAAAACTTTACGTGTGTCCAACTGAATAAGGAGGATATAAAGAGATCAAAGATTTCACGTCTGGTGAAAGGAAAACTTATAAACTAGAACAGAAAGCTTATGGTTATCCTACCATTGCTTTACCTACTGAGTTGTTACATGAATTTAGTAGCCTAAGGGCCAGTACCCTCTATTTTATATTCCAAATTCCACTTCTATGACGTCCATTTTGCATTCGAAGTTTTCAATACCGAAAAGTTTATCCTAAGGTGTCTGATTATCAAGCTTTTGCCGTTATGCAAAACACGATGCAAACCTTAATAAATATAGATAACGAAATCGGAACAAGTCAGAAACTTCCAAATTTATTAAAATTGAAAGATTATCAAAATTGGAAGAGAAGGTTTTCTGCGTACATCAGTATAAACAATACTGATCTATGGATTCCAATTAGAAAACTTTACGAACGTCCAATTGATGAAGGAGGATATAAAGAGAGAAAATATTTCACGTCCGGTGAAAGGAAAAATAATAAACTTGAACAAAAAGTTTATGGTTATCTTAGAATAGCTTTACCTACTGAATTGTTACATCAATTTAGTAGCCTAACGGCCAGTACCCTCTACTTCTAAGACCTCCGTTTTTGCATTCAAAGTTTTCAAAACCGAAAAGTTTATCTCAAGGTGTCTAATTTTCAAGCTTTTGCCGTTATGTAAAAAGCGAAGCAAACCTTAATAAATTGTGATAATGAAATTGGAACAAGTCAGAAAGTTCCAAAGTTGCTGAAATTGAAAGATTGTCAAAATTGAAAGAGAACGTTTTTCGCGTACATTAGTACAAACAATAATGATCTATGGAGTCCAATTGAAAAAATTTACGTGCGTCCAACTGATTAAGGAGGATATAAAGAGATCAAAGATTTCACGTCTGGTGAAAGGAAAACTTATAAACTAGAACAGAAAGCTTATGGTTATCCTACCATTGCTTTACCTACTGAGTTGTTACATGAATTTAGTAGCCTAAGGGCAATTACCCTCCATTTTATATTCCAAATTCCACTTCTATGACCTCCATTTTGCATTCGAAGTTTTCAATACCGAAAAGTTTGTCTTAAGGTGTCTGATTATCAAGCTTTTGCCGTTATGCAAAACGCGATGCAAACCTTAATAAATTTTGATAACGAAATCGGAACAAGTCAGAAAGTTCCCAAGTTACCGAAACTGAAAGATTATGAAAATTGGAAGAGAAGGTTTTCTCATACATCAATACAAACGATTTTCATCTATGGAGTCCAATTGAAAAGCTTTATGTACGTCCAACTAATGAAGGAGGATATAAAGAGATAAAAGATTTCACGTCTGGTGATAGGAAAAGTTATGAAATGGAACAGAATGCTTATTGTTATCTTACAATAGATTTACCTACTGAGTTATTATATCAATTTAGTATCCTAACGGCTAGTACCCTCCGTTTCGACCCCTAAATTCCACTTCTAAGACCTCCGTTTTTACATTTAAAGTTTTTGCCGTTATGCAAAACGCGATGCAAACCTTAATAAATATAGATAACGAAACCGGGACATGTCAGAAAGTTCCAAATTTACTAAAATTGAAAGATTATCAAAATTGGAAGAGAAGGTTTTCTGCGTACATCAGTACAAACAATACTGATCTATGGATTCCAATTAAAAAACTTTAGGAACGTCCAATTGATGAAGGAGGATATAAAGAGAGAAAATATTTCACGTCCGGTGAAAGGAAAAATTATAAACTTGAACAAAAAGTTTATGGTTATCTTAGAATAGCTTTACCTACTGAATTATTACATCAATTTAGTAGCCTAACGGCCAATACCCTCTGTTTCGACCCCCAAATTCTACTTCTAAGACCTCCGTTTTTGCATTCAAAGTTTTCAAAACCGAAAAGTTTATCTCAAGGTGTCTAATTTTCAAGCTTTTGCCGTTATGCAAAAAGCGAAGCAAACCTTAATAAATTTTGATAATGAAATTGGAACAAGTCAGAAAGTTCCAAAGTTGCTGAAATTGAAAGATTGTCAAAATTGAAAGAGAACGTTTTTCGCATACATTAGTATAAACAATAATGATTTATAGAGTCCAATTGAAAAACTTTACGTGCGTCCAACTGATTAAGGAGGATATAAAGAGATCAAAGATGTCACGTCTGGTGAAAGGAAAACTTATAAACTAGAACAGAAAGCTTATGGTTATCCTACCATTGCTTTACCTACTGAGTTGTTACATCAATTTAGTAGCCTAAGGGCAAGTACCCTCCATTTTATATTCCAAATTCCACTTCTATGACCTCCATTTTGCATTCGAAGTTTTCAATACCGAAAAGTTTATCTTAAGGTGTCTGATTATCAAGCTTTTGCCGTTATGCAAAACGCGATGCAAACCTTAATAAATTTTGATAACGAAATCGGAACAAGTCAGAAAGTTCCCAAGTTACCGAAACTGAAAGATTTTGAAAATTGGAAGAGAAGGTTTTCTCATACATCAGTACAAACGATTTTCATCTATGGAGTCCAATTGAAAAGCTTTATGTACGTCCAACTAATGAAGGAGGATATAAAGAGATAAAAGATTTCACGTCTGGTGATAGGAAAAGTTATGAAATGGAACAGAATGCTTATGGTTATCTTACAATAGATTTACCTACTAAGTTATTATATCAATTTAGTATCCTAACGGCTAGTACCCTCCGTTTCCACCCCTAAATTCCACTTCTAAGACCTCCGTTTTTACATCAGTACAAACAATACTGATCTATGGATTCCAATTAAAAAACTTTATGAACGTCCAATTGATGAAGGAAGATATAAAGAGAGAAAATATTTCACGTCCGGTGAAAGGAAAAATTATAAACTTGAACAAAAAGTTTATGGTTATCTTAGAATAGCTTTACCTACGGAATTGTTACATCAATTTAGTAGCCTAACGGCCAATACCCTCTGTTTCGACCCCCAAATTCTACTTCTAAGACCTCCGTTTTTGCATTCAAAGTTTTCAAAACCGAAAAGTTTATCTCAAGGTGTCTAATTTTCAAGCTTTTGCCGTTATGCAAAAAGCGAAGCAAACCTTAATAAATTTTGATAATGAAATTGGAACAAGTCAGAAAGTTCCAAAGTTGCTGAAATTGAAAGATTGTCAAAATTGAAAGAGAACGATTTTCGCATACATTAGTATAAACAATAATGATTTATGGAGTCCAATTGAAAAACTTTACGTGCGTCCAACTGATTAAGGAGGATATAAAGAGATCAAAGATTTCACGTCTGGTGAAAGGAAAACTTATAAACTAGAACAGAAAGCTTATGGTTATCCTACCATTGCTTTACCTACTGAGTTGTTACATCAATTTAGTAGCCTAAGGGCAAGTACCCTCCATTTTATATTCCAAATTCCACTTCTATGACCTCCATTTTGCATTCGAAGTTTTCAATACCGAAAAGTTTATCTTAAGGTGTCTGATTATCAAGCTTTTGCCGTTATGCAAAACGCGATGCAAACCTTAATAAATATAGATAACGAAACCGGGACATGTCAGAAAGTTCCAAATTTACTAAAATTGAAAGATTATCAAAATTGGAAGAGAAGGTTTTCTGCGTACATCAGTACAAACAATACTGATCTATGGATTCCAATTAAAAAACTTTAGGAACGTCCAATTGATGAAGGAGGATATAAAGAGAGAAAATATTTCACGTCCGGTGAAAGGAAAAATTATAAACTTGAACAAAAAGTTTATGGTTATCTTAGAATAGCTTTACCTACTGAATTATTACATCAATTTAGTAGCCTAACGGCCAATACCCTCTGTTTCGACCCCCAAATTCTACTTCTAAGACCTCCGTTTTTGCATTCAAAGTTTTCAAAACCGAAAAGTTTATCTCAAGGTGTCTAATTTTCAAGCTTTTGCCGTTATGCAAAAAGCGAAGCAAACCTTAATAAATTTTGATAATGAAATTGGAACAAGTCAGAAAGTTCCAAAGTTGCTGAAATTGAAAGATTGTCAAAATTGAAAGAGAACGTTTTTCGCATACATTAGTATAAACAATAATGATTTATAGAGTCCAATTGAAAAACTTTACGTGCGTCCAACTGATTAAGGAGGATATAAAGAGATCAAAGATGTCACGTCTGGTGAAAGGAAAACTTATAAACTAGAACAGAAAGCTTATGGTTATCCTACCATTGCTTTACCTACTGAGTTGTTACATCAATTTAGTAGCCTAAGGGCAAGTACCCTCCATTTTATATTCCAAATTCCACTTCTATGACCTCCATTTTGCATTCGAAGTTTTCAATACCGAAAAGTTTATCTTAAGGTGTCTGATTATCAAGCTTTTGCCGTTATGCAAAACGCGATGCAAACCTTAATAAATTTTGATAACGAAATCGGAACAAGTCAGAAAGTTCCCAAGTTACCGAAACTGAAAGATTTTGAAAATTGGAAGAGAAGGTTTTCTCATACATCAGTACAAACGATTTTCATCTATGGAGTCCAATTGAAAAGCTTTATGTACGTCCAACTAATGAAGGAGGATATAAAGAGATAAAAGATTTCACGTCTGGTGATAGGAAAAGTTATAAAATGGAACAGAATGCTTATGGTTATCTTACAATAGATTTACCTACTAAGTTATTATATCAATTTAGTATCCTAACGGCTAGTACCCTCCGTTTCCACCCCTAAATTCCACTTCTAAGACCTCCGTTTTTACATCAGTACAAACAATACTGATCTATGGATTCCAATTAAAAAACTTTATGAACGTCCAATTGATGAAGGAAGATATAAAGAGAGAAAATATTTCACGTCCGGTGAAAGGAAAAATTATAAACTTGAACAAAAAGTTTATGGTTATCTTAGAATAGCTTTACCTACGGAATTGTTACATCAATTTAGTAGCCTAACGGCCAATACCCTCTGTTTCGACCCCCAAATTCTACTTCTAAGACCTCCGTTTTTGCATTCAAAGTTTTCAAAACCGAAAAGTTTATCTCAAGGTGTCTAATTTTCAAGCTTTTGCCGTTATGCAAAAAGCGAAGCAAACCTTAATAAATTTTGATAATGAAATTGGAACAAGTCAGAAAGTTCCAAAGTTGCTGAAATTGAAAGATTGTCAAAATTGAAAGAGAACGATTTTCGCATACATTAGTATAAACAATAATGATTTATGGAGTCCAATTGAAAAACTTTACGTGCGTCCAACTGATTAAGGAGGATATAAAGAGATCAAAGATTTCACGTCTGGTGAAAGGAAAACTTATAAACTAGAACAGAAAGCTTATGGTTATCCTACCATTGCTTTACCTACTGAGTTGTTACATCAATTTAGTAGCCTAAGGGCAAGTACCCTCCATTTTATATTCCAAATTCCACTTCTATGACTTCCATTTTGCATTCGAAGTTTTCAATACCGAAAAGTTTATCTTAAGGTGTCTGATTATCAAGCTTTTGCCGTTATGCAAAACGCGATGCAAACCTTAATAAATTTTGATAACGAAATCGGAACAAGTCAGAAAGTTCCCAAGTTACCGAAACTGAAAGATTATGAAAATTGGAAGAGAAGGTTTTCTCATACATCAGTACAAACGATTTTCATCTATGGAGTCCAATTGAAAAGCTTTATGTACGTCCAACTAATGAAGGAGGATATAAAGAGATAAAAGATTTCACGTCTGGTGATAGGAAAAGTTATGAAATGGAACAGAATGCTTATGGTTATCTTACAATAGATTTACCTACTGAGTTATTATATCAATTTAGTATCCTAACGGCTAGTACCCTCCGTTTCGACCCCTAAATTCCACTTCTAAGACCTCCGTTTTTACATTTAAAGTTTTTGCCGTTATGCAAAACGCGATGCAAACCTTAATAAATATAGATAACGAAACCGGAACATGTCAGAAAGTTCCAAATTTACTAAAATTGAAAGATTATCAAAATTGGAAGAGAAGGTTTTCTGCGTACATCAGTACAAACAATACTGATCTATGGATTCCAATTAAAAAACTTTACGAACGTCCAATTGATGAAGGAGGATATAAAGAGAGAAAATATTTCACGTCAGGTGAAAGGAAAAATTATAAACTTGAACAAAAAGTTTATGGTTATCTTAGAATAGCTTTACCTACTGAATTGTTACATCAATTTAGTAGCCTAACGGCCAATACCCTCTGTTTCGACCCCCAAATTCTACTTCTAAGACCTCCGTTTTTGCATTCAAAGTTTTCAAAACCGAAAAGTTTATCTCAAGGTGTCTAATTTTCAAGCTTTTGCCGTTATGCAAAAAGCGAAGCAAACCTTAATAAATTTTGATAATGAAATTGGAACAAGTCAGAAAGTTCCAAAGTTGCTGAAATTGAAAGATTGTCAAAATTGAAAGAGAACGTTTTTCGCATACATTAGTATAAACAATAATGATTTATAGAGTCCAATTGAAAAACTTTACGTGCGTCCAACTGATTAAGGAGGATATAAAGAGATCAAAGATTTCACGTCTGGTGAAAGGAAAACTTATAAACTAGAACAGAAAGCTTATGGTTATCCTACCATTGCTTTAACTACTGAGTTGTTACATCAATTTAGTAGCCTAAGGGCAAGTAACCTCCATTTTATATTCCAAATTCCACTTCTATGACCTCCATTTTGCATTCGAAGTTTTCAATACCGAAAAGTTTATCTTAAGGTGTCTGATTATCAAGCTTTTGCCGTTATGCAAAACGCGATGCAAACCTTAATAAATTTTGATAACGAAATCGGAACAAGTCAGAAAGTTCCCAAGTTACCGAAACTGGAAGATTATGAAAATTGGAAGAGAAGGTTTTCTCATACATCAGTACAAAAGATTTTCATCTATGGAATCCAATTGAAAAGCTTTATCACTACTACAAAAATGGCCTTTCTTGACGCTTTTTGCGCGTCAAGAAAGGGCCCAGATGACGCGCAAAAAAGCGTCAAGGAAGGTAGGGTCAAGAATCTTCTTGACGCGCAAAATGCGCGTCATCTGCTTCTTGACGCGCGAACAATGACGCGCAAAGCGTGTCATAAAAAGCGTGTCAAAGAAGCCCCCGTCATAAATATGCTTATGACACGCATAAATGCGCGTCATGAATTAAAACAAAATTAAAAAAAAAATATTTTTGTAGATTCACTAATTTCCACATTAATGACAATCAACCTCCTAATCAAAATACAATACACTTGTAGCAAAATAATACATTTCATATATAGAGCAAACATTACAAATGTAACATTAGTTTACATTGCACTAACTACATGTAACCTTAGCTTCTTCCATCTCCATACTTGCATTATCAAGCCCATCTAAACATAATCTGCTAGTTTGCATGCTGTGAACACTGTCACAACATCAAGATAAAAAATGCATGTATCACAAATTGAGATGCAAAAACTTGAATCAACTTAATGAAATTAGAGAAACAACACAAGATTACCTTTGAGTGTCTTCAGGCTGACACAATGAAATTAAATTAAACCTGATAGTGAACTACATGAACTCCTAGCCAAGATGAAAGCCATGACTCATGGACCTGATGCACAATCAATAAAAAACTGAATCAAAATGTTTCACAGAGAATAGATTGAACCTCAATAGTATGAATTTGGAACTTTCAATTGAATCAAACAGAATAAAGTTACATACATACCTGTAGTGTTCTAGGCTCTTGAACCTAATAACTATATTTGAAGTCAAATTTACCATATGGCATAAACCAAATCCAGAAGCAAATAAACCAAATCCAGAACCTAAATAGTATCACTATTTTTCAAATGTAAATATTGAACCTAATAACTATTTCTAAGTGATGTATCAATGGAATGATACCATAGTTTTTCCAAACCTCTATCCCATCTGATTTTTAGATGTAAACACAAATCTACATGACCATTATGATTCATTTAATGTTTTGAAAGGAAAAAAAATGATATTTGAAATCTTATGTAAAATAAGCATGTAACAAAGATTCAAATAATGGTGTTTATTGGTAGATACATGCATTACCATCTGGTGGTAAAAACAACAGCAACACAACTTTTATACACCTGAAACAAAAACAGAACACAAAAAAATAGTTAGAACATCTAAACACTAAAAAAACCAAAAAGTCCTCCTTTGAAATAAATATCTAAAAAGGCCCTGAACAATTCAAGTGCAGATTGTCAACGGTATATATGATTAATATGAGAAGGGGATAAGGGTTCAAAGACATGCACAAACCTTTAAAGAAGTCCCCTCAAATGTAATTTTTGGTTGTTCTCCTAGCTTAGATTCAATATCCTATAGTGTGTTGAGATATATGTTATTTGTGATGAATTGATTTACCAACAGAAAATCAATGCATATATCATATATTGCATGATTCACATAGTATAGAAAAGATACCATTTGGCCCACACGTAACCAAGCAATAGTAAGCAAAGTGATAAAAATTATGAAGCTGTAGAGATGCCAAGAAAGTAAGAAACTAGAGATGGCAAACATGGGCTGGTCAGGATGTTACAGAAAGGAATACCACACAATTATACTCAGAACCATAGAAAATAATAGCTTTTAGAATGAGCCTATGTTATAAGGATGTCATGATTTCCAAAATTAACAACTAATTTGGAAAATATTTTGTCGCTAGATAGAAGCCATACCTTTAGAAAAATAAAGCAGTGCTTCAAGTAAACAAGCATCATGTATGTACCTGATTATAAAAGCCAAGCCATCGAAACTTGAATCTAGCATTAAGAACTAACTATTATGATCTTTCTTCATCAAGTTACCATTCATCATTCAATATCTACAACAATCATCATATGATAAGAACATGTCATGATTTTTATTGTAATGTACCTAGCTTGGCATCTCTACTAAAAACAAGCACACTTTGACCCAGTCACAGAAATCACTAGTCACTAGATCTATAATCAAGCAAAAATAAGTTGGTTTATAGCTTAAACAAGATTTTGCGCCCGCGCGTTGCGGCGTGAGATTTTATGCCTACATGTTACGGCCTGAGATTTTATTCAGTCGGCACGTTGGGAAATGCGGCTAGTACAAAATGTATAGCAAACAACAAACCCATAAAAAGCTATTACAATTCATCTATTATTTCTTATCTTACTGAGAGTATTTGAAACAGAGCACATGGACCATGAAATACAAATTTGTTTTAGAACAAAAAAAAGACCAAAATTTTAGTTAAATAAAAAAGTTGACATAAAGGTATTAAATACGTGGACCTCGAATCAAGCATCATGTAGAAGTTTAAGAGCTAACTAAAATCCAAGTTAAACTCGTTTCTTGTAATTTTATAGATGTTGAGAGCTAACTAAAGTCCAAGTTGCAAACTCATTTCTGGTAATCTAACTTGTTACCAGCGATGTTATGCTAAATAAATTTACGCAACTTCATCTTGTGCTTCAGTCTCCCTTCCTTGGATTTCCTGTCAACGTTGGTTATAGATATGGGTCGTCCGGTTAGAGCAGGGTAGAGCCGTATACGAAAGTAAGAAGTAAGTGACCCAATAAATACCTCACTTCAGTAACACATGAGCAACCATTCCTTGCCTTTTGACAATGAACTATTGAAGCCGATATTGATCAAGTTCAACCAAAACTGAAGACGGTAGTCTTGCAAGAAAAAACTACAAACTGATTTCTGAGAACCAAAAATTTGCTTTTGACATGTTCTGGTCACAAATTATTTGATTAATAAGGAAAAGTGACGTACATACCAAAACTACCCAACAAACTGGAAGAATTAGGGAAAAAAATGACCAAAACAAATTGCTTTTGACATGTTCTGAATCGGTGGCGTTGACAGAAATCAATACTTCACATGCCAATCATAATAATAAAACACTAATTCAAACGAGATAATTACACCTAAATCCTTGTAAATCGAGTAGACCAATTCATACATAACTATAAGTATGAAAATAATGTAGAAATCTGAAGATACAAAGCTAATTTTAGATCAATTAACTGATGAAGAAACAAAAATTCACTGTACCTGTAACGTGGTGTCTTTGACGAAGAACAACGGGCGAGCAGTCGCTGAAGGAAAGAAACCCTAATTACCTTGCTCTTTTTAACAACAAAACCGGCGTCGGAGGCGACTTGTTGGCCTTTGTACAATCGGTGACTCAGATATCGTTGATGAAACCCTAGAAAGCACTCCTCCGCTGCTTAATTTCTTCCTCGCCATGAGAAATCGCTAGGGTTCGAAGATTTCATCCTTTTTCTTTTGGATTTCGAGCTTCAAATATCGAAATAGGGACTGCAACGAGACATGGAGAATCTGAGCACAGCAAGTGCACGGATGTTGGCGGTCGGATGTCGAGGGTCGGCGGTCGGATGTCGGGGGTCGGCGGTCGGATGTCGGGGGTCGGCGGTCGACGGTCGGCGGTCGATGGACGGCGGACCAGTTTAGGGCAAAATTATCGATATCGCCTTTTTCTTTGTGAGAGGGACGAGAGAGAAAGGTTTTGGGGAAAATGTTGGAAAAAACCCTAGAAATCCAAGTAATATCATTTTGGCGGGAAAATTAAAAAACGACGGATTTTTTTTAGGCTTGACGTGCGCAAAGATTATGTCCTCCGTGTTTTCATTTTTTTTTCAAATGACAATATTTTTATGACGTGCAAAAATGCGCGTCATCTACCCATAGAATTTTGTTTAATACGACAGTTTTTTTTATGACGCTTGTTTTTGTGCGTCATAAATTTCTGAGTGTCATTGTTCGCGCGTCAAGGAAGGGGTTATTTCTAGTAGTGTATGTACGTCCAACTAATGAAGGAGGATATAAAGAGATAAAAGATTTCACGTCTGGTGATAGGAAAAGTTATGAAATGGAACAGAATGCTTATTGTTATCTTACAATAGATTTACCTACTGAGTTATTATATCAATTTAGTATCCTAACGGCTAGTACCCTCCGTCTCGACCCCTAAATTCCACTTCTAAGACCTCCGTTTTTACATTTAAAGTTTTTGCCGTTATGCAAAACGCGATGCAAACCTTAATAAATATAGATAACGAAATCGGAACAAGTCAGAAATTTCCAAATTTACTAAAATTGAAAGATTATCAAAATTGGAAGACAAGGTTTTCTGCGTACATCAGTACAAACAATACTGATCTATGGATTCCAATTAAAAAACTTTACAAACGTCCAATTGATGAAGTAGGATATAAAGAGAGAAAATATTTAACGTCCGGTGAAAGGAAAAATTATAAAATGGAATAAAAAGTTTATGGTTATCTTAGAATAGCTTTACCTACTGAATTGTTACATCAATTTAGTAGCCTAACGGCCAGTACCCTCTGTTTCGACCCCCAAATTCTACTTCTAAGACCTCCGTTTTTTGCATTCAAAGTTTTCAAAACTGAAAAGTTTATCTCAAAGTGTCTAATTTTCAAGCTTTTGCCGTTATGCAAAAAGCGAAGCAAACCTTAATATATTTTGATAATGAAATTGGAACAAGTCAGAAAGTTCCAAAGTTGCTGAAATTGAAAGATTGTCAAAATTGAAAGAGAACGTTTTTCGCGTACATTAGTACAAACAATAATGATCTATGGAGTCCAATTGAAAAACTTTACGTGCGTCCAACTGATTAAGGAGGATATAAAGAGATCAAAGATTTCACGTCTGGTGAAAGGAAAACTTATAAACTAGAACAGAAAGCTTATGGTTATCCTACCATTGCTTTACCTACTGAGTTGTTACATCAATTTAGTAGCCGAAGGGCCAGTACCCTCCATTTATATTCCAAATTCCACTTCTATGACCTCCATTTTGCATTCGAAGTTTTCAATACCGAAAAGTTTATCCTAAGGTGTCTGATTATCAAGCTTTTGCCGTTATGCAAAACGCGATGCAAACCTTAGTAAATTTTGATTACGAAATCGGAACAAGTCAGAAAGTTCCCAAGTTACCGAAACATGAAGATTATGAAAATTGGAAGAGAAGGTTTTCTCATACATCAGTACAAACGATTTTCAATTATGGAGTCTAATTGAAAAGCTTTATGTACGTCCAACTAATGAAGAAGGATATAAAGAGATAAAAGATTTCACGTCTGGTGAAAGGAAAAGTTATGAAATGGAACAGAAAGCTTATGGTTATCTTACAATAGCTTTACCTACTGAGTTATTATATCAATTTAGTAGCCTAACGGCTAGTACCCTCCGTTTCGACCACTAAATTCCACTTCTAAGACCTCCGTTTTTACATTCAAATTTTTCAATTCCGAAAATTTTATCCAAAGATGTCTAATATTCAAGCTTTAGCCGTTATGCAAAACGCGATGCAAACCTTAAAAAATTTAGATAACGAAATCGAAACAAGTTATAAAGTTCCAAAGTTAGTGAGATTAAAAGGTTATCAAAATTGGAAGAGAAGGTTTTCCTCGTACATCAGTATAAATAATACTGATTTATGGATTCCAATTAAAAAACTTTACGAACGTCCAACTGATGAAGAAGGATATAAAGAGATAAAAGATTTCAAGTCTGGTGAATGGAAAAGCTATAAACTGGAACAAAAAGCTTATGGTTATCTTACAATAGCTATACCTACTCAGTTGTTAGATCAATTTAGTAGCCTAACAGCTAGTACCCTCCGTTTCGACCACCAAATTCCACTTCTAAGACCTCCGTTTTTATAATCAAAGTTTTCAAAACCGAAAAGTTTATCTCAAGGTGTCTAATTTTCAAGCTTTTGCCGTTATGCAAGACGCGATGAAAACTTAAATAAATTTTGATAATTGGTACAAGTCAGAAAGTTCCAAAGTTACTGATATTGGAAGATTATCAAAATTGAAAGAGAAGGTTTTTCGCGTACATTAGTACAAACGATAATGATCTATGGAGTCCAATTGAAAAACTTTACGTGTGTCCAACTAATAAAGGAGGATATAAAGAGATCAAGATTTCACGTCTGGTGAAAGGAAAACTAATAAACTAGAACAAAATGCTTATGGTTATCCTACCATTGCTTTACCTACTGAGTTGTTACATCAATTTAGTAGTTTAAGGTCCAGTACCCTCCATTTTGACTTCCAAATTCCACTTCTATGACCTCCATTTTGCATTCGAAGTTCTCAATACCAAAAAGTTTATCCTAAGTTGTCTGATTATTAATCTTTTGCCGTTAAGCAAAACGCGATGCAAACCTTAATAAATTTTGATAACGAAATCGGAATAAGTCAGAAAGTTCCTAAGTTACCGAAACTGGAAGATTATGAAAATTGGAAGAGAATGTTTTCTCATACATGAGTACAAACTATTTTCATCTATGGAGTCCAATTGAAAAGCTTTACGTACGTCCAACTAATGAAGAAGGATATAAAGAGATAAAATATTTCACGTCTGGTGAAAGGAAAAGTTATGAAATGGAACAGAAAGCTTATGGTTATCGTACAATAGCTTTACCTACTGAGTTATTACATCAATTTAGTAGCCTAATGGCTAGTACCCTCCGTTTCGACCCCTAAATTCTACTTCTAAGACCTCCGTTTTTTACATTCAAAGTTTTCAATTCCAAAAATTTTATCCAAAGATGTATAATATTCAAGCTTTTGCCGTTATGCAAAACGCGATGCAAACCTTAATAAATTTAGATAACGAAATCGGAACAAGTTAGAAAGTTCCAAAGTTAGTGAGATTAAAAGGTTATCAAAACTGGAAGAGAAGGTTTTCCGCGTTCATCAGTATAAACAATACTGATCTATGGATTCCAATTAAAAAACTTTACGAACATCCAACTAATGAAGGAGGATATAAAGAGATAAAAGATTTCAAGTCTGGTGAAAGGAAAAGTTGTAAACTGTAACAAAAAGGTTATGGGTATCTTACAATAGCTATACATACTCAGTTGTTACATCAATTTAGTAGCCTAACGGCTAGTACCCTCCGTTTCGACCCCCAAATTCCACTTCTAAGACCTCCATTTTTGCATTCAAAGTTTTGAAAACCGAAAAGTTTATCTCATGGTGTCTAATTTTCAAGCTTTTGCCGTTATGCAAAACGCGATGCAAACCTTAATAAATTTATATAATGAAATTGGAACAAGTCAGAAAGTTCCAAAGTTACTGATATTGAAAGATTATCAAAATTGAAAGAGAAGGATTTTCGCGTACATTATTACAAACGATAATGATCTATGGAGTCCAATTGAAAAACTTTACGTGCGTCCAACTTCTAAGACCTCCGTTTTTGCATTCAAAGTTTTCAAAACCGAAAAGTTTATCTCATGGTGTCTAATTTTCAAGCTTTTGCCGTTATGCAAAACGCGATACAACCCTTAATAAATTTTTATAATGAAATTGGAACAAGTCAGAAAGTTCCAAAGTTACTGATATTGAAAGATAATCAAAATTGAAAGAGAAGGTTTTTCGCGTACATTATTACAAATGATAATGATCTATGGAGTCCAATTGAAAAACTTTACGTGCGTCCATTTGATGAAGGAGGATATAAAGAGATCAAAGATTTCGCGTATGGTGAAAGGAGAACTTATAAACTAGAACAAAATGCTTATGGTTATCCTACCATTGCTTTACCTACTGAGTTTTTACATCAATTTATTAGCCTAAGGTCCAGTACACTCCATTTTGACTTCCAAATTCCACTTCTATGACCTCCATTTTGCATTCGAAGTTTTCAATACCGAAAAGTTTATCCTAAGGTGTCTGATTATGAATCTTTTTCCGTTATGCGAAACGCGATGCAAACCTTAATAAATTTTGATAACGAAATCGGAACAAGTCAGAAAGTTCCTAAGTTACCGAAACTGGAAGATTATGAAAATTGGAAGAGAATGTTTTCTCATACATGAGTACAAACTATTTTCATCTATGGAGTCCAATAGAAAAGCTTTACGTACGTCCAACTAATGAAGAAGGATATAAAGAGATAAAAGATTTCACGTCTGGTGAAAGAAAAAGTTATGAAATGGAACAGAAAGCTTATGGTTATCTTACAATAGCTTTACCTACTGAGTTATTATATCAATTTAGTAGCCTAATGGCTAGTACCCTCCGTTTCGACCCTTAAATTCCACTTCTAAGACCTCCGTTTTTTCATTCAAAGTTTTCAATTCCGAAAATTTTATCCAAAGATGTCTGATATTCAAGCTTTTTCCGTTATGCAAAACGCGATGCAAACCTTAAAAAATTTAGATAATGAAATCGGAACAAGTCAGAAAGTTATCAAAATTGGAAGAGAAGGTTTTCCGCGTACATCAGTATAAACAATACAGATCTATGGATTCCAATTAAAAAACTTTACGAACGTCCAACTGATGAAGGAGGATATAAAGAGATAAAAGATTTCAAGTCTGGTGAAAGGAAAAGTTGTAAACTGGAACAAAAAGGTTATGGTTATCTTACAATAGCTATACCTACTCAGTTGTTACATCAATTTAGTAGCCTAACAGATAGTACCCTCCGTTTCGACCCCCAAATTCCACTTCTAAGACCTCCGTTTTTGCATTCAAAGTTTTCAAAACGGAAAAGTTTATCTCATGGTGTCTAATTTTCAAGCTTTTTCCGTTATGCAAAACGCGATGCAAACCTTAATAAATTTTTATAATGAAATTGGAACAAGTCAGAAAGTTCCAAAGTTACTGATATTGAAAGATTATCAAAATTGAAAGAGAAGGATTTTCGCGTACATTATTACAAACGATAATGATCTATGGAGTCCAATTGAAAAACTTTACGTGCGTCCAACTTCTAAGACCTCCGTTTTTGCATTCAAAGTTTTCAAAACCGAAAAGTTTATCTCATGGTGTCCAATTTTCAAGCTTTTGCCGTTATGCAAAACGCGATGCAACCCTTAATAAATTTTTATAATGAAATTGGAATGTCACACCCCCAAATAACCACTAACGGAGTTTATACCGTTAAGGGGAGCTGAGTTGATGAAGAAGAAAAAGAATACTAGCGGGGCTAGTACTTCAGGTATCTTCACAATTGAATTATTTTCCTTTTCTAAGTGTGATTCATGGGTGTATGACACTGGCTGTGGAACTCACATCTGTAATTCGTTACAGGGTCTTAGAAAGAGGAGGAAACTGAAGCCTGGAGCTTTGCAGTTGTTCGTGGGAAATGGTTTGCCAGCAGCTGTGGAAGCTATAGGAGAATATCATTTAATTCTGCCTTCTGGGTTAATTATTGTATTAGACAATTGTCATTATGCACCTTCTATTACTAGAGGTGTAATTTCAGTTTCTTTGTTGAAAAACCAAGGATTTATTAATGCATTTAATAATATCGGTATTTCAGTTTCTAAAAATAATGTTCATTATTTTGATGCTATTCCTTGTGATGGCATTTATGAAATTGATATGCGTGGTTGTGTTTCAAATAATTCAATGTACAATATTAGCAAACGAGCCAAAACTAGTTTGGACTCTACCTATCTTTGGCACTGTCGTCTTGCCCATGTTGGCAAAAACCGCATTGAAAGACTTCAACGTGAAGGGATCTTACAATCAAATGATGAATCATTTGAAAAATGCGTTTCCTGTATCTCAGGAAAGATGACAAGAAAACCCTTTCCGAACAAGCCGCAAAGGGCTAAAGAACTACTTGGACTCATTCATACTGATGTTTGTGGCCCATTTAGGCATGTGTCAAGAAAAGGTGCTAGCTACTTCGTGACTTTCACGGATGATTTCAGTCGTTATGGTTATGTTTACCTGCTTAAACATAAACATGAAGTGTTTGAAACATTCAAAGAGTTCAAGAACGAAGTAGAAAATCAACTCGGAAAGACCATCAAGATCCTTCGTTCGGATCGTGGTGGAGAATACTTAAGCCAAGAGTTTAAGGATTATCTTAAAGCGTGTGGAATTGTCCAACAGCTTACTCCTCCTTACACTCCTCAGCATAATGGAGTGTCTGAGAGGAGGAATCGAACCCTACTAGAAATGGTGAGGTCGATGATGAACCTTACAACTCTCCCAATATCATTTTGGGATTTTGCTCTAGAAACCGCTGTACGCGTTCTAAATATGGTTCCAACCAAGAAGGTTGAAAAGACACCGCATCAATTGTGGCATGGAGAAGTCCCTGTGTTGTCTTACTTAAGAGTCTGGGGATGTGAGGCACTTGTGAAGCGTGATACGCCTGACAAACTACAACCCAGGACTACTAAGTGCATCTTCGTAGGATACCCAAAGGAAACAATGGGTTACTACTTTTACAATCCTTCCGAAAATACTGTTCGTGTTGCTCGATATGCTGAATTCTTTGAAAAGAATTTTATAGCTCAAGAGAACAGTGGGAGAATTGTAGAACTACTAGAAGATGTGTCACCTTCTGAAACAACTAGCAATCATCAACTTGGGGGGGGGGGGAATGTTCAAAGTGATGAACCTCAAGTCGATGATGTTGCGATTCCACTTCGTAGATCCGAAAGGGTCATACGTAACCCGGATAGATGGATTGGTCTAGTCGAATCCGAGGAAAACGTATCAGGAGATCTCAATGAGCCTCCGAACTTCAAAGCTGCATTATCAGATCCGGAATCTGACAAATGGCTTGAAGCTGCGAACGTGGAAATGAAATCCATGAGAGATAATCAAGTTTGGAACTTGGTTGATCTTCCTCCTAACGCGAAGACCGTTGGGAGTAAATGGATCTTCAAGAAGAAGACCGACATGGATGGAAATGTACACACCTATAAAGCTCGTCTCGTGGCGAAAGGTTATACTCAACGTTTTGGCGTTGACTATGATGAGACCTTTTCACCAGTAGCTGACATTAGAGCTATTAGGATTCTCTTAGCCATAGCAGCGTACTATGACTTTGAGATATGGCAAATGGATGTTAAGACTGCCTTCTTAAATGGTTACTTGGATGAAGAAGTCTATATGGATCAACCTGAAGGGTTTATTGATCCAGAACATCCCAACCAAGTATGCAAGCTTCAAAGGTCCATTTATGGACTAAAGCAAGCATCGAGGAGTTGGAATAAACGGTTTGATGAAGAAATCAAAAAGTTTGGTTTCGTTCAGAATCCCGATGAGCCATGTGTATATCGCAAAGCTAGTGGGAGTAATGTTACTTTCCTTGTCTTATATGTAGATGACATATTGATTATAGGAAAACACATTCCAATGTTGCAAGATGTAAAATCCCATCTTGGAAAGTGTTTTGCCATGAAAGACTTGGGAGAAGCAGCATTCATTCTTGGAATCAAGATCTATAGAGATAGAACTAAGCGGTTGATTGGACTAAGTCAAAGTGCTTATATTGATAAGATCTTGAAGCGATTCAAGATGGAGAATTCCAAGCGTGGTACAGTACCTATGCAGGAAGGACTTGGTCTATCGGTCAAACAAGGTGCTTCTACACCTGATGAGGTGAAGCGTATGCAAAGAGTCCCTTATGCTTCGGCTGTAGGCTCTATAATGTATGCGGTGAGATGCACTAGACCTGATATAGCGTTTGCGCAAAATATCGTTAGCCGATTTCAACAGAATCCAGGTGAAAGTCACTGGACTGCTGTTAAGACCATTCTCAAGTACCTACGGGCTACTAGAGATTTGTTTTTGGTATATGGGGGAAATCCAGATCAAGAGCTCAAAGTGACCGGATACTGCGATGCTGGATTTCAGACTGATAGAGATGACACGAAGTCTCAGTCTGGGTACGTCTTCATTCTGAATGGAGGCGCTGTGGATTGGAAAAGCAAGAAACAAACCACAGTTGCTATGTCTGCAACAGAATCTGAGTACATTGCTGCTTCAGAGGCTGCAATGGAGGCGGTCTGGATAAGGAAATTTATTTGTGGGCTTGACGTGATCCCTACAAGTAATTTGCCTATTGATATGTACTGTGATAATACTGGTGCATTAATCATTGCCAAAGAACCTGGAGTTCAGAAGGGCGCCAGACACTATGCCAGGAGATATCACTATGTTCGTGAGCAGATCGAACTAGGTGAAATCAGATTACTCAAAGTTCACACAGATATTAACTTAGCTGATCCTTTCACGAAAGCTTTGTCGAGGCCGAAGCTTGAAAGGCATGCCGAGGGCATGGGACTTAGATTAGCTAGTTAAATCATGTATGTCTGTTGTTCGGTATTTGGATAAGGGATGTTAAACAATTTCTATTTACATAATGAAATAAAGTACTTGATATGTTTGATTTCATTTAATAGTAAATTGTGTCCTATATTTGCATGTTTAATCCTTGAGTACTTGTCAAGTATTCTAAATTGTCCATTGTCGATTAACTATATGGGAATATAGTTAAACTAAGACAAATCTGAGTGATTGGTAATATTCTTGGAATATATAATGGATGGTCCCACCAAACTCACATGGTATTCATAGGATGCATATCGGACTACCCCCACTAACGAGTTGTCACTTTATGGATCATCGTCATTAAGTGAAATTCGTAAATGGTTGCTTTACTTATCCTTAGACTTGAGATACAAGCAGGTCATGCATGTATGGATTGCACCTACTTGATATAGTTCTAACTATCCTGAATAAGGTAGTACAAAAGGGCTATTTTCAGTAAGTGTAGTGAAGTATGTGACTGGACACGTCACACGTGTAGTCAAGAGGATTTGTTCCTTCAGCTTAAAAGTTGAAGCAGATACCACTGGGCCCCTCATTGGGACTAATTAAGATGTCTGCATGGCCATGCCCAAATGAAATCCAGATGTGTCTCGATTTTGAATTTGGTAATCTTTAATTAGTTATGGAATGAGAAACAGAATCGTTAAAGTATGAAATGACCTTGATCCATATTCATATTTAACAATGGTATCGGTAACAAAGGGATAGTAAATGACTGTACCATTTAAATACACTTTGAGAAACTGTACTTAAATATTTTCGGGAGCATTGGCGTGTTGCTAGACGCTAACCAATGTTATTACCTTTATTACTACGAGCTCAAGTGGGAGCTGTAGGGATATGATCACGTATTAATAAGCGTATGTCCGGAAAGTATTTAAGCCTACGGGGTTACACGTCTCGACACTAATGTATTTGTATTAATTAATTAGTTAATTAATATTTATCACGAACATTTAACGAGGAGTCGTTAAAAACTAACAGTTAATTGTTAACGGTGGGTGTTAGTTGTAATTAGAGAGAGTTATAATTGGATTACAATTGAGAGAAGGCTTTGGGATAGGGCCTTAGGCCGATTTCGATTAGGGCTCCCTATCTCAATCCTTAACTTGTTTTCCAAGTCTCCAAACACTATAAATAAACCTTATGGGTTTGAGGTTTGAGTTGCTGCAATTAACATGATAAAGTGCAAACCCTAATCTCTCTCTTTTCTCTCTCTAATTTTCGGCAAAAAGGAAAAGAACCCAAGGGGTTCGTTTTCTTGTGTGGTTCGACCAAAGCCTACATCAAGAGGAGTTCGTGATTGAGTACTAGCATACGTACATCGGTGTGTCGTGTGTGCGATCGTAGAGGGATTTACTTCAAATCCTAAGAAGATCTTCTCTTGCCGAGCTAAAAAGGTACACGTTGTCTATCCGGTTAGTTAGATTAATTCATAGGATAATATCCGCTGCGTACTCGTGTTTATATCGATAAATTGTTGTATAACCCAACAAAATCATGCATGCATGTGAATAAAGGTTGATGATTTGTGCTAGATCTATGCTGTAATGTTTAGATAATGATAGATATAGGGTTGATGATGCATAAAGTTGATGACTTTGCGTGAGATCTATGATGAAAACATGATTTCGGTTGCCATGCATGCAATATCTTGAATAAAGGCATATGATTGTTGTTAGATATGCTATGTGAGCATGTAATCTAGGTTATTGGATGCATGAAGGTGTATAAAGTTGTGAACTTGATAATCAAATACATGCGGATAATTTTATAAATATTATTTACATGAAAATATGGTGAAAATAGCCGATTAGGGCAAGTTAGCTTACATGCATGTGGTTGAGAATCTATGATATGGTTTAATACATGCTAAATGATGATCTATGTGATTTCTATGGGAGAATGATGTTATGTGAACATGGATTTAGCCTACATGTGGTAGATATATATTTATCGGTAAATAAATAAATTGGAAAAATTGCATCATTATGAGCATGAAGTTACTTGGCTATGTGTTTGCATGTGATATGTTAAATTGATTATGAGTTATACGTGTATACAAGTCCTAAGTCTCCTACCTCGGTTGGAATGACAAGACTTTGTACGATTGTTCCGTCGATCGTACATCGTATACGCGGAATAATGTCGTAAGTCGTCGTAACGCATATATTCATCATGATACAATGTGTTGTATATGAGATACGTGTTAGGTTATCAATAGGAAACCTAAATGTGATTACTAATATGTTCTCAAGTCCACTTATCCAATGTCCACGAATTATCGGGATGTTCGGCCAAACGCGGCCAACATTTACACGGTTATGTGTCATAGGTGAAGTCTAGGAGGTCTTCACTACTTCTCAGTGGTTGGTTGATTGGAATAGCTTATTTTTACCCTAAGGTGAGTTCACGGCCCCACTTTTACTATTTAACACTTTTGGGGGAGAAGACATGTGGTAAACTTTTACGGTTTCCGAACTGCTTTATTGGTTTATATACTAGTTCGTAAATTGTAGATGAAAGACATGCAAGGGAGTCCTTCCACTAATAACGTAAGCCATTTTATATCAGTGATAACAGGAAAATGTTTGGTAGATCTACTGGGTCTGACAAACCCTGCCCGTGCTAGCCGCACTACCTCCTACTGGCCCTTGGAGGGGAGAGGAATGTGTATAATGTTGTCCTAATTCGGTGTTGTGTTCCGCATTATAGCACAACCGGAAGGCAAAAACTTAATTTTGTCAGTTATGGTGATTACGAATTCCTACTAGTTTATAAACGACGTGGTCTAGCTTGATAAACTGATTTGATTAAACTTGTTTTCGGGAATGGGATTATTGCTGGGTTACATCTCGATGAGAGTAACTAGATAAACTTATATTTTCTGGAAAATGATGTTTCCTACTCTTAAACTCTGTGAATTCACCAACCATGCGTTGAAACTTTACATGTTTCTTCTCAGGTCCTTAGGAGGAAGTCGCCAAGGCACGCACGCTTAGGATCATTGGTATTTGGTCTGCATTGTCATGTTTGTTTTAAATTTGCTTTGATCGCCTAGGGCGAAAGACTTATTAAATTATTTATGTTTTGCTTCCGCAACGTTTATTTTAGATAACTAATGGTTTGTCGCTTCCGCAAATGTTCTCTAAACTCGTAAATGCTTCCGCATTGTTTTTGGATAATATTACTTAACTATGATAAAAACCAACTTTGAAACGTGTTTTGGTTATTGAGTCGAGCATGTAGATGTTCGATGTGTCTGACGACTCAGATCCTGGGGGTGGTCGCGGCAGCCGCGGTCGCGCCACCAGTCGCACCACTAGTCGCGCCCCAGGTCCGCGGATCCCCTAAGGGCGACGGGCTTTTCGTGGGGTGTGACAAATGTGACAACGGAACCAAGTACAACAAAAACTCCTTCCATAATTTCTGTTCACAAAACGACATGGTTTTACGTTTTTCTTGCCCACAAAATTCTCCACAAAATGGCAAATCCGAAAGAAAAATACGATCCATTATGATTTATCATCCGCACCTTACTTTCACACGCTTCCTTACCTCATTCTTATTGGCACCATGCCCTCCAAATGGCCATATACTTACTAAACATTCTACCCGCCAAAACCAAAGCTTTCCAAACCCCTATCGTTCTCCTATATCAAAAACACCCTTCTTACACTCACATCCACACTTTCGGTTGTCTCTGTTATCCCCTACTACCTTCTACCTCCACCCATAAATTAGAAAACCGTTCTTATCCCTGCGTTTTCCCCGGGTACCCCTCCAATCATAGGGAGTACAAATGTTTTGAACTTTCCACCCACAAACTCATCATCTCATGAAACGTCGTATTTGACGAGCATGTCTCCCCCTTTCGGACACCTCAAAATACACAACCAAAATACACCTTCCTTGATTCAGACATTCACCCTACCCTATGGCACTCCAGTCACCCCCCCCCCTCGTTGCGTCGAGTCCCAATTCACAAGACAACCCATCCACACCACCCTTACATCAGCCCCTAAACTCGCCTCCAGCCCACTCCACAAGCCTTGTCGCAACTAGCCCAACTTCCCCACCCAACCTCAGCTCGCCATCACACCAATCAGGCCCGATCTTTCAATCACCAACCAACCTCCAAACCGGCACAAACGTTCACCCACCCTCCCCCCACAATAGCCCAAACCATACTACACTGGTTGTCGTCTCATCCCCCTCCATATCCTCGCCAATCATCCCTACGCCACCACCACCCCCTCCCACCCGCACCATTACCACTAGGAGCATGGTTAGGACCACTAAACCCAAGAAGATCTTTAACCTTAAAAGTACCACTGATCTTGTTCCCATTCCCAAAAACTTTTTTCGAAGCCTTAACCAACCCCATGTGGAGTCGTGCCATGACTGATGAGTTCACTGCTCTTATCGATAATAATACTTCAGAGTTAGTGCCTCATCTTCCGGGCATGAATACTATCAGGTGCATGTGGATATTTAAACATAAAATGAAATCTGATGGTACTCTTGAGCACTATAAAACGCGATTAGTTTATGATGGCACGTCTCAGCAGGTTGGAGTGGACTGTCACGAGACTTTCAGCCCGGTGGCAAACCAGCTACTATACGCACTGTTCTCTCTATTACTATTGCTCGGGGTTGGGACATCAATCAGTTAGATGCAAAAATGCTTTCTTACATGGTCACTTGCAAGAAACAATGTATATGCATCAGCCTTTGGGCTTCCGGAGTTCATATTTTTCTCATCATGTATGTCGTCTGAAGAAATCACTTTACGGGTCGAAACAAGCTCCCAGAGCATGGTACCAGCACTTTGCAGATTATGTCACCACTCTGGGTTTTCAGCATAGTTCAAGTGACCACTCCTATTCATTATAGACATGGTTAAGACACTGTCACACCCCGGTCAACGGTATCGGGTGTGAGCGAGAATGGAATCATAGTCGAGGATACATAGAACAACATCTAATACATTTAAAACTTCATAAAACATTAATTCATTGTATTGCAGCGGAAAGTGATAGTGGACAATGATAATGTCTTACATTGAAAATAAGTCTTAAATTAATATTAAAAACATTGAACGGTTTATTAAGATAGTCGGGACTATGACTCCGTAAGCAGGTCCGATAGCATTGATAAGCCCCATTTGCATGTCCTCCGGTGTTTGCATCAATTACCTAAGAAATCATGAGTTTAAAAGGGTCAACATAAAGTTGGTGAGGTTCACAGGTTTAGGATTTATCATTTAAACATTTGTAAAACAGTTTTCAGTATACTTAAATATTACAAGGGTTTATCGTTGTGGGTATGTATGAGCTCACCTGAACCTTGATTTCAAATACTAACGGTTTACCCACCCAAGCATCTCTTGCCCAGAGATGTTAAACAGAGCAGAATAACTGACGTGTACCCCCAGACAATCCGGAGTCAGAACTGGAGCTACCAGTTAGGGTAGGGTTGTCAACCCAAATAGATCTATTCACTAGCTATCGTTTCGTACAGAACTAACTGAAATCAATTAATGGTGGGATACGGTTGTACAAACGTTTATAACGATAATGTACCAAATTGGGCAATCAGTAAGAGAACAAGTAGTCATACGGCTAACAGATAAACCATAATATTAAGTAAAAAGCATTTATTAGATTTCATGATTTCTCCCCCAAAGTATAAAACAGTTAAAAGGAAAAGGGGCCGTGAAACTCACAGATTTAGCAGGTAAGCAGTAAATTAAGCAGTGATAGGAACGGTAGCACGTAACGTCCTAAATCATTTAATAAGCATATGCATAAGGTCAATGATCAATTGAGTAACATAGGTCACCCAAGTGATACCGGTCAAGTCTTGACACTTTAATCCCGTTTGTATACGTTTGAAAACTCGTTAGTTAGTATTTATTAAATAAATACATTTCGTGATGTATTTATATTTATGTTCAATAAATATAATAAGAGTCAAACAATTAATTAGTTCAATCAAGTCCTGAATATTGGATTTAAAATAATAATGTTTATTATTATTCTCATAAGTTCGTTATGATTATCAAAAATAATTATGACGTTGCCATAAATAATCTCTCGTTCGATTATTTATAAGTTAGGAAAAATATTACACAAGTTTTATAAATAATAATATTTATTATTTTACTTGTGAAAACAGAGTCTTTTAAGTTAAAAATTATTAGTTATTAATTTATAACTATTTTAACTAGTTAGGAAAAGTCTTGGAACCTTCTAAATAATTATTTGTTTAAATAATTATTTATTTGTTATGATGTCTTTAAAAATATTTATTTTAAAAAAACGTCATGAAAGCATATAATTTATGTTATTACTTGGACTTATACGTTTTTCCCCTAAAACGTTTATGAAGGTCGTGTCTTTAGATAAACTTCATTTATCCGACGTTATCGCGTATATCGCCGTGTTGGTCCCGGTTTTATTACTACGCAACGTCTTAATGTTTAGATCGTTTTGAGTCAACAAAACGATTATGAAAAATTCCATCAAGTCTTCCAACATGTAAGACTTGTATTTATTTTTATAAAAAATGATTTATTTTTATAAAAATCTTCATTTACTCATAAAAGACAAGGGCTAGATTTTGTTGCCTTTTATAGAAATTTAAGAAACCCTTAAATGTTATAATAAGTCCAAGTAAATGATTTGATATAAATGATGTCTTGCTATTTTTAGATAAAAGTTTATAAATTCTTTTAACAAAAAGGGAAAGTTTTTAATAAAAGAATGTCATGGATTTTATCCAAATATTTAATGTTTCCAAGTTGTAGGTGGATTTTATAAAAATAAATTATGCCAAAGTCTTCTAACTTTTATTTATTTTTATTAATCCAAGTAGTTTAAATAATCATATGTCATGATTATTTTTTAGAGATTTCATCTATTAATTTTATAAGTCCTCTACTTATTTAAGTCCAAATCCACTAACACATTTTATGTGTTAGGACCAATTTAAACAAGTAATGTATCATAAATATATCTACTAACACTTTTATGTGTTAGGACCAAATGTAAATAAATATAAGACAATCTACTAACACAATTTGTGTTAGGACAATGGAAATTTAAATAACAATCTACTAACATATTTTCATATGTTAGGACCAAAGTAATTAAAATCTACTAACACTTTTATTGTGTTAGGACAATTATAATTAAACATAAACACCCATTTTAATTTGTGTGATTAGTTGATCATGTTTAAATCTACTAACACATCTCATGTGTTAGGACCAAGTTACTTAGTTATCATTTTAGATCAAGAACACTTAACTCATTTTATGAGTTTCATGGATAAATCCATTTAGGGTTTTTGTTCTTGATCATTAACAAAACAAGATTATGAATAATAACATAAAAATGCATAAAAGTAAACATAATGATCTAGGTGCACTTGTATACTTTCTCTTGATTTCTACAAGTGTTTCACCCCATTATTTTGGCTCTTTTAAGTTCATAGAATCACCAAAACAATGTTAAGATCAAAGAAAGAATGGAGATTAAGAAGAGAGATTTAGATGATTAAGAAAATGTAGGTGTTTTCATGGATTTGTCAAGACTTGAGGGTGTGATTTGGGTGTTGGAATGTAACAAGAAAAGTGAGTTAGAGGACTCACAATGAGGAAAAGAGAGAACCGAGAGGTGGTGGTGGTTTCCCGGCGGTCGGCGGCGGTGGTAGGGGGTTCCGGCGGTGGCAGGTGGGGCCTGTGGTGGTGGCTGGTCGCCGGCAGCTGGGCGGCGGCTGTGGGAGGTGGTGGTCGGCCGGAAGGTGCAAGGAGGGAGGGAGAGTGGTGAAGGTTTGTGTGTTGGTTGTGGGGAGACAAGCAAAGGTGATCCCTTCCTTTTATAATCATGTTTAGCCTTAATACCCTTTGGTTAATAGTGTGTTGTCACACTCTCAAGCCTCCTAACTTCTCTAGTGTAGGTGACTTATTTTTATAAAACTTGTTTAAGTTTTATAACTAAAGGGTAGCTTTTATAAATTATTAAATGGTTAGAGGTGATTAAAAATCACAACTTTTTAAAATATAGAGCAAGTATAATTAATCTAGTAGGGTGGTGATTTTTAAATAATTTCTTGGGCCAAAAGTTTATAAAATTAAATGGGTTAATTTTATAAAAACTAGTGGGCTAAAGTGGTTTTGTGATTTGGGCCGAAACCCAATTGAAATCGGGAATGAGAATGGGCCGAGGCCCATTCGGGTTTTGTAAATGGAACGGGCCGAAGCCCGTTAAAGTTTGGGGATGGGCCGGCGGTTCGGGTTGGGCCGCGAAGGGGGAAAGAGGAACCGGTTGGGCCGGTTTCGGCCCAATGTGTTTCGGGCCGCGGGTCGGGTTTCCGGGTTGGGGAAACATACTCGGTTAGTCGAGTCGAGTCATTGTGTAAAAGCTCGGGTTTGTTCGGATTGTTTCGGGCTTATTGGGCTTCACTGGGCCCAATAGGTGGAACGGGTTACTAATTTGGTTAAGTCTTGACAACGTGACATTTTTCATAACATTTTAAGTTCATAAAACGTCTTAACAGTTTATGTCAGCTTTGATAAAATATAAAATGTCAAATTTTATATTTAATTTCTTATTATTAAAATTTCATTTTTAATAATATGAGACTTTCGTATTTTACGGTTATTTAACGCGAGATTTAAATCAGTTAATCATTTAACTAAACGTAGTTAATCATGCGGTTTAAAAAAACAGTAATTCACATAATTATCACGAACATAAAAGTCAACAGAGAGAGGATTTGACCTGATTTTTGGACTGGGTGTCACAGACACTGCCTACCTATTACTGTATGTTGATGACATTATATTTACAGCCTCCTCCTCGGCCCTAAAGACTCACATTTTGGCTGTCTCTCAGCTGAATTCGCCATGAAAGACCTAGGTCCTTTCAGTTATTTCCTCGGCATCTCTGTCACCCGTGATCCGAATGGGTTATTTTTATCTCAGCAGACATATGCATCAGATATACTTGCCAGAGCCAAAACGATAGATTGCAATACAGTGCAAACACCGGTTGATAGAGCCGGCAAGTTGAGTGCTACTTCAGGCGATTTGATCGATGATCCTACATCCTTTTGCAGCATGGCAGGGGCTCTATAGTATCTCACATTCACCCGTCCAGATATTTCATATCCGTTCAACAGATTTGCATGCACATGCATTCTCCTCGCACTTCTCATCTTAATGCCCTCAAACGCATTCTTCGGTATATCAGGGGTACTTTGAGTATGGGGGTATATATGCATCGCAACCAGCCATCTTCTCTTATTGCATACACATATGCCGATTGGGTAGGTTGTCCCGATATACGTTGATCTACGTCGGGTAACTGTGTCTACCTAGGTGATAACCTCATCTCATGGTCCTCTAAGTGTCGGACCACGATTTCGCATTCCAGTGCCGAGGCCGAGTATAGGGGGTTACACATGCGGGTTGCTGAGATATGTTTGTTACACAACCCCTTATGCTTGAGTTAGGTTGTCCCCACCCCCCACCCCCCCACCGTCCGTCTCTTGTCTACTGTGATAATGTCAGTGTCATTTACATGTTCGGGAACCCTATTCAATATCAACGTACCAAATATATTGAGATAGATATTCATTTCGTACGTGATCAAGTTAAAAAGGGCAATTCCGTGTTCTTCATGTACCTTCGCGCTATCTGCTAGCTGATATATTCACCAAAGGATTGCCACAAACTTTTTTTTTTATTTTCGTTCCAGCCTAAGTACCTGTGAACCTCCTTCTTAAACTGAAAGGGTATATTATACAATTATTTATATTGTCATTACTGTATAATTTAAAGGGTGAACTATAACTCTTGTAATTATATATTCTTGTCCGAAATGAAAAGATTGCAAACACTTTAGGCTATCCGTAATGGGGCGTTATGGGGCTTTTTTTTCCTAATATGGCGCCCCCATAACGCCCTTACCCAACCCCCGGGGCGCCATGTTAGTCAAAATGTGGGGTGAGCGCCATGTTAATGGCGTCGTGGAAAGGAGGAGATGTTTTAATTTTTCGACCGTTGAATGGTCATTTGCCTATTTTATTTTATTTTTTTTTAATTTTTTTAACCTATTTTACACACTATAAATACTACCTTTCATCCATTTTTTAACACACTCCTCTACTCATCCTCTCACTTTTTATAAAATTATTTCTACCTACTACAATCAAGATGTTTCCTCGTGGCGGACCTTCTTCAAACCCACCCTTCCAAGCCCCGCGGCGAACAAACGAGCCCGAGCAACAACCGCGTGACCATGGTTTGTTCGCGTATGTTGCGAACATGACGCCCCCACCACAAGCCTTTCCACCTTTTACACCTTACCAAAACTTCGGCTTCAACTCGTACTCGCAACAAAACTTCGCACCATTTCAAACGAGCCAAAGTTATTCACCATATCAACCTTTTCCATCTTCTACCCCACCTTCTCATCCGTCTTCACAAGAACCCGTTACGGTTTCCCTGGACGAACTCGAGGAGGTTCCGGAGACGCAAGAGGAGGCGACGCCGGTTGGACCGAGAAAATGGAGATCTCACAAGAAAAAAGACATCGCGGAACCGAGACAACGAAAAGTTGTGCAACATTGGACCGAGGAGGAGGAGGTGGCACTAGCTCAAGCGTGCCTTGACACGTCGGAGGATCCCATTCACAGCAAATAATATACTTTTTAAACTTAAAAATTTAGTACACACAAATTATTAATTATTATTTTTAAACGCAGGTAATAGTCAAGACCTTGTGACTTTTTGGTCGGAGATTCGTCGAAATTTTTTCTCTGAGATGAAAAGGGAGTCGTACCGAGCTAACGATTCGTTCTCGGGAAAGTGGACGGAAATGAACAAGAGGATGAAAGCCTTTTCCACCGTATACGATCGGATTAAAAGTGATCGACCGAGCGGTGCGGACGACACCGACATCGTCATAGCGGTAATGTCGGAGTATCTAGCAAACGCGCCGACGTTTAACAACCTCAAGGCTTGGCGAGTGGTTTGCGATGCACCAAAGTGGATGAATCAATCGGATCTCTCAAGGACGACAAGACGATCAAGTAAAAAATCAAAAACGCCGTCTTCCGCCGCCGCCACCGATTTCCCTAATATGTCCGACGCTCGGACATTTGATTTGAACGATGTGAACGATTACGACGAGGATGTCGAAATCGAGCGGCCTAGGGCGACGGGTAGGGACAAGGTAAAGGCAAAGTTGAAGGCGAAACAAGCGGCCTCCTCATCGACAAGTCAAACACCATCCTCCGACTACTCCGTCCGCCATGAAGAAATGCGAGAACGTTTTGATGATTTGTTGACAATTAAGAGAGAACAAGCGTAAGCCGTTAACGCTCGGCAAAAAGAAAAAGCGTTGGAGAGGCTCAGGAAACCGATCCCCGAAGACGAACCCGCACGAAGCCTCGCGTTGCAAATTCGAGCCGATATCATGAAAGAATATGGACTTTAGATTATTTTTAACTTTTCATGTTTGGTGTTTTTTTTAATGAATGTTTAACTTTTTTTTTAAAAAAATGTGGTAGTTTTTTTTAAATGTATCTTGTTTTTTTAAATGTTTTAGTTTTTAATAAAGATATTTCTGCTAGTACGAACATCAAGCAGTGTCTTCGGAAGATTGCGGACGGCCACTTCACTGCGGCGGTGAAAGTGCTTTGTTCGTCCGGTGTTGCGCCTTATAATGAAGATACCACGCTCGCTCTTGAGGCCAAGCATCCCCATATGCCGCCCCCATCCTTGCCGACTGTTGCTTATTCAGAGCCTCCCATGGTGGCGAACGTTGATTGTGTTATGGGGTGTATTAAATCGTTTCCTAAAGGGACATCGTGTGGGAGGGATGGCCTGAGGGCGCAACACATTCTTGATGCTCTATGTGGGGAGGGCTCCGCCATTGCCAATGACCTTCTAGAGGCCATTACTTCGGTGGTTAATTTGTGGCTAGGGGGGAGATGCCCGGGTTGTCTGGCGGAGTTTGTTGCTTCTGCTCCTCTTACACCGCTTTTAAAACCTGATAATGGGATCCGCCCAATTGCGGTTGGTACTATCTGGAGACGTCTGGTTTCCAAGGTTGCTATGAAAGGGGTTGGTAAGGTTATGGCGCAGTACCTCTATGACTTTCAATTCGGGGTTGGTGTGTCGGGAGGGGCGGAGGCCATTTTGCACAGTGTTAACCGTGTTTTAGGTGATCGTCACGAGGATGGGTCTCTGGCCATGCTTACCGTCGATTTTTCTAATGCTTTCAACCTGGTTGACAGATCATCCTTGCTTCATGAGGTCAGGGTGAGGTGCCCTTCTATTTCGCCTTGGGTTGAGTTTTTATATGGGCAACCTGCTAGACTGTATCTCGGGGGCAATCATATATGGTCCGCTACGGGGGTTCAACAAGGTGATCCTTTGGGACCTCTCCTCTTCGCACTTGTTTTGCACCCCCTGGTTCACCAGATCAGGGACAATTGCAAACTTCTCCTTCATGCTTGGTACCTCGATGATGGTACTGTTATTGGGGATGTTGGGGAGGTTGCCAAAGTGCTGGACATCATTAAAGATAGGGGGCCTTCCCTGGGGCTTGTGCTCAACATTAGGAAAACTGAGCTCTTTTGGCCTTCTTGTGACGGTAGGAAGCCTCATGCGGGCCTCTTCCCAGAGAACATTGGCAGACCCGGCCTAGGGGTGAAACTCTTAGGGGGGGCTGTTAGTCGGAATGCAGAGTTTATCCAAGGTTTGGCTACGAAAAGAGCTTCCAACGCTGTTGATCTGATCCGCCTCCTCCCCAAGCTGGGGGATCCGCAAAGCGAACTTCTTCTGCTGCGCTCATGCATGGGTATAGCCAAACTTTTCTTTGGGTTAAGGACATGTCCTCCTTTACACATGTTGGGGGCTGCCTCCTTTTTTGATAAAGAACTGCGCATGGCTATCGAGAATTTGGTGGTTTGTGGGGGGCCCTTCTTCGGGGATCTCCAATGGCGGCTTGCCTCATTACCCATCAGGTGTGGGGGGCTTGGATTATATTCTGCGGTTGAGGCTTCCTCGTTTGCCTTTGTGGCATCAAGGGCGCAATCTTGGGTGCTTCAAGATCATATTTTGAGGGAAAGTGGGATATGTGGCATGGACGCGGAGTATGCGGGTGCGTTGGACCATCTTCGGGATGTTACTCCAGACTTCGACTTGAGCGGTTTCACTGACAAGGACACCGCCCCCTCTAAAGCCCAAAAAGTTTTGGCGCGTGCCCTTTTTGGTAAAATCATGCAAGAGATGGAAGTGAAGTTTGACATGACCGTAAGACAAAAAGCCGTGTTCGGATGTTTACAAGCGCCACATGCCCAAGATTTCCTCCGGGTTATCCCTATCGAGGGCTTGGGCCAGCACATGTCTCCGGTAGAATATCGTGCCATTCTTAAATACCGCCTCATGATTCCTATTTTCCCGTCAGATGAGAGATGTCCCGTTTGTCGCAAAGCGTGTTTGGATTCGTTTGGGGAACATGCTGTTCATTGCAAAGAACTCCCGGGGTTTAAATATCGACACGATTTGGTCAGGGATGTTCTATTTGACATATTCAAGCGCGCGGGGATTTCAGCGAAGAAGGAAGCTCCGGTCAACTCCCTGACGGACCCGGCTGATGGGCGATCGACTCTTAGACCGGCAGACATCTTGGTCTTTGGGTGGATAGGAGGGAAGCATGCATGCCTGGATCTCACTGGGGTCTCCCCTCTGGTGGGCGTGGGACTTGGGGAGTTCAAAGTGGGGCAGGCGGCTTCTAAGGCTGCGATGGGAAAAGTGAACAAGCATGAGAAAGCGTGCATTGAAAATCAACACGTGTTTGTTCCTTTTGCCTTTGACACTTTTGGGGTCCTCGCCTCTGAGGCCGTGGAAACTCTGAGTAGAGTTCAACGGGTCATGCATGGTAATGTTATGACCTCTGGTGCTAGGGATGTTGTTTTCACGAGACTTAGTTTTGCTATTCAGAAAGGCTTGGCGGCGCAGCTTGTTGCCCGCCTCCCTTGCCCGCCGGGGTGATTGTTCTCTTGTATTTCAATTCGGTTAATATAAGTAGATCAACAATTAAATTAAGAAAATTTTTTAAGACCATCAAAAATATTTATTTATATAAAAAAATAATTAAATAAATAATTAGGTAATAATTACTAACAGGATTATAAAAGTTTTATCACTACACCACTATTAGTATGGAGTCTCTCTTGATAATGTGAACGCCACATGACTTATAACGCTCATAAAAAGCTTCATCCACTACGAATATCCTTTATCTCCAACACTTTACATTCTATCTAGTATCATGAACCAATAAATAATGAACCAATAAATAGATATTAAAAAGAACCGCTCCGTCGGTTCATAGCTCACGACAAACGAGAATTATCGCCCAAGCTACCAACTCTAGCCAGATTTTATCCTCTTGCATCCTTACCATTTCTCAAACCCTCATCTATCTGATAATCAATCAATCGTTGACGAAACCGAGTGTATTTCTCTACAGATTGATTGAGTAGTTAGTTATACATCGATATGAGCAGCACAGCCGACAAATTGGCTCAATTTCAAGCGATTACAGGTCTCGAAGACGCCGATTTGTGCACGGAGATTCTCTCTGCTCATGGCTGGGACCTTCAGCAAGCCATATCAAGCATCACTTCAACATCAGATGCCGCAACCGACAGGTTCGAACGATCGGAATTTATTGCCGGCGAAGGTGCAGGTCCACCGGGATTAGCATGGAAGCTTATCACACTTCCGATTTCCATCGTTTCTGGAACCCTAGGGTTAGTTTCCGGTGCTGTTGGCCTCGGTTTATGGGTCGTTGGCGGTGTTCTATCATACTCGCTAGGCGTGATCGGATTAACTAACTCCGGCGGATCGCCGTCGGCTCCTTTGGTTTCGGTGTCAACGGCAGCATCGGAAGCCATCGATTTCGTGGCGCGGTTTGAGAGTGAGTATGGGAGTAGGCATCCGAATTTTGTTTCCGAGGGTTTTATGGATGCGTTGCAGCGGTCGCGGCGTGAGTTTAAGCTGCTGTTTGTGTACTTGCACTCGCCGGATCACCCTGATACGCCGTCGTTCTGTGAGGGTACTCTGTGTACTGAGGTTTTGTCAGCGTTTATAAATGAGAATTTTGTTGCTTGGGGTGGGAGCATTAGGGCAAGTGAGGGGTTTAAGATGAGTAACAGTTTGAAGGCTTCTAGGTTTCCATTTTGTGCTGTTGTTATGGCAGCTAGTAATCAAAGAATCGCTTTGATCCAGCAGGTATTTTAACTTATGTAGTTATGTTAAACTCTTGACTAAACCAACAATTGTTTTCTTTTATGAAGTTTGAGGAGTGACATAGTGTCATGAGAACACATCAGTGCTTACCCGAACTAAATTTCAATCATATATCCTACCAACTAGTTCATCAGAGTGTTAGGGCAATTCTTGGACACTGGTTATGAATGGTATTTTATTAGTGATTCGTTTATCAGTTTGAGTTGCTTAGTTATTAGGAAATTAATAGCTCTTGAACCAAAGATGTCTTGTATATAAGATTAACAATCAAATGTAGTGAGAAACTAACTTGCCGTTCCAAAAAAAAAAAAAAGATGTAATGACAAACTGCATGGAAAATATTTCTTATATGGTTTCTTATTTATAGTAACTGCTGTTCTACATGTTATTTGCTTGCTTAAAGTGGGAGGTGTGCTTATTTTAAGTTATGACTTATGATGTGGTTCAACTTGTATGATTTTAGCTACATCTTTGAGTTACTTAGGTTGCGTTTGGTTGTGGAAAACGTTTTCCAGTTTTCCATTTTCAGTTTTCTAGAAAATGAAATGGGTTTTCCATTTCTAGAAAACACTTGGAAAATTTTGAAAACGCGATCTAACCAAAAGATGTGTTTTCCATTTTCTGGAAAATAGAAAACAGAAATTGGAAAACAATGCAAAACTATTTTCCAAATTTAGTTAAAAGAATGGAAAACTGTATTTTCTGTTTTCTAGGAAATTTTTTTCAGAAAACTATCACTAGAACGCGTTTTCTGTTTTCCATGTTTTCTTAGAAAACAGAAATGGAAAACACCCCATGTTTTCCACAACCAAACGCGCCCTTAGCATTTTGTTTCATAGATATAATGGTTGGTTTGGTATTACCTAACTATTCGAGGTGTGTGATCATCCTTTTGTATTAGGGTAGTTGCATTTTCAAGACTCAATGTATATCAAGTATACTTTTTCACTCGAGAGTAATCTGAAAAACAATGGTATAAAACATTCTTTCTTGTTTAGAACATTTAATGCCTTAATTGGAATTAGGAATCTGCCAATTACTTTGTGCAGTTGTGATGAACCTTGTGTTGTGCCTGCCCTCAGTTATTTGCTCCTTATCCTGGGAACATAGACTACTAGTTCATATCACATTAGCATAGTAGCAGAGTTTACCACAGGCTTACATTCAGATCTTTTCTTTCTAAATTTAGAATGTGACATTTTATGGATCGTTGTTAATTGTTTTACAGATATATTCCTATTAGTGAGCTTTTTTTGTCTCGGGAATGCACTTTATTAAGAATGTTCTTAGAGGTGTTTGCTCAGATTTTTATCTGATTAAAACACTTTGACATAGGCTTTTGGTGTAAAATCTTGATATAAAACATGTTATATTAAAGGTGTTTTTTTATTCTTGTTATTCAATATCATGTAATCAGTTTCAAATCCATATCCCAACACTCCAATGTGACAAAGAACTATGTGGATATCAGCTGTGTTGACTAGCTCAAGTATACTATCGGCATCATACAGAAGCTTATGTTGCCTATTTAATTCTTGGAGTCTTGTGTATTTATTTCACGCAAACGATCTTGAGAGAAAGCTAGACTCTTTTAACTCTTTCCATCTATGCATATCATGTAACCGTCTTCTCAAATGGTGTATAATTTTGTTAGAGAATAGAGATTATTTTTATTTTGGCTTATTACTTTCAAATGCTATATAATTTTTGTATAAGGTGTTAACTCTTAATGTAATACAACAGAAACTACATATCTCCTTGTCTGATTACATATTTAGTTTCCCTTTTCTTTTTCGTAGCATCTGTTTTCTGTAAAAGTTTGAAACGCCAAAACCCTAGACACTTACTGATAGGTAATATGAGCTCACAGAATGAAAAATACAGATCTAGTAAGAAGAAGGGGGAAGATATTGTTATTGCAGAATGATGAAAACTGGGTACAATAATGACCAGGGCACTGCCCTCTCTCAATACATTAAGTATGAGCCGACAACTAACAAACTCTCACATGCCTTACATTCACATTATTCTTTACTACTTATAGAATCATTCTCCTAAGTCCTAACAACCTTCTCAGCCACTATTAGTATTACCCTTTTTGCCCCTTGGCCCTTCTAGAATAAACCAAGATGCCATGAGGCTTATCAATCGTATCACTTACCCTTGCAGTCTCAGGATCCGGAACCCTAGTCAAACGTGGCCGCTGTCAGACCCAGCACCACTTTAGTCTGAATCACTTTAAATCCGTGCCGGCACTGCCGTTTGAACCTCCTTCTCATGCCTGTGATCGGTGTCATCACTCCTGGCTCGCCTGCTCTACTGCTCAGTTTCAGTTCACAGAACCCTTGTCGCTGATGCCTCTCCTGCCCAGATCTGCTGCCTCCGCAGCCAACATCTATTCCTGATTCCTAATCAGAATCTAGCCATCTGCCAGTGACCTCTCTTCACACCAGAGTTCCTAGACTCCCTAGTCCCGATTCCTAGACTCCCTAGTTCCGATCCTCATCTGTTTGAGGAAACATTAAATCTGAAATTTCTGCATCCACCATGGAGCCCTCTTCTGTTTCAGATTCTTGAACTACATTGGGTATTCGAGTTCATGCTACTCATTGTTCCAATATTTTGTTGTTTCTTGTCCGTGTGTGTTGTTGTGCATATTCCGAGTCTATGTTTTCATTTAAGATTTCAGATCTCAAGTCCAGTTCCTGATCCAGTTCTGCTCCTTGTCCAAGATACCTGTTCCATGCAGTCTCCGTCTCTATTTTCTGTTCAGTTCCCAACTGTAAGTTCTGGATCATGATTCCTGTTCCAGCTCTTGTTCCTGATTCATGTTTGAGATCGGTTCTTCTTCTTTTTCTTCTTGTTCCTGTTTCTGATTCTTTTTCCGGATTTCTATTCTTGATTCGTAATTCAAGTTTCTAGTTTCAGCACGGGAGAGACAAATGTCAATAATCAGCCTAAGGTGATCTTTCAGTTCTAGACTTCTTCTTGTACACTTGGTTATCCAAGCTATCTATCTGAGGTTTTACCTCTTCATTCCTGATGTTAAAGTTTAGGAGCGTTTGTCGAGCATGGACGTGATGACGTCTTATATCCTAAGTACTAGTCCAGTGCTCATTCGTTGCTTTTGCTTAGTCATTGGCATCCACGTATCATCTTTCTCGAGAGATGTACTCCGGCAATCCACCATCTCAGCTACCCATGACTGACGTTTTGCATTTACAAATAACGACCACAAGTACTGGTTCTTGAAATACTGGAATGGGAGGATACAAGGAATTCGTGCATACCAATGATTAATGCCTGAATCATCCTAATTCAGGACCCGGATCCCGTTCACTTCTGCCGTTGTGGCATCTATTATGACGTACCGTTCACTTCTATGTGAATACAACACAGTCGAGAACTGAAAACGAACCGTTTGATTGACACAAGTTCCAAGTAAAAGTTGAGTATGATAATATCATCAAGTGATGATATTTGGTTTATTTAGGTTGGTTACGTTTCTTGGTTATCTAGCATGTAGGTTTACCCAGTTTCCCTTTCATGGTTTTTTACTTCCCTTTTTATGGTTTTGTATCTTGCATAGTAGGGATGTTTCCTCGAAATGAAATACAACTCAAATTATATATTACCTTTGGATCTAATTACGATCTTTAAACTATGTAAATTTTTGGCATTTACAAGGGTAACAAAGTATATCATATATTTGTATTTACTGTAGGTTGAGGGGCCTATATCACCAGAAGAAATGCTTACAATGTTGCAGAGTGTTCTTGAAGAAAGTGCCTCTGTCCTTGTACCGGCAAGACTTGAAGCAGAGGAGCGTAGAAACAACTTGCGATTGAGGGAGGAACAAGATGCTGCATATCAAGCTGCTCTTGAAGCTGATCAAGTATGTTTTTTAAGATTTACTTGGTTTTCTGAACTGTCATCTGATGGCTAAAACTTAATTAATGACCATTTAGATGCAAATGCATTTTCATAGAATAATGGAAACTTAGTGATCAAACAAACTGAGTAGCAGTTGTCATATTCAAAGCAAAAGCATGTTTCCACCGAATCTTCTTAATTATATGTTGGCTTTAATTGCTTAATTTCTTAACACCAAATCAGGCTAGGGAACGCCAGAAGAAGGAAGAGCAAGAACAACTAGAAAGAGAAGCTGCTGAAGCTGAGAGAAAACAGAAGGAAGAAGAAGAGGCCCGTGAAAGAGCAGCACGCGAAGCTGCAGAAAGAGAAGCTAGATTACTCAAACTAAGAGAGGAAAAATCTCTGTCTTTGGGCCCTGAACCCGAAAAGGGGCCTGACGTTACTCAGGTATTCTATACTCTTCCTGTCTTAACTTCCTTGCTCATCCTAGTATATGTTCATGTTAGAATTTTAAGAAGAAACTTGTATGTAAGTTCTATAGCAGCTGGCCTGAGTCTTCTCTGAGAAATATATGACTAATAACATATAGCTTCTAGAAGAATTTTAACATAACCACTGAACAAAAAGCCTTATAATCAGAGAGGTGACAGTTTCAACTATTTATAAATTAATGGGTGAATTTGGGTTATGTTTCGTCTCTAGCTAGAAAAGAAACATATCAAATGGGTCTAAATTCACCCTAAGTGTATATTTAGCTCATAAAACCTCCTAAACGATTTAATTCATAAAGTTTTATTATAACTAAAAAGTTGTAATTTTTGTAATCATATATGGCGCACTAATTGTTGCAAAAATATATAGGCCTTTTGGAAATGTCTTTCCTCAGGGCAAACTTACATGCTTTCTTCCAATCCATACTAAAATTACCCATTTTGACTCAAATACCAACCATCCAGCCCCTCCATTTTGCGATATTGAATCATAGGGGGTGTAAATGAGTTTAGTAGCTTGTTTCTAGCTCTATGTCTAGCTCGAGCTCTGCTTGTTTTTTTATTTATTAAATATTCAATTAACTTTTTGTGTTATATATTTATAATTATAAGTTCTTATATATCAAAAAATATATATGATTTAGTTTTTTTATCATAATTTAATATATAATAATATTTATTAATTATTAATTATTATATAATTATATAAAATAAAAAATATAAATAATAGGCTGGTTTAGGCTCGCAAGACTAATCAAAAGAAGCTTGGGATTTTGTACTTAATGAGCTCCAATTTAGGCTAGAGCTTGTTTAAGCTCAGCTCATCTCGAACTCTTAGCGAGCCAATCTCAAGTAGCTCACAAGCGGCTTAACTTGTTTACACCCTTAGATAATTGCTTATAATGGTAGGATTTAAGTTAATTACAGTGTTGCAAAAATCGGGATTAATCGGCGCCTAGGCGCTAGTCGGGAGTTTAGAGAGTAATTTTGGGCTAGTCGGTCAATTAATCGGATGGGTCAAAAATCATTCATAAGTCGGGCTTAGCGGTCAAAGTCGGTCTAGGCGGACAAAGTCGGTTCTAGGCGGGCAAAAATTGGTCAAAGTCGGATTTTCAAGTATTTAGACTACTTTTTGGATTTTTAAGTACTTGGTTTGTTATATTGAAGTTTGAATTATATGAAATTTGAAGTATTAATGTGAATTTCAAAGTATTATTTTCATAAAAATGTGTGTTAGTGTGTGTATATATATAAATTCTAAAAAATTACATATAAAAATTACGAAACGATTAATCCGATTAATCCCTAGGCAATACCCGACCGCCCGACTAGCGCCTAGCGCCTAGCGATTTTTACAACTTTGGTTAATTATATGTATAGATTTACTTGGGAAACTACACATGAAAAATGTTCCTTAAGAATTAAATATTAATGATCTGAATTTTATACACTTGTTGGTTTTAGAAACCCATGAACTGTAAATGTATAATAAGTTAACCTGATGTGTTGGCTATCATTTGTGTTCACGAATTAATTTGGATAGCGAGAAGAGTATGGAAATTGTTGCATTTCTGTTTTTGGTTTTCAAGAACAAGTTGGAAGCATAGGTTCTATCTATCTATATCATATAAAGTAAGTCCAATCAAGATAGTGTATTGAAAGCACAACTACTCATTATAAAGTAGAAACTAAGTACCGCGAAACATAGTCTCCCATTCAAAACTAGGTGGGAAGTGTTAAAACTGAACCTATAGAGAATAATAAAGATGTGCATTGGGTGTGGCTCTGGAGTGGAATAAATGGCAGGGAGGTGGCAAGATGGGTAGTTGGGTAACAGCCCCAAATGGCTGTTGAAGTTAGTCATTTTTTATGGTGTTAGGAAATCTCACCAATATAATGGTCATGCAGTCATGTGCGGATAAATAAGCAGAAAATAAAGAACACACAGAATTATTGTCACTAATTGACCTAGTTCACAGATGAGTTCAGTAGGCTATATCTCATTTATATCAAGATTAGATTTTACAATTACATAGGAGTTGTAATTGCCGTTTCCCAAATTAGGTTATGTATACTTACGGGACATGTACCCTAGGGCTCTGGCTCCGTAGTAACGGCTAGACCATCTCAGTCTACACAACTCAACATATACGTGCCGTAACTTAAAGGAAAACTTCTAGTTTTGGTTTAAATTGGCATAAACAAACCAAATTACTATCTGGGTAGCCTATAATGTTGTTTTGATATTTGGGTGTCCTTAGTGTTATGTTTTTGAATACTTGGTGTAATTTAACTATAAGTTATCCCTTATAAATAATGTATGTGATAAAAATAATTAGAAAACAACATTATTACACTAGATAAATATAAAGCTTTGAGTATGAACAGTTTATAAGGTTGGATGCATTAAAAATAAACTTTGGGTGGCTTTCAGTTGGTGAGACCTGTTAGACTTTCCCCCTTTAGTCAAAGCTAAACCGTAACTAAATCCATTTACAATGTATATCTCTTCCATCATAAACCTATTGTACTTGCTCAACGCAATGTATTTACATGTGATCACTTTTGTTCGGTGATGTAGGTACTGGTGAGATTACCAAACGGAGAGCGAAAAGGAAGGAGATTCCATTCTACTGCAAAAATACAAACTCTATACGACTTTGTTGATTCTTCGGGGACCTTGGAAACGGGAGATTACACTCTCGTCACCAATTTCCCTCGTGTTCTATACGGCCCAGACAAACTATCTTTAACACTCAAAGAAGCTGGACTACATCCTCAAGCCAGCCTTTTTGTCGAGATGAAATCGTGAGATTTGTCACACATGACAAGTCTAGTTCATACTCTGGCCCCAACTGTATGTGCTATAGGATTTCTTTTCCTATTGAATGGTATCTTCTAGACCAACTATATGTTTAGGACCATGTTGATTGTTGAATCTGTATCAGGCAAATATATCTTTAGACCAAATGTATTAGTGTACAAATAAGCCCATCTGACAAACAGAATGACATGTTAACAGTTCACTTCGGTCCAGTTTTTGGAGGACGGACACCCCTGTGGGGTTGGGGTAAGGGTGTTTATCGGATTGGTTTTTTATTTTTCTTGTTTTTTTTTTAATAATTGGATGAATTTCAACGGAAGTATAACTATATATAACAATAGGAATTGGTGGTGAATAGTAAAGTTTTACTTTTTCATTTCGACTACAAATATTTTCTTAATTTTATAGTTTTGGTCTACGTCTTTTTTTTTTATACTTTCGCCACTATTACTTTTTAATTTAATACTTTGATCACATGACTTTTAGAGTTTTACATTTTATACCTCTTAATACTTTCGTTTTTAATATATTTTTTTTTATAGTTTTATACTTTGACCTATGTTTTAAACCCCTTAACTTTTGTACTTTCGGTCTTAGTATACTATTTGAATTTTCGACTTTGGCCACGACTTTTTTATGGTTTTATACTTTGACCACGAAACTTTTAAACTTTTACGTTTTATGTCTCTTAGCTTTTCTACTTTCGTTTTTAGTATACTCCTTGTTTTAACCATAAAACTTTTAGACTTTTATGTTATCTACCCTTAACTTTTCTACTTTTGTTTTTTCGTACAAGTGGGTCGACCCGCGTTTCGCCGCGGAGCCGAACCGTTTTAGAAAGTCGGTTAGCGAAATCATAAGACATGAGTTGTGCTAAGTTCAAAGAGATCAAATCATCAAAGCCATATTATGCATCCAAAATGCTCCTTTGCACCATTTTGGATAGTATAAAGCAAAAAAAAAAACCTATATAATTAAGATTAATTGTTTCTTTGTATTTCCTTCCATATACTAAGCAAGTAATAAAACTTGTACAGCTTGGTGAAAGAAAAGCGGGTCACTTGAAAAACTTAATGTATCTTGATTAGCTTTTTCAAGAATAAAAAAATATGTGTGTGAATTGAAATCACCACTACCACCGGCAAGAGTCCCTCAACACCACCATCCGAATATCGACACCCAGCAAACAATGGAGGAAACAATTAAGATTACACCATCCGAAATTCGAAATCCAGCAAAAAAAAAAGGAGGAAACAGTTAAGATGAAGTATGGTGTGTAGCAAATCAATTCAAATAAAAATAAATGAAGAAAATAATCAGATGAACAAAAAAAAATGGGGATGGGTAATAGGGGGTAAGGAATGAATACCATATCCATTCAAGGGAATGGATCTATCCACATATTTGATTATGTTTTTCACACTTTTTCTTCATTATCATCAGTTCCACAAATTAAATTTGAAGATTTTGAGCCTTTTTACCAAGAAGTCGCCATCATTCTTTCTTTTCCTGAAAAACAACGATTAAAGGGGAAAATGTCAAAACCCATGGATAAGATAATTAAAACTGAAAAGATCACCATTGTTAACTATAAGTTGTTCTCAAGGAAGAAGATAACATCACAATAACCAAACACACAGATCTTAATAGCAAAATTCACAAACCACCACTAACAGTTTCAATGAATCTGTAAGACATACAATGGTACCTACTTAGAATTGTTAATCTAATGGTCCCTTACTACTAAAAATCTTAAGTGCCTAAAGAAGTAGTAATCTGAAGTCAGTGTGGATTATCAATTTCAACAAATGTAGATTGTCAATTTCACCATTTAAGCACCTGTCGTGATCCCTTATGCCTTGACATTTCTTAGCAGTAATGAATAAAAATGAATCATAGGCATTCCAGTTTCATAACCAAATTTCGAGACTAATTCATAAATCGATGAGCAGACTTCATCAAATCAGTGGCTATATAGGTTGAAACACAAACATATGGTGATCCCATAAAGATAGCTAAGTCTGTCTCGCCAAGTCTATTTGTATATCACGACAACTCAAAATTGGGTCAAGGCTATAGAAATAATGAAAAAAAAATTAATATGATTAGTCGGCTACATTCATGAACAACCAAGCCAAAAAAAAGAACTACAGTTTGTTGGCGCCTTTCCACAACAAACTTTCCACAGGTAAATTTCGACGTCTTTCATAGGTGAGTCTTAAATATCCAGAACCTTTTGAATTTAGGTAATAAAGAGCACCTAATAAAGAGCATTTAACATTAACCATCATGGTTAGATTTGTCTTTTATTTATCAAACATACTTTAGAGTTAAAATGATAATTTAGACCTACATTAGTGTAGGGACGAAACTGTTTGGTATGTTACCTTGAGCGTTCTGTTGTCTTGCTAATGAAGATGGCCAATCATGGCGAGATCTCTTTCTGACATTTTCTCTGTAAAGCGTAGTTTTGGCATCTTTAGTTTGTGTATGGGTGCTCCCATTCTGTCAGCCTTGACTTTCTAATAATGAAGACTTCAGTAGGAGTTCCTACCCCATCTTCTTTCAGTGATTTAACTTTCTCAATTTCTATTTGTTGTTACCTGTAGTAAAAGAATAAAATTTGTTAAAGTCCTTTAATCCAACAACAATACACACAAATACGTAGACATTTATCATGGGACAAAATCAATACAAACTACTTTGGGCATGATACAAACTGATTTCACATAATGAAACATACAATGTGTATAACGCAATTTTGCAAACAAAGATTAAATCAACTACAAATTCACTCCAATTCAAAAACTTGATTGGACCGTGGATTGGATCAAGCCAACATCACACCTTGTTATATACAATGATTAGTAGCAACCAAACCCAGGAAGAGAAAATTTGCATATCCACATCAAAGGGGTTTGATTGCAAAAAACCTTAAATAGGCATGGATGTGTGAACAGGAGGATTCTGACATCAATCGTCAAGCCTATAAATCTGAATATTATCTCCTTATTGAAATGTGTAATTTTGATCTATACTATAAATGGTTATTAAAAATTATAAAAAAAGCTTGAAAGTTCTTTTGTCCTGTAGTATGTGACTATTGTATGTGATCTATGTATTTTTAAGCAAACCCTTCTAGATGACTTAAACAAATGCATATTTAAAATTAGGAGTGTCTTCACTTACATAATTAGCAGATAAGCCAGGGTTTCTTTAGTGTGGAAGGGCTTCCATTTGTGCAGGACCGTGATTTGAGTTGGGTGGGCGTCGCTTTTGTGGCGTATCTGAGAGATTCTTCTTTCATGCGCCATTGTTTTCCTACATAATTGAATGAGTAAAATCAAGTGGTTAATTTGTATAGTCAATGTTGTTTAACGCTAGCAATAATTTAGAAGCTGATTATAATATGATTTTGTAGTTGTATATAATTTGTAAGCATCATCATTATTTATCGCACCTTGTAGGAGGCAATTTCTTGTAAAAGGTCAGAATGCACAATGTTCATAGTTGTGTTAACGGAGTACCCTTCTTGTGGAACAATAAGTACTTTCAAAGATTGAGGAGATGTTGCTAATAACCAAAAAATATTACACTATAAACCACAAAAATCACAAACAAAGGACAACAACATTAGAAAGTAATAACTTACGTAGCAGCCAGCCGTAGAAGGAACTAAAAATGTCAAGCACATATTTTCATATTAAAGGATTATGAGTACCAAAATGGTTGGCTTACTTTTAGACTGACATAAACACTAAACCTTTCATACTGTATATTACACTAACAAATTGAAGGAACTGACAGGCTCATTGAATCAAGCTTTCCAAAGCCTTAAAACATAAAGAGCCTTGGATAAAAATAATATGAAGAGTATACAAATAAAAGTACCTAAGAAGAAGATAAATGATACACTTGCAAAGCTGCAAACTTTTAACCTAAACACAACAGGCAATAGTCACGCTTCAAAAACAACATTTAAAACAAACAAACATAGTTGATTATGAGTTGTACAAACATATAAACCTCTTGAGTTCATGATAAATGGCATTCAATTTCTATAACCACATACATTAGATAAATGGCATTCAATTTCTAGTAAAATTTATTTGGTGAATGTCCCAATGTCAAAACATTTTAAAAAACACAAATTTGCCAAAGCTTTGAAAAAACGGTGCATTCAAAGGTGGAAGCCATTTGTATTGCAAAATAGAGCTTAATGTTTCTGCTTTTAAATAACTAAATGGCATGAAACATATACAGGTAGGTGAATTTGGCTCCAAATCAAACCACAAACAATATGTTCTAATCGGTTAAGAAACTGACATATATACTATAGTATTGACCTTGATGTATAATCAGACTCGCAACCAAAATTCGATATGCAAGTCAGAGGAGCATGGTGGTTTTGCATCTTCACTTTTTAGTTCATATCATCATCATAAATCTTGCAAGCATATTATAGTTTTGAAATAGCATGCACGTAATAATGAACTTCATTGACCAAAACTATCATCAAATTATGCTTTCTACCTGTTCATCAGGCCATGATATTCTTATCATGGGGCATGTTGACCAAAATTATCAAAGTATGCTTTTGCTTCCATCTTGCTTCTACCTGTTCATCAACCCATGATATTCTTAACATGGTGATTTATTGAATATTTAGGCTTAGCAAATTCAATAATTTTATATTTATATAAAAAAATGGATTTCTTTGAGCCATGAGATTACCTCTCAAGCTGAAATGAAACTTCAGTTGTTGCTCTTGGTTTTATTCACCTGATAAATACAACCAACACACATATTGACATGTTATGCTAGCAATGGTTAACTAATTGTTTTAGATTCATTATTAATTGTAGATGGAGTCCAAAAATAAGCTCATATACAGCAACACAACACATAGTAGTGCCATAATGAAAGCAAACCAAATCATTATAGATAAAAAAAGTTATAATTGACCAACAAAGATGTGAAAAGTGAAAACAATAGTCATAAGAGTTAATTCAAATAATAAAATTTATCTAGGAAAACAAAGAATGTTATATCTTTTTTTTTCCAATCTCCTTCATCAAGTAACCAATCCATCTTGGGAGCCCCCAAAGCACCCTAGTTAAGCAAAAAAATATAACAAATTGAGGCCTAAAAAAGACATGCGATAATATCTTGTGCAAAACTCATTCGTGTGCATAATAGAAACGGTATTTTAATATGACCTCTTCCTAAATGTAGCACTATTAATAAGTTACTGACATCACCAAGAAATATTAGAGCAACATTAAATCCTTTTAGTGGAGATGTCATGTTTATCATAGTAACTTATTCAAACACCTAGCATAACAAAAATCTTATCTCTGTTCAACTTAAACATGTAACCGAGATAAGAGAGCAAGTTCAACCTAATTGCACACAATCTAAGTGTATTTCAATAAATTATGTTTGCTTGTTGTTTATAAAGTGAAAAAAAAAACAATGTCAATTGGTACTCTCTTCAGATGCCACAAAAGAATGTACAAACCATGGTAAAACAGATAAATCAGCAAACCCTAGTTTGTCTTAAAATTACTAACCCCACAAAAGAATGTACAAACCATGGTAAAACAGATAAATCAGCAAACCCTAGTTTGTCTTAAAATTACTAACCTGTGTGATACGCCTTTGTCGAATCTCATACCTAATCGTGTTGATTTGAACTCCAGTCGGCCTCTAATGAACACGTAAATGATCTTCAAATCGTGATGTACTCGTCTTCCGATCGCCCTTGATGCTTGATACGCCTACTCGTGGTTTATACCCTGTTGAGAGAGACGAAAGATAATTAAAAAAAACAGTTAATTACAATCGCCGTGCTTAGCATTGGAGAAACCCTAAATTCAATTGGTGAATACAGAAAGCAATTCTAACAGATCGGTACTGTGATGATGGTATTTATCGAACCTTGGCAACAACCTTCTCAACTTTTTCTCAATCGGAGAACACTCGACGGAAGGTGAAGAAGAAGGTAGGTGGTAGTGGTTGCAATCGATGAAAATATCTGCCTCAAGATGAAAGATCCACTCTATACCCTAAATCGGATTTGCTTGAGTAGGTTTTCCTTTTTTTTAACCGATGTGTGATTCACTGGTCGAGCAAACTCAAGAACAAAAAGAGAGAAGATTGAGAGAAATGGGAAGAGCCATGAGGTTTGGTGGAGTAGATGGAGAAAGTCATTGGCTTCGTACGTATTTTTTCTAGAAAATCTGGTCTTTGAGATAATTCAAATATTTAGGCAGGAAAAGAGGAATAAGTGGGCCACCACAATTCGTTTATTTTCTGGGTTTGTCTATGTATAGTTGTACATATGGCTAGAAACATGGTACCATAGGCTTTTTCTTATTATGCAAAGCTAACTTGTACAGCAGGCTTAAATTTTGGTACAATGGATGTAATTAATTTTGGTACAAAATATGCATTGAGAGATTGTACACTATGTTTTAGAAATGGTACTCCAAGTTGTGTTTTGTTATTATAGGATAATACTTTTAGAGATTTTGACTTTGATCACTATTTTTTTGTTGTTTAATACTTTGACCACATTAAAATGTCTATTACTTAAACTGACGGGTAAATGGGTGTCCCACCGTGAAACGTTTTATACTCCTCAATTTTTCTACTTTATTTTATTTGGCCACGGCACTTTTAACTTTTCTACTTTCACTTTTAGTATACTTCTATAGTTTTATACTGGAATTGAAGAACGCAATCATATCTGGGCATTTGTTGCGTTCAACTAAAGAGAGAAATTTAAAATATATCATAACTTATACAAAAGATACAGAGATGATGAAAAGTAGAATATGTAGAAAGAAAGTGTGTCACAAGAGAGGTGATACTCTTGACTGTTAAAGACTTGGTATAGGTATAACAAAGATAATAAAGTGTGTATATGTGATTCTTGGTGTTGTTAACTTTGGTTGTCAAAAAGTTTGACTGCAAATTCAACGATGACACTCGATTATCTCGGATGAAACTCCGAACTTAACAATCTGGTGTCAAAACCCGTTTCCGACATAACCTGGTTCCAAACCGGTTTTCGGCATAACATGATTCTAAACCGGTTCTTGCAAACAAAAAACACAAACTGTAGCGAAATCGGCGGTTCAGGCTCGACCCTAACTAGTTTGCCCACAACCCAGTTTGTAGACCGGTTCGATTCCGGTTTAGAAACCGGTTTTGGTTTCCAAAATGGATAGAGAGGTTGTTCTCAAAAAGACTTCAACTCTAAAAAGAAACCCTTTTTTGTTTGTTTTTTTACAAAATGCATGCAAGGAAAAAAGGAAACATACAAGAAAAACATAGAAGTGATCAAAGAAAAACAAATGTAGATACATGCCCATTAAGAACATAATCAGTCTCAAAGCCCATGCTAACCAAAATTCAGTATTTTCAACTATAACTTCGTTGTGATCAGAATCTTTAGAAGGAGCATTATGATCTTGGTTTGTTATCATGGCTCAACATCATCATCAGAAGAAAAAAAACACATTTATCACCAGAAATAATCTCTTCATTTGTACTCTATGTTATAAAGAACAACTTTGTCATTAAAAATAGTCACTTCATCATCTTCAACATTTTACAAACTTAGCTTATGCACTTCATCATCATTGTCTTTATCATTTTCAACATTCATATCTATAACCATTCCTTCCGCGATTCTCTCCCTTTTTGGTAGCATCACCTTCAAATGAAGATGGGCTCGACGAGGATAAGGAGGGAGTAAGATAATGGGTTGTTTGGTAGCCTCTTAATGGTCATTACTAAGTATAAGAGAGAAGAATGTGACTTGTGAGAGTTTAGCATTAAGAGGTTACTTCTTAACCATTCAACATCTTTTAAACCTCTTAACGGTTAAGAGACATTACACCATTAATAGATAGCATCTTAATGACCATTAAAAGACAATAAAAAGCTATCAAAGAGTCTTTTAATTGGCTACGAATTCTTTCAAGAAAGTAATATCAATTGCTTGTGATGCTACAGTGGCTTGTAAGTTAGCAATATCAGACTCTTGAGTTGCTACCATAGACTTCAGCTTCTTGAGTGACCTTTTTCAAATTTCAAATCCATAACAACATCACTCAACATGAACCCTAATTATATGATAATATCACCTTCTCTATTGTTGTACTCTTGAATTGACTCTCATAGCTCATTCTTTGAAAAATACTTGGAAGAAAATCATCTGAGTAGCTTAAAACCAGATATACTTTTTTTGTTATAACTAAGAAAGTGATATCTAAGAAAAAAGAGTGCATGATCTCGTAAATTACTTATGATTTAGAATTATTCTCAAAAGTTCTCAAAACCAATTGGTTCTCAAATGATCCTCTCCCTTTATATTTAATGCTATAAAGTATTGTTTATTGTATTTTGTTTACTTTGTAGCGTTAAAAATAAATATTAAATGAATAAATTATAAAGGTTAATTTTAAGGACCAATTTTGCATTTTACATATGGAAGGATTCACTATTCATTCTCCATCATATTATTTAAATATTTTGTGTGTGAAACCTTTTACTTAAATGGAATGTGATTTTTTTTAAAGGTGAACAAAATTTAGAGAAGATAAGTTTTGTGCTAAATTTTTTTTTCTCTTTTGGTCTAATTTTTTTTTTTAAATATTTTGGTCTAATTTTACTTAAATGGAATGTGATTTTTTTTAATTAATTCTTATAATACTATATATGTGTGAGTGTGTGTTTCAAAAAGAAAGGAGCACTATATATGTGTGAGTGCAGGGGCGGACCTAAGAAGGCCCCAGGGGTAGCATCCGCTGCCCCTGAACTTTTACTCCGACGTGCAATTTTTTTTTTAAAGTTTTCGGTTCTTCGCGACCCCTGAAACGAAATTTTCGCGACCCCTGGAAGAAATTTTATGGTTTTTACCTAAGAATATGATCAAAAACCCTTGAAAATATGATCAGAAGTCCGTTAATTACCTAAAAAAAAATCCGGGGGCGCTGCCCTTGAACCCCCGTTAGTCCCGACAATTTTTTTTTAAGCTACCCCTAACTTTTTCTCCTGGATCCGCCCCTGTGTGAGTGTGTGTTTCAAAAAGAAAAGGAGCACACCATCTCCTGTATATGATTATTAAATTTTTAATAGTTATTCTTTATATGAGATTTAAACTTTTAATTCTTTAGTAATGTACTTCTAAGATGTCAGATCGATATATGGTTGAGACCACGACACTCAGAGGCGGACTTGTAATAGGCCCAGGGGGTCCTCGGGACCCCCTCAACTTCGTACGTAAAGTGAAAATTATGTGAACGGTTTTTAAATTAATTTTTTTGTGTTTAGAAGTTATAAATAAATAGTTTAGTAAAGTAAAACAAATAATTCACAAGAGCCTAGTGGTTATATTGTCCAACGAGTTTTTAAAAGGCGTTAGTTCGATTCCGCTGCTTATCCTTTTCCATTTCCCCACCTTTTTTAAGGTAATTCCCCACTTTTTTCATTCCCCACCTTTTTTAAGGTAATTCCCCACTTTTTTCATTTAGCGTTATAATTTTTTTTCGAAACGGCAGCGATAAGGGTTGTATAAATGGGGGTAACACAACTTTTTTCCCACTTTTAATTTTTAATAATTTTAGTGAGGAGAGTAAATGAGAGGTAACACACGGTGAGTTTCGGATAAATCTGTAAATCTATTGATCATTCTTTTATTTTCATCTTTCAATTATTTTCATTTTATACCCCTTCTTTTCAAATACATTTATCTTAAATCCCTTTTATAACAAAACGATTACAATGTATAGAAATATAGATTTTTGTTTGAATCAGCTCCATTCGAAACAAAATTTAATCATCCTCATTTCGTCTATGATATTTTTTATTAAAATCTTGTAACATCCTCATTTTTTCTATATTATTTAAATTCTAATGATGATATTTTTTTTTGTTTTTGTGTCGTATTTATCTTATGTGACTAATCCGATCCGGACCAAATTTCTTTATATATGTTTCTATGAAAGTGAAATATCTCAAAATAGTAACTCCATCAAAAAAAAGTTTATGGACCTCCTTAAAAACGTTTTTAGTTCCGCCTGATGACACTATAAGTTTATCCCTCCTATCACCTTGCATGTTATGGCGTGTTTAAAAGTTTAAAACACCTCCTCCAATAAAAACAAGTATCCATTTTGAATCAATAATTTGAAAGAAAAAAAACAATTGTTGGTTAAATATGTAGCATCTCCAATAGAAAAGGGCCTTTACTCATTCCTAGAAAAACGGAAGTTTAAATTAAAGAAAAAGATTATCAAGCGCTGAAAATGCTGGAATTGGGATTAGGGTTTTATAATCCTTTCAAGCGTGAATTTCAATCTACAAAATTCCTTCGATAAGATTCCTCCAATTCGATAACAATCTTAAATTCTGCTTCTCAAACCTTGTATACGACGCTTGATTCGTGGCTTTGGTTCCCTTAATCGTTCCCCCAATCGCGCAATTGCATCGCATATGCGTATATAAATGATTGGGGATCTGAAGGTTTTGCGGTATGGCTAGGATATTCGGAGAAGAAGCGCCACTAGTTTCCAGATTTTTGATTCATTCCAAGAGTTCATACACATCATCATCGCCTATGATTTTTGCTGGAAATTACTTCAGGATCCGATCGTCCATCGATTCTTTCTCGGTTGCATGCGAAGCATTTTCTGAACACCGCCAACTCTAAGGGTTTTCGTTCTTTATTCGTCCGTTCGTGAGCTGTTTTTTTTCTTCTACGTTTCTCGGATCCGTGACGTTGTAATTGTTGGTTCTAATGGGTTCAGAAGTAGGGTTTTTTGGTCCTGAGAATGATTTGTTTGCGAAATTGAACTTGAATTCGAAACCGAGACCAGAACTTGAGGATCCTGATGTTGTAGAGAGGTGCCCTCACAATCGGTACATTCGGGTAAGAATGCATTTCAAATTGTACCGTTCGTATATCTGTTGTGATTCATTGAATTTAAGAGCATCTTTGTTTATCATCATTATACCTGTATTTGGATAAACTAACTTGTGTTGTGATCGTAAAGATCCCCTGCCTGGTGAAATTGAAGCAACAAAATCAGTTTTAGGCTTATTATACTATTCCTAAGTTGAAGTGTTTTGTGGTTATTATGTTGCAGAGCTACTGTTGAAGTTGTAATAAATTAGTTTTTAAACATGTGATGTGAACTAGAATTCGACCAATTTTCGACTAACATATCTGCTATGAACTGCTACATTTTATTGTTTTGTTTATTGGCCCTACTGAGAATATTTACCAGGTTCTTAGTTTTTTCTCTGTCCATTCAGTATAATGAAATGCTGGGGAGAGGAGCATTCAAGACTGTGTATGATCTCTAGACTTTCATCTTATTTTCTTATGCATAGATTTCTATATTGTACTTGGGTATATAACTTTTCCTTGCTGATGTAAGTCTATATTTTATTGATTTATTTACATAATCATGCTTATTTTTCTGTTTTTTTTTCTTTCTTGGTATTGGCAGATACAAGGGATTTGATGAAGTTGAAGGAATTGAAGTTGCATGGAACCAAGTGTTGTTAGATGATGCTATGCAATCTCCCGAACATTTGGAGAGAGTTTATTCAGAGGTTCACTTACTAAGGACACTAAAACATGAGAACATAATCAAGTCATATGTTTCCTGGGTGGACGATGAGAAGAAAACTATTAACATGATCACCGAGTTGTTCACCTCTGGGAATTTGAGGCAGTGAGTCCTGTTCCTCTTGTTCTGAGTTTGTATACATTCCATCTGGATGAGGTATAAATTATGTGTCTTATTTGCATTTAGATACCGCAAAAAGCATAAGAGTGTTGATCTGAAGGCTATCAAGAATTGGGCTAGACAGATCCTTCGAGGCTTGGCATATCTCCACAGTCACGAGCCACCTATTATTCATAGAGATTTAAAATGTGACAACATATTTGTTAATGGAAATCATGGAGAAGTGAAGATTGGAGATCTAGGACTAGCAACTTTGATGCTACGTCCCACTGCCAAAAGCTTGATTGGTAACTAAAATGCATTTAGATGCATTTGAAAGTGTCACGGCTTTAGTAAACAAAATATTAGCAGTGTTTGTAATTTAGCAGTGTTTGTAATTAATTCACTGGATTTCAGGAACTCCTGAGTTCATGGCTCCGGAGCTTTATGAAGAGGAATATAATGAACTCGTCGACATTTATTCATTTGGAATGTGCATACTAGAGCTGATTACCTGTGAATATCCCTACAGTGAATGCAGAAATCAAGCACAAATATATAAAAAAGTTACTTCAGTAAGTTCTCTACCATCCACTATCATTTGATACATCGGTGTTTTGAATTTTGATTTGTGCCTTGGGACTAAATATCTGGTTATTGTGGTTCAAAGTTGAAGTAATCAGTTATGATGTTTGGATAAACAGATCTTGCTTCTTATTAATTGAGTATCCGTGTCCCAATGATTAGTTTTATACCAGCTGCAACAAAACAGATTATGGGTAAAACAGAGTAATCTATTGACAACTATAAACAGTTATAGCTGATTCAACATCCACAATCCGCTCTACAGTTAATTACCTTATTCTGATTATTATTCAGTATCTTATCATCACTTTTAAAACACACATCCAAACACCATGACTTGTTCTATTTTCCCCACACATAAGAAACGTGCTGTCCTAGAATGTGGATGTGTGTAATGTTGGTCTTCATTTGTTTAGGGTATAAAGCCTGCCGGTCTTTCAAAAGTCAAAGACCCACAGGTCAAGGAGTTCATAGAGAAGTGTTTGGTCCCGTTGTCTCAAAGACTACCTGCAAAAGAGCTGCTGAAAGATCCATTCATTGCCTTCGAAATTGTAAAAGAACATGTACTTGATCCGGTCAAATTTGACTCTGTCAAACAGCCAACACCCAACTCATCGGCCATGGATATAGACCGTAACGACAATAAGATTTCATCTGATAGCTCATGTATGAAGAGCAATACTAGCATCCCCTGCTTCGCTTCACTTGAACTTCAGTGTGTCAATGAGAGAAACGAAACCATCCGGTTGAAAGGCGAAAAGAATGAAGATAGCTCTGTCATGTTAACTTTGAGAATAGCTGATTTTAGTGGTAAGAACTATTTGTATTAGAGGTGGCAAAATGGGCAGCTTGGGTAACATGTCAAAATGAGTTTTATTTTTATTTTTATTTTTTTATTTTTTGTGCTGAATCAAAAAGTGTCCAGTTGGGTTGACCCACGTTTTCCCCATTTTTATAATTAGTTTTTTTTTTGTTGGAATGACATTTGTTTTGTAAATGGATCTTTGTAAAGACAATAGTTGATAGTTCTTTTGTTATTTATGTTCAGATATTGTTACTGTCTTAACAGGTAGCATGAGGAACATCCATTTCCCATTTTATCTGGATTCTGATACTGCACATACAATAGCTCAGGAGATGGTTGAACAGCTTTACTTATTGCATGAAGATGTTGCTGTCATAGCAGAGCTGATTGATGACATGATCTTAAAGTTTGTGCCAACATGGAAACCCTCATTCAGAAAATCTGGTTCTAATGGAGGAATTAGTTCACATGAAGGTTCGGTAGTCAATCAGAATGGTCAAACTGCATGTGGGCCCACAAAGGTTCCTCAACCAGAAAACAACGGGTCAGATTATTCTTCATCTACATATTCTGGTGATTGGATGAAGAGCTCAGGAACCATTACCAGTGATTCACTACCATGTGAAGATTATCATGAGAAAGATGTGTGTGAAGATTTGAAGCAAGAGCTTGATGCAATTGAAGCACGGTATCATCACTGGCATAGTGAATTGCAGAAGTCTAGAGAAGCTGCAATTGAAGATGCAAAGAGGAAATGGGTCTCCAAGAAGAAAGTGTTGGTTTTTTGAGTTTTGGTGGAATAAGACCAGCGAGATTTGCGCATTCTTTACTCATTTAAGGGTGTTTTGTGAGTGCTAACTAGGCTGTTTAGTTTTTCTTGAACTCTTACCTTTCATTTTAGACGGTTTTGTTTGTGATTGTTGCATTTTGTTTGCTGATGATTGATCCCAATTATAAGTTGCATTTTTTGATCATTGGTTCGGTGGTTGACACGAATACACAATATAAAGTATCAGGTTTTGAGTTTTGAGTTGTATATAAACTTAACAAAGAGGTTGGATAAATTACTAATTGTGTTCTTTATAAATATATGAAATTACCAGTTGTGTATTTTAAATTCATTAATTGCTGATTGTCTTTTTTTTTTTATTTGAAAAAATGATCCATGCATATTTCCTTTCAGTTAACACAAATTACTGATGTGTCATTTCACTACACTATATTTTTTTTAACAAATTTGCAGGTGCCAGCTTGTTAGATACATTTTTACATGTTCTACAACACTTCAAAACTTATTTTTTACCATATATGATTGCTTTGTATCACAGTAAATTTGGTGGAACGAAGTCGATTTTGCATCGTTTATTATGCCGTCTCAAGTTAAACTGATGATACAAAAGATGCAGAAATTCAGGATTATTATGCTTTTACCTGTCAAGCATGCCAAAGTGTTTGAAGAGGCATTATATAACAAAAAATCTGAAATCAAGAACATGAACTTGTATATACACAATTTCACAAATTCCAAATATTTAAGATTATATACACCAATTTGATTTACATCAAACCTGAACCAACCAACAAAAGCTACTTGACAAACTTTCATGAGCGCACTTCAATGGGACAGACAAAACGACAATGAATCGGGCCAAAAACAACAACAAAACGCTTATTGAAGCAGCGATTCATACACTTACCAAGAGGGAATTCAGATATATGACTATTAATTACTACCAATTCTCTTTGACAATTTTCGACTTCTCAAGAATGAACTTTCCTTCCTTGTACTTTTGTGATTCCTCGTATGCCCGTTCATATTTCCAGCCCAAGACCTCGTGACAATCAGAGCAGTACACGTCAGCAACCGTGTGGAGGCCAGTCATCAGATTCCTGTCTTCTTTCACTCCCATTGAAACATTCATTGCATGAGAGAACAAAAAGGCTCTACCATTCCTCCCCTGACACCAAAAGAAAGCAATTTTGATTCGAGATTAAGAACCCCTTTAACATCTACCACTAAAATATCTCCATAATTAGAGATCTCATCAATCTTGGCAAAAATCCGTTTCAAATAGCATGATCTTAGAAAGGTGAGATGATGACAAACCTAACCTCTATCCTACGGGATAAAGATGCTGCTTCTAGAAAGACTCTATATGGATGAGAATAATCTTGGCATCTGTAATTTATATTTTATATCAAGAATCATCCTTTCACTAAGAAACCAGTCAACAAGGTTTTTTGTTCCTTCAAACTTACACAAACAGATCAAGAAGAAGCATGAAGCTATAACTTAAGGCGGGTTTTTGGATGGGCATTATAAGCTGATTATGTGATGTTGAATAATCATATAATCAGATGTATCTGGATGTGCTTCTGCTGCTTAAAGCAGTTATTAGTAATCAACAAAATGACCAAAATGGACATTCATGTGAACAAAAATGAAGACATATTGTAACAGGATAATAGAAGTCCTTCATATTCGGACAAAAGAAGGGGCAGATAATGTAATTTACTATACCCTTAGGGTTTAGATTACACTAGCATAAAATGAATTAACTAAAACTGATCACTTAACCTCAACACAATCAAATAATTAGACTAAAATCCATTTATCCAAACATTAAACATTCATTATTGCAATTTCGAGCCAAGTTAATCCGTTCCAAAATGCAAATACCAAAGGGCTTCTGGCCCAATGGTATCCGGTGGTGTACATAGTTGTGTCCTTATTATTCTTATTATAAGATAGAGGAGTATGATTAGATGGATGTGTGCTTTCCTTCTCTAAAAACAGTTCCAAAATGCAAATATTTTGCTAAAAAGTAGAGCTCTCAAAACACATTATTGTATCAGTATGCACATGATCCATCTGCTACTTCACATTTTGCACAATTTTCATCTTTAATCTTGGATCATCAAAAAAACTTTTTTGAACAATATTTTTTCAGCAAGAAACATCAACATAAAGAGTAAAGATCTATTCAAACAATTTATTCATCATCAAAGAATCAAAATCAAGAAATTGTACTTTAAAACCCTTCAATTTTAACCCTGACCTGAAAAGCTTTAGAAATTATATCATCATGAAGTGCAACATGATTTCGACAATTACAGCAACTGTATAACCTCGGACCAATCATTTCCGCCATTGATGATCAAATCTGTTAGCACAATCAATTAAACACCCAAATCAGATGATCATACTGAAGACAGAAAACTTAAGAAAAGCACTAATTTTTCCTAATATCATACCAACAAAAATTCAAAGATTGATACGTAACTTGTACGGAGCTATTTGACCAAAGTATAAATTATGTTGTTGAGATCAAGAAACCTTGAAAAAATGGAAATTAGGATGAGAAAAGCATACCCAGTAACCGAAACAGTGGATTCATTGTTTGTGTGTGTATATTTAACTATTTATGGCATAAAAATGATGACTTTGTTAATTAAAGGGTAATCTACACGGAAGGTTTTAATCCGTGACGTGGGTATTCTGAATTTCAGAATTAAGACGGTGAGAAATTAACAAACAGACGGTAGGGTTTCTTCAAAGAAACTTTCTTGTGTTGAATTTTAGATTTTTTTTTGGATGGCAAAGATATAATAAATAAATTAAAACCAGCAGGGATTGACACTTTGACAGGGACATTACAATAAGGCCAAGCTTATATCACTTTGCGCATAAAGGATACGATGGACCATGTGAATTTGGAAGAGATGGTAACAAAGTCGCATGTTGCAACTTTCATTGTGGTGTAGTGGTAGGAAGCCTGTGTTCTCTACTTGAGACACATGTTCGATTCTTACGAGCAACACTTTGGAATGGGCATTGGCGATGAGGGGAGACTTGGGGCTGAAAGGTCACAAGTTCGATCCCTGAGCTCCCAGGTTTTACCACCCGACCGCTCGCGGAGGTGGATTTTCCCTGGAATGAGCTCAACTGGTGTAAATAGTCCCCGGGTTTTCCGGGGCATTCGTTGGCCGTTCAAAAAAAAAAACAAAGTCGCATGTTTTATAATTACGGTAACATAATAATTACTCAGGGTTATATAAATAAATAAGAAAAATTAATCTCTATTAATCTCAATTATGTTATCTACTTGAGACACAGGTTCGATTCTTACGAGCAACACTTTGGAAGGGGCATTGGCGATGAGGGGAGACTTGGGGCTGTAAGGTCACAAGTTCGATCCCTGAGCTCCCAGGTTTTACCACCCGACCGCTCGCGGAGGTGGATTTTCCCTGGAATGAGCTCAACTGGTGTAAATAGTCCCCGGGTTTTCCGGGGCATTCGTTGGCCGTTCAAAAAAAAAAACATATTAACTGATAATAATTCCAGTTTTGATTTTTCATCATAATACTCTCAGCAATAGACATATTGGTCTATATTGATCCTCCGTTAAAAATACCCTAACTCCATTAGTATTTACTAACGTAACATATGACGAGGAACTATATTTAAAATTTCTTAAAATAAAGGAAGTTTTTTGTAACTTTTTTAAAAGATTGGGGAGATTATTACATGTATTTCTCAATCCACCATCATCTTCATAGGCTTTTTGAGTTCAAATTCAAGAAGAAGATCTTCAATTCTAACTAACAATTTAGAATTCTTCAATCGTATTTCTCAATCCAAACACTTAAACCCCTTACTGATTCTTCAACCGTCGTCTAATTTCTTCGACACATCGTCGTTTTCACAACCACTAAATCCTAAACCTAACTCCATGTACAATCTCGATTCTCTCTGGTCCAGAAACTCAAATTCTGATCCGATTTACAATCCGGATCCGTATCATAACCCGAATCCGGTGGATAATGGACAAGAGAAGCTAGGTGTACTAAAAAGCGTACGTGAGTTTTCCGGCGAGCACCTACCACCGCTCTGACCACCGACACCACTATCATCATCTTACCTGTTCAATTCCTTTGTTTTATTATATTCCTTCACCTACGCTGTGTTCCCGAGTTCATTTAACGAGGGAAAGGAAAGGAAAGGAAAGTAAGTTTAAAAAAAATTGTGTTCCTGAGTTTCACTTAAGGAGGGAAGGGGAAGGAAACAAAAAAAAAATTGTGTTCCCGAGTTTCATTAAAGGAGAGAAAGGGAGGGAAGAGGAAGGAAAGTTAGTTCATTTTCTATTGTTTTTCTTTCCTTCCAAATCGGAAGGATTTGAAAGAAAAGGAATCACTCCCTTTCTCTTCATTTCTTTTCTTTTCCTTTCTCTTCATTTCCTTTCTCTTCTCTTCTTTTCCCTCTTTAAGTAAACTCGGGAACACAGCGCTAATACTAGTACATATGCACACAACAAATTACGCAGCTCACAAACAGACAAAATAAAACAAAAGAATTAGAGAAAGAAGAGAGAAGCAGCCAGCGACCCGTGTTTTTGTATTTATATTGTATTCTAGTTATTTGTCACCGTGTTTTTGGTAGCAAAATGGTGTCAAAAGGGCAATTGTTAATAGACTAGAATATTACTTTGTATTTATATTGTATTCTAGTTATTTGTATAGGGTTTACTTTGTAAATATGTATCCTATATATTGAGGTTGTGATTAATGAGAAAATCACTTTGGAAAATAATTGATTCCTTCATGGTATCATTCTCCTAATCACGATCCTCTAATCCTAATTCTTGTCACCGCCGTTTTCTGCCCACCAGCGACCCTCCTCCTCCGTTGCTTTCTATCTTCTTCGCTGCCATGGAAAAGGTTCATCCTGTCGCTGCCGTGACCAACATCAAACACTTCATCCCTATTCCTCTCGAACTCGGTACTCAACAGTACGGCCAGTGGTGCAAACTCTTCAAAACCACATGCCGTGCTTACCAAGTTTCGGACCACCTTCTTCCCCGGGCTAACACCGTCGCTCCCACTGAGCCCGCTGCCAAAGCGGAATACGACAAGAAGACCGAAGAATGGGAGCGACTTGATGCTATTGTTCTTACATGGATTTACGGCACCATCTCCCCCAGTCTTCTTGGTAACGTACTGAAAGAGAATACCATGGCTTACGCCGCCTGGACTACTCTTGCCAACATCTTCAAAGACAACAAGACGACTCGTGCTCTGCAACTCAATCAAAAACTGTGTAATACACGTCTCTCTCAGTTTCCTAATGTTACTGCATATTGTCAAGAGTTGAAGGAGTTATCGGATCAACTTGCCAACGTTGATTCCCCGGTTAGTAACGAGCGTCTGGTTCTGAAGTTGATTTCTGGTTTGTCTGAACAGTACGAGGGGATTGCGATGTTTCTTCAACAGACCGCACCCCTCCCTGATTTTTATGAAGCACGGTCCAAACTGTTACTCGAGGAAACAAGGAAGGCCAACCAGGCTCTTCAGTCGGCTCAAGCCGCCGGTCAGGCTCTTCAAGCGACCGCCACTGCAGCCCCCACCGATGCCCGTGGCTCCTCCTCCTCGACCCCACCTACTGCCCGCAACCAGAGCCGTAACCTGAACAGAGGCAGGAACCCTCGACGTGGACAGGGACAAGGCCAGCCTCAACCACGAGGCCCAGCTCCCCCTTTTGGAATGGGCCAGATTCCCCCTTGGTCACCCTAATACATGTGGTCCGGACCACTGCAGCAGGCCTGGCAGCGCCCCACTTGGGCTCCGGCTGCACAAGCCTCGCCACCTCCCTGCACGTTTTCTACCACTGCTCCGCCACCTTCTGCTGCCCCGAGAATTCTCGGTCCTCGTCCGTCTAACAATTTTTTTGCAGGTTATGGTGGTATCACTCCAGAGTACCCGACGTATCAAGTTGCGGTTCCCACCACATTGGATCCTTCCATGTACTCGGTGACCCTTAACCCACCGGACAACTACTGGTATCTCGACTCGGTGGCAACTAATCACATGACCAACAATCCAGGTAACCTCTCGTCTGTTCTTAACACTGGCATTTTACGAAATATTACTGTCGGTAATGGCATGACCATTCCCATGACCAGACAACCATTTTGCCACCAAAATATAAATGGTGTCAAAAGGGCAATTGTCACAATTTTGCCACCAAAATATAATTGGTGTCAAAAGGGCAATTGTCACAATTTTTCCATCACGCTCTATTCTCATAAAGCAATTGTCACCATTTTGCCACCAAAACATGACAAAAAGGCAATTGTCACCATTTTGCCACCAAAACATGTTTTATTAGCAAAATGGTGTCAAAAAGACAATTGTCACAATTTCTTTATTTCATAAGCAATTGTCACCATTTTGCCACCAAATAAGTTATAAAAGATGTACAGGTCATAATCAGCTTTATTCTCATAAGTAATCATCACCATTTTGCTACCAAAATATGTTTTGGTTGCAAAATGGTGTCAAAAAGGCAATTGTCACCATTTTGTCACCAAATACAATAATCACACATGTTTTATTTCATAATCACGCAAACGTCACATGGATGCATAGTCGAGTTCTAAAAAAAAGTTTTTTAACTTCAAAAAAAGTATAGCAATACTATACTCGAATTAAATTGGTAGCAAAATGGTGTCAAAAAGGCAATTGTCACCATTTTGCCACCAAATACAATAATCACGCATGTTTTATTTCATAATCACGCAAACGTCACATGGACGCATAGTCGAGTTCTAAAAAAAAGTTTTTTAACTTCAAAAAAAGTATAGCAATACTATACTCGAATTAAAAAGAATTAAATGCTCGATTTTATGGTGTAATTTTTTTAAAAAAACCGATGTTATACGAAAAAGTTATAAACGTTTAAAAAGATGGGGGAACTTTTTTATAGGTTATACCCATTTTACCCATCTAGGTTATTTGCACGCTTATTTTTTTTGTTTTGCATCTGGATTAAATTTCTCAAATCTGAACCACTCATTTATCAAAATCAAAGGCTAACATCACTTCGCACACTTCGCATGGAAATATCCCTTTGTATTTAAACTTTCACACACACACACACACACACACACACACACATATATATATATATATATATATATATATATATATATATATATATATATATATCTAGTGAAAAGTTCATTGTAGACACCCCCATAAGTGTAGACAGGTAGACACCCTTTTCACCATTAGATCTCTTGATCTAATGGTTGTGATTAATTTTCTTTTTTCTTTTTTTCTTTTTTCTCATTAATTAGAAACTTTCACATGTGAAAAAGAGCTATTTCACATGCGAAAGTGTCTACAATGAACCTCACCCTATATATCTATCTATATATATATATATATATATATATATATATATATATATATATATATACAGAGAGAGAGAGAGAGAGAGACGCCCGCCCCCTCCATCCCAGCCACGCCGCTGCTGTACACTGTCGCTGTTCTTCGTCGATTAGATCCCTGAGTTCGTTTTGGTTTCCCGTTTCTACATGAAATGTATAATCATTATTCGTTTTCGTTTTTGTATCTATCTTTCGGTAGTAAACGTTACGTACCGAAACCCTAATCGTAATCAACCGGTTTTCTAGGGGAACCTTTGTTGAACCATCGTGTCCCGATTGGTTTCGTCGTGACTAGTTGAATCTGTTTACTTGGGTTATTTGGATCAATGGTGGGATCGTTTTAGAGCCGACCTCGTGTACACGCTTCCGCATGTTACTTATTCGACAAGTCACGACTCTAAAATTTAAAAAAAACCATACATGGAATCCCAACTTATTAATCAACTGGTTTCTTGTTTTGGATATGAAACTTGTTTTTATAATTCTTTATACTATGTTTGCTACTGAGTATATTTGTTTTTTTGTCAATTACCACGATTTCTGGCTAAACTCTTGTACTACCTAGGCATAAAGATGAATACTTTTTGATTTTCGGTTTTGATTCAATTTATAGTTAATTATGTTGGACTAATATTCTAGTAACGAATCTAATTTCTACTGTTTTGATGCGTGTGCATGCTAGATCAACTTTATGATTGTTTTCGATTCCATATATTGCCTTTGAATGTCTTTCAGTTTGGGTAGCATATTAGGTCACCTACTGTGTGTTCGTGTTTAGTTTATGGTTTGTTGACGTCCTAATCCATAGGAATAGGACTCGATTGTTTGCTTGATTTTAGTGTTCTACTTAGCCTAGAAATCCGAAAAGTAATGGGTTAGTTGGGTAGTCTTTTGCATTAGGGTTTTTAGGTGTAAAAGCCTCGGGAGGAGGTTTGCCTAGATTTTTTACTGTCTTAGCTATTCCGAGTCATTACGTGTAGTTCTTAGATTACTCCTTGCATCTTAGGGTGTATTGAGGTAGAGAAATCCAGAAGGTGATTTATCTATTCGAGTACTAGAGTATTGTTGGAGAAATCCGGAAGGTGATGCGTCTTAACTGTTGAGCATATTACGATCCTTAGATTTCCTTTTAGGTCACACCCGGAGAACAATTTGAGATCCACTAAGAGTTTATAGGTGTCGCTGTTTAAGATCACACTTCCATCATAGTTTACCATAGCCGAGAGAACCCAAGAGTTGCAGGTAGGATTCTTAGCCTAGATGGTGCTTTTTCTTCATCTGATTTCGTATTGTTTTCAAGTTGTTCGTTTATTTTGTCTTAGCTTCCTCATTTCTTAGTATTTTTTAGTTTAATCATATTTTTAATTTCAGTTTGCTTAAATCATTTAAAAACCTTCTTTCAAAATCGAACCAATTTTTCCAGTTTGCTAGTCATTTCTTATGTCTATTGTCAGTCTTTGTGAGTTTGATATCTGAACTTTCTTTAGCTATACTACATTCGATAAGTATACATGTATGTCGCTTGTGGTCTGGTTTAGAATTTTCTAGATTTATTACTCATTGTGTTTAGGTTGGTTTTAGTTAGTTTTTTTTTAAACCACTTTTAGCACATCAATGACGTTAGATACTTCTGTTTTCGACTTGCCTATACTAACCTATGGGGATGGAATATGCTTTGTAAAATGGCCCCTACTCCACCATGAAATCCTCTTCCAAACTTATTGTGCAAACGGGTAACGTAGGAAGATATGATCCACACTTTCTTTATTGGATTGAGAAACATTTGCACGGCGAGGATGGAATGCAAATGCCCCTTCTAACAAAATTTGATAACAGAATACATACAAAACGTATCATTTTAGCAGATTAAGTCTTCTAACTTGATTTATTAGAGAAAACAATTTGAGTAGCAGCTTCCTGATACCATTAACCAAGAATGACCCGCTTGAGTCATGAAGGTTTTATACATCATTTATTTTAATCAAATAATGCTTTAAGAGCATTGTATATTATAATCCAATGGTATCTTGATGATATAGTTGTAAAGTTACTAGAAAAGTAAACCAAACAAAGGAGGTACTAAATGTTTCCATCTTAACAAACATCATTAATGTTGATAAAATACATAAAAATATCATAATAAAATGTGGAAACATCTTGAGTTAGAAACAACCAGTGTTAATGTTTAATCCAACTATGAAAACTGCATAATAATACTCTATTATAATGGTATACAAAATTCCTTATTTTAAGAAGAACTTCTGAATCTGTCATTCATGTTCTTCATTCCCACCACCTATGCCCCCTGAAATCATCTGACTTCCAACAGACAAAATACATTGCACACACCTTTAAATAAGAATTGATTTGTTGACTTTGACCATTTCTTTATAAAATCCCCTCATATATCTCATATATTGAGTGGTTCAGCCTCCAATTCCCTCACTTTATCTTGCCCTGAAACCATTATATATAAATTTAACAACCAAATTTACTTCAGAAATGAAAGAATGGTAGAATCTATCTATAGGAAAATATGGAACATACTTGATCTTTCTGCAACCCCCAAAAGGCGCCTTTGCAACATAGATGCAATGAAGAGGAAAGCAGAGCACATTCCGAACATGACCGAGATCGGGAATGCATCAACCTTCAAGGAAATAAAAAATAATTGATATTGGCTCATTTGTATATGTGGCAATCATGTTGGGTTGTCAGGTTAATGGGCTAACCCGTACACACTTAAAATAGTGTAACCCATACACAACAAATGCAACCCATTTAACTAAACGAGTTAAACGGGTTGACAGATTGTAAAGGAGTCATAAACAGGTTGGTGGGTTGTAAAATGGGTTTAAGCGGGTCGAAGGGTTGACCTTATAAACTATACTCCTTTAACTTTTGTTCTAATTTTTAAACAGGTCGATGGATTTATCTGTTTAATTTAATGGGTTAAAGGGTTAAAAACAGGTGAACTCGAACATGACCCGTATAGTTAAACGAGTTAATAGGTCAACCGGAACACAATTTTTTTTATTTATCAAACATGTTAGAAATGACAGCCCAAAACTTGCTTATTTTTGCATCTTGGGTCAGGAATTACTACCCCTTAATGTGTGCATATGTAGAGTTAGAGAGAGGACACTCACGTTGTAAAGCACAATGCATACAAAAATGTTGAGGGGAATTCGGAAAAAGTTCATAATGGTGCTTCTGGCCTCTTCGGGGATGTATTGGGACCTCATTTTCATTATAGATGGCCAAAATAAACCAACACAAGCTTCAAATACACAGAATCCAAGCAGCTGGATACACCCTGCAAATGTTATGCTTCCACCCTTCTCTTTAGAAGGAGCCACCAAAAACTGTTGAAAAAAAGTAAAAATCAAACATTTATATTTATATCCTTACCCACATTCATTTGTAATATTAGAAGCGGACAATGTGATATAATCTAAAATGGGCTGATTTGTGTTATATTTTCTCCCTTATTGGTCACGGTCAAAAGTCAGTCAATGTGCATTTACATGCTTATATTTTCTAAAATCTCTGTTCAAGAAACTAGATATATTTCTGGATAATATACTTAGTATGCAATCATACTCGATACATTAGTTATATACAAAATTCATGGTAAAAAGAACAAAATATGATTGTGTGTTAACCCAACCACTTAGACTGGTATTAGCCCTTTTTCCCACCTCTAGCTAACATAAAATAAGGTCAACAGAAAGTGTGACACATACACTTGTGATGACAGGAAGCAAGAGGGATGCAGAAGAGATGACAAAGACGATTTGCATGTAGCTTTCGACTTTAACTGATGCACGGGCCAAAAGCCGAGAAGCCAAAGAACTTCCCAACATTGAGGATAACATGAAAATAGAGAAAATAAAACCATGTGGAATATCTTCACCATTTGGGCTCAAAGCAGGAGTCCACAAAAACACAAAAGTGTACATTGAACCTTCAAATAGGGATTGAATTGCGCCCAATAGTACTATCTTTTCATCTGATTCCACAAAAAAAAAAATTAAAAAACATATAATTTACTAATTCAGGATAAATAATACATATAAATGTATATAGAGTGAGGTTCATTACAAGACACTAAATTGTTGTGAGAACAAAAAAAACAAACCTAAATGGTTCAGTTTTTTATTTTTATCAATGGTCCATATTTCCTACATACAAATGTATGTGTTATATACATAAAAATCATTAAACTAATTTGTTCATTAATTCTTTAAGTTTTTAAACATACCTACCTACACATGTATATGTTATGTGTAGGTAATATAACCTACACATGACTTGCACACGTGAACAAATATGACATTTTAACCATTTTCTTATATTAAAAAAAAGATAAATTGAAAAAATGAATAACTATTTTCTTGCAAAAACCATGTTCCGCATGAAACCTTCCCCTATGTGTGTGTGTGTGTGTATAGAGAGAGAGTGAGAGAGATACCAGATGCAATTGCTACTGCAGCTCCCCTGAATTGGGTCATCAAATCCTTGCTTTCTGATGGGTCACCATAATTTTCAGTCCAAGATGATATAATGACAGCCATGCCGATGGCAAGAAAGATGGAGGCTGCATCAAAAGGAGCCACAGGTCCCATAGCCAATGAACCGACTAATAGATTCCCAAATAAACCAGCCAATATAGCAACGAGTCCGTTTCCAAGAAATACTGCTTTGGAGAATGTTATTGATAGCCATTGTTGCTCAAAACCCCTCTACAAAGTAAAGTTAGAATCAAACACATAGTATTGACAAAAAAAAAAAAAAAAAAAAAAACCAAATTACAGGCAATCTCTTCAAGTTTTTAAAAAAATCAGCTTATAGCATAAATCCTTTAGTATGGATTGATATCATGACAATAAGTTCCTAATTATTATTAATTGAAAAAAATGACAATTTTTTTAAATTTTTTAATGTTAAAATAATCTTTAATTATTAGAACTTCAAACAGAAAAAGCACATCCAAGCATGATCTTCTACTGCCCTCAATCTGATTCTTTATTTAAAACCACTTAAATAATTTAAATACACACATCCAAACACCTACATATCACATCTCAATTCTTACCTTGTTGTGTTCAGCAACAAGCCATGATTCAAAAGCCGAAAACAGGAGAGAAGTAGCGATCCCACCCAAAATACGACCCACCATCAGAACTCTGTACTGAGGTGAATGCTTGGTGATGCAACTCAAAATGTAAGTTATGCAGTAAGTAATCGAAGCCCTTTTCCGACCACTGAATTTTACAGAACAGATTTCGAATTAAACTTACAACAATAATTACATAAACTTGAACACAATTAGTAAAATTTATCCAAGTGAAATGCAAAATTACTGTTTATCAGCTAGTGATCCAACAATTGTCCCAAACAGCATGGAAGATCCAAATCCAGCAATAAATAGCTGCCCGATATCTCCTTTACCGAAACCGTATGTCGTGTAAAGATAGTACACATACGGTCCTTGCAACCAATCACCAGCTACAACCACCATGAAATATGTTCCAAATAAGCTCAATATTTTCAAAAAAAATGAGGAACTTAGGGTGTGTGGTATACCCCTGTGATCATGAGCCACAACAGTTCACTAACCCCCTCTACTCATGTGAGGGGTGGCTGTGAGTGTACACATGGTGTGAAGCAACCTATTTTCAATTAATTTATATTTTAAACATATCAAAATTAAACACATTTAATGAAGTTTTTTTTTTCTTTTTCAAAACCTTAAATCTCACTCACCCACACCAGTATACCCCTAATGATATCCTTATGAAGAAATGAAAGAATAATACACTCATCAAAGCAACTAGATCAATCCTATACTAGATCACTAGCTCCACATTATGGATCCAATAACACACATCAAACTATCTTATCCAATTGAATCAACTACAATTTCAACAGATCCATAAAAGTTACCACATTTAGCAACATTTAGAGCAAATCTTGAAAAACCCAGATCTAATTCAGCATCATAAGTTTCAAATCACAAGTGGGTAACACAAATCAAGAACAATTGACAAGAAACAATTACGGAAAATGTGAAAGAAATGATACCCATCATGAGGGAGTAGACAAGGAGGTAATTGTTCTTGAAAGAATTGAAAGCAGAAGGAGTATTGATCCGATCTTTATTGTTCTTGCTGAGCTCCATTGTTGCAACAATAACAGCAAGACCCCCAAACACTATCAAGTAGAAAAGCTCCATGATTCTTGAATCCGATCTCGATCTCGATCTGGGATTTTGTGGGAGTGTGTGAATGGAAAAATGTAGACCAGAAAGAAAGATGAGATCCTACAAAAATCTTTGTTTGAAGTGTGAAGGAAGGGAGGGTATATATATTAACAACCGGCAATGGGATCCAAATCTGAGGGCTTCACCATTCTAGCCAAAGGGTGTCGGTGAGGGGTATGATTTATAATATCTTTTGTATCCATGGGTAAAAACAACTTAGTAAACGCGTATAATATCTTAAGACATTATTAAATGTTGCTTTCCTAAATTCAACTAGTGGTTTTATTCCGAACGTGTTGTGGCCTTGATGATTTATATACTTTTTACTAATAGAATTACAGTTACATAAAAACTAATAAAATTTAACATAACCACGTTTAAACTTACTCGGTCAATACACACTTTTAAAATTTAAAAATAGAAAAATAAGATATCGAAAAAAATAAAAATTTAATCTCTGAAACGTTTTAATAAAAAACCGATAACCCTAGGAATTAAACTTTGACGCCTATTGATTCACCACCAGAGCAAGCCTCAACCAGCCATTTGATAATACAAAGATCACCATATTTAGGTACAAATTAAGTTTATGGAAATCAAATTGTAAACACTAGGTTTACTTGAACTTGTGATCGATATCTCGGAATCGGTGAACTCAAAGACTAGAAAGCCCAATTCGAAAGAAGCTCGACAATTGAAATTTGAAAAGGAATCAATCTCAAATTTATTAAAAGAGAAAGAGATGTTTTTTCTTTTCCTTCACTGATTGATTATTTTTTATCAAATTATCAACGTTAATGTGTGGGCTAGTGTTTACCATTGTGGTTAGAAGAATGATGATGGTCCAACCAAAGGTATTTGATCATGCCAAAATCAATATATACTATTATATAATAAGGGTTGAGTTCACTTGAAAACCCCTCTTATCCTAAAAACTTAAAAACTACTTACTTTTCGTAAGGTTTTTCAAAAATAATACTCCTGTGCGTCTTTTTGAAGAATTAGAACTGAAGGGGTAGTTTTGTTAACATTCTAAACAAACAAAAAGATAGCGTAACAAGGAAGACACCAGTTCTAGCCCGTTACACTATCTCTCTCCCTCATACAACGGAAAAGGCGATTCCGACGATCAACGCTCAAAATCAAAGATCAAGAGGTCAAAACAACGATCCAAAGACAAAACGAAAATGACGATCAACGATAACACTAGGTAACTACTAGAAACAAACGGATCGTTGATTATTTTAACAAAATTGGGACGAATCGACACTTAGGGTTTTGAAAACGAAAACTGTCGGTTCTTCCTTTTTTCCGATTTCCATTTGATACAAAGCAATAATTTCACGAAACAACTCGAAAACAACTGATCATTGTTTTATTTCACGAAAACTCGACAATTCAGTGCATTAGGGTTTTAGTAAATATCGACTTCATGTTTATATGTTTCAGTTTCACCCTTGATTGCATGTTTATATGCCATGGATTACTTGCTCTTCCATTTTTAAGTCTTATTTACTCCCACATTGTCACTATCTTCTGCACAAAGGTAAACTTGGTCATTTTCGGGTGAACGCACACTTATGTATATATGCTCGTTAGGTGTTTGGTAGATTGCACAAGACTTCTTACTTGCAACTTGCTGTGTTATTTATCTGGAATTGTTGTGCACCCAAATGTGAGTTTAACGTCCCCTTTTATCTATTTTAATCCTGTTAGGGGAGATTAACATGCAAACACTTGAACAGTTAGATAATTATATCACCTGAATGATAGTGGCACACTTATTATAAAGTCCTCACTTTTAGAGTTACTGTCAATGTGGCATTAGCGAAAACTTATTTGGTAGATCTACTGGGCCTGACAAGCCCCACCGGGTCAGTCGTGCAGACACGATTAGGAATGGAGCGGGTCTTATATACTTCTTAGTTTTAACGAGACACAATTGATCTTGTCGAGCTTCAGTAACTGGATAGCTAGTTTATCTAGTCAAACGTGCACTGATTTCTTGAAAATAGCATAGATAGCTATTGATATATTATCTGGATTTTAAACTGAACTTGAATATGAACTTGAACTGTTATTGAACAGTCAACCTTGAACTTAAACTTGACCTATTGATGAACAGTTGTTATACACTGAACTAGGACTGTTGTTGAACAGTCGATTTACATTAAACTAGAACTTATGAACTGATAAACCTGTGAACTCACCAACCTTTGTGTTGACACTTTTTAGCATGTTATTTCTCAGGTTGCAGATGTTCGAATATCACGAGTACGCATGCATGAGTCTTGAAACACTTTTAGTGTCTTTGGTCAAGTCACATCACCTTATGTGACGATGTTTTTACTTGAATACTTTTATTGTACTTACGCTTCCACATTTGTAAAATTCTGAAAATATATTTTAGTTAAATATGAAACGTTTTCATTAATTATTGGTCGCTTGGTGTAACTAATGGACATCAATCCTGGTTTGTCACGCTCCATGCGGTGGTATTCTACGCGTGAATTTTTGGGGGTGTGACAGATTGGTATCAGAGCCTTTGGTTACATCGAACTAAGATTTTCGTCTTAGACTGCAGCTGTTTTGCATTAGTTGCACACTTAAACGTTTTTTCTCATGTATCATGATACTCACTCTTACACACACCTAGTCTACCATATGTCATTTACATCATCGCATCTTCTTACACACACGGCGAGGAGCCGGCTATTACTGAGTCGTTTTCAACCTCTTAGAGTTGTGTAGCCCTCTTCTTCGCATGTGTTGCGACAAGAAGTCGAAGCGAACCGTAGGATCACATCTTCATTCGTGACGAGCTGGTTGCAGCTCGGGATTATCCTAGAACCAGAGAGATTTTGGTAGCGCTGATGCTTCACCCTTAGTTGCTTTCTTCTTTGGTGCCATTTTGTGATGTTTGATTTTAAAAATGATGAGTAAGTTGGGTTTCATTTGTTGTGAAATGAAAGAGAGTTGTAGGTTTGTGAGTTTGATAATTTTAGGGAAGAGAACTAGACGGTTTTGGGACTCGAAAACACCTTTTGATTAATTTGAAGAGAGAAACGATTACTGAAAAAGTGCAAGTGGGGCCGACGTCATGTCTGATAGGTTTATTCAATAATAGCGCTTATGTCGAGAGTATGGCGCAACACAATACAGCTGGCATAGCAGTTATTTACATGATAGACCCTTAGGGTTTGAATGTTGAAAATATCTTGAGATTACCTCAGTATTAAGTAATCTTAAGATGTGGTTATGCCGGTTGATTTTAACTCGGTTTAAGTTACCCCGATGAAAGTTATCCCGGTAAGGAAAACCTTTACCTTGGTTGCTTCAAGAGATTTAAAATCAAATATTTTAACCCGGTTGAGATTACCCTGGCGAAATTTATCCTGGTAAGAATGACTTTTACCCTGGCTGCCTCAAGAGTTTTAAAATATTACACTTGTGAAGTTATCTCGGTAAAGGTTAACCCGGTAGGTTATCCAGGTTGAGATTACTTCGATTCACTAAATCAATTTGTAGCTTAAGGACATTTCAAAGGTTATCTTGGTAAGTTATCCTGGTAGCAGTTTTCAAAGGTTAACCTGGTAGGTTATCCCGGTTGCACAGAACTTGATTTTTAAAGCATTTCTCAAGATAATTTTCACAAAACTGAACCGTGAGGTTCGAAATTATGAACAATTTGTTTGTAATTAACAAGAGAAATATATTTTCGTTTTCTTTTTGTATCAAGAGATGGTTCCCGAAAAAAATATTTTTGATTTAAAAAGATATGGTGTAATCAAAGTTCATCATCCCAATGGATGTAATGGGGTAAAAGAATCTTGCCTCATCAAAAGATTTAGTAAATAGGCCAGCTAATTGGTTTTTTGTTGGAACATGATGTAATTTGATTAACTTCTTTTCTGCATAGTGTCTAATAAAATGGTACCTGATTTGAATGCGCTTTTTCTTTGAATGCTTCACAGGATTTTTGGTGATGCTGATGGCACTGGTGTTATATGTATACATACGAGTTTCCATGAAGGTTATGCCATAGTCTAGCATTTGATTCTGAATCCATAGGACTTGACCACAACATGCTGAAACAACAATGTATTCAGCTTCTACAGTAGAGGTAGAAACACTTGCTTGCTTTTTGCATTGCCTGGATGTCACAACCCGGTCAACGGTATCGGGTGTGAGCGAGAATGGAATCATAGTCGAGGATACATAGAACAACATCTAATATATTTAAAACTTCATAAAACATTACGTCATTGTATTGCAGCGGAAAGTGATAGTGGACAATGATAATGTCTTACATTTGAAAACAAGTCTTAAATTAATAATAAAAACATTGAACGGTTTATTAGGATTAGTTAGGACTATGACTCCGTAAGCAGGTCCGATAGCATAGATAAGCCCCATTTGCATGTCTTCAGAAGGTTGCATCAATTACCTAAGAAATCATGAGTTTAAAAAGTCAACATAAAGTTGGTGAGGTTCACAGGTTTAGGATTTATCATAAGACATTTGTAAAACAATTTTTGGTATACTTAAATATTACACGGGTTTATTGTTGTGGATGTATGAGCTCACCTGAACCTTGATTTCAAATACTAACGGTTTACCCACCCAAAGCATCTCTTGCCCAGAGATGTTAAACAGAGCAGAATAACTGACGTGTACCCCCAGACAATCTGGAGTCAGAACTGGAGCTACCAGTTAGGGTAGGGTTGTCAACCCAATTAGATCTATTCACTAGCTATTGTTTCATACAGAACTAATTGAAATCAATTAATGGTGGGATACGGTTGTACAAACGTTTATAACGATAATGTACCAAATTGGGCAATCAGTAAGAGAACAAGTAGTCATACGGCTAACAGATAAACCATAATATTAAGTAAAAAGCATTTATCAGATTTCATGATTTCTCCCCAAAGTATAAAACAGTTAAAAGAAAAGGGGCTGTGAAACTCACTGGATCAGCAGGTAAATGGCAAGTAAATAGTGTAGTCAACAGTAGCACGTAACGTCCTAAATAAAATAAATAAGCATATGCATAAGGTCTATAATCATTTGAGTAACATAAGTCACCCAAGTGATACCGGTCAAGTCTTGACATTTTCATCCCGTTTGTATTCGTTTGAAAACCCGTTAGTTAGTATTTATTAAATAAATACTTTTGTGATGTTTTATATTTATGTTCAATAAATATAATAAAAGACTAATCGATTAATTGGTTCAATCAAGTCCCGAATATTGGGTTTAAAAATAATAATGTTTATTATTATTTTCATGAGTTCATATAATTATTAAATAATTATATATTTGGTTTTACTAATCATGCAAGTTATAATTATTTTTAAATAATTATGATTAACAATACTTGGTGAATAAAACATAGTTTTTATAATTAATCGTCAAGATTAGTCATTCATTTTTAAAACATGAATAGTTTGACATTCAATCATTTAATATTTTGAAATCGATTAATATTTCTTTTGTAGGAAATATTTGTTGTTCTAAAAATATTAGTGTGCGATGCTTGGATTTATACAAGTTTATTTATCATAAACTCTTGGATTGTTTTAATAACACATGATAGGTAATTGTTTGGAGATTTTAAACATTTACGTTTTCACGTATATCGCCGTATGGTCCCGGTTTTATTACTACGCAACGTATTTGTATTTCGATCACTTCGATTTATCAAAGTAATAATAAAAGTTTATAAAAATAATTAATTGCTTGATTTTTTTATAAAAGTCTTTTATGAAACATATTCATTTTACCAAAGTCTTTTTATAGAAAAATTCTGCATTTTTATAACAATTACTTAAATGGTTAAAACTTTTAATAAATCCAAGAATTTATGTCAAACTAATCATTTGACATAAATTTATTATTTCTATTTTTAGTAAAGAGATCTATAAAAATTCTTTTTGTCTTGAACTTTTATAACACATATTTAATGTGTCAATTTTCCAAATCAAGTAACATTCTTTTACTTATCATCACTTGTTTAATCATTTTTTTTGTCACAATCTACATGTGTGTTACTTATTCAATTTCTTTGTTTTGGTTAAATAAGTCCATTAACATGTTCATCATATTCCTTCATTTTCTTAGTATTTTCATAACATATTATAAGTTTATATCTACTAACACATTGTGTTAGGACCAACAATTAAATAAAATGCAATCTACTAACACATTTTGTGTTAGGACAAAATAAAGATATAAAAATCAACCAACACATTTGTGTTAGGACAAGTTAATATAAATGCAATCACTAACACATTGGTGTTAGGACAAGATAAATAAATAACAATCACTAACACATTAGTGTTAGGACAAGTAAATTAAATAACAATCACTAACACTTTGTGTTAGGACAAATAAATTAAATAAATGTAAACATGATGATCTTTGGGTGCACTTGGATACTTTCATAGGATTTTTCCAAGTGATTCACCCATTCCCTTGGTTACTTTAAGTTCTCTTAGAACACCAAAAGGAATTTTAAGATCAAAGAAGAAGGAGGTAGAGAAGAGAGATATAGATGATTTAAATCAATTATGCAAGTGTTTAGTTTGTTGTCAAGACTTGTAGGGTGATCCTTGGGTGTAAAAATGTAAGGAGGAGTGAGTTAAAAAAACTCACAAAGAAGAGGTGGAAATCGGTTGAGGGGTGGCAGTGGTGGATTCCGGCGGTTGGAGGTGGTCCGGCGGCGGTCTCACGGTGGTAGGGGCGGCCGTTGGTGGCTGGCCGGCGGCGGCTCGGTGGTGGGGGGTGGCTCTCGGCCGAAAACAAGGAGGAGAGGGAGAGAGTTGAGAGTGTTTGTTTGGTTGGGTGTGGGGGAACCAAAGGAGACTTGGTTTCCTACTTATACCTAAATTAAGGGGTATTAACCTTTGGTTAAACATGTGTTGTCAACCTCTCATCATCTCTAGCTAATTCAAGTGTTGGTGATTAATTTTTATAAAACTTGCTTAAGTTTTATTACTAATGGTAGCTTTTATAAATTATTAAATGGTTAGAGGTGATTAAAAACCATGACTTTTTAAAACATAATCCAAGTTTATTTAATCAAATAAGGTGGTGGTTTTTTTATTCTTATAAAAGTTGATGGTCCAAGTTTTATAAAAATGTTAGTGGGTTAAAAGTTTATAAAAGCTATGGGTTATTGTTTTTATAAAATCTAGTGAGCTAAACAATTTGTTATATTGTTTGTATGTGGGCCTAAGCCCAATGAAAAGGTAAATGGGCCGAAGCCCATTCGGGTTTGGAAAGACGACTGGGCCGAAGCCCATGTGTAATCGGTTAAGGGGGTTGGGCTGGTCTTGGGCCGGTTTGCCGAGTGGGCCGAGAGAGAGAGAGAGAGATGGGCCGGTTTCTCGGGTTGGGCCGCGAGGCGCCGGGTTCGGCCCAAGGCCATCCGGGCCGCGAGTCGAGCTCCGGTTTGGGTCGGTGACTCGGTTGGTCGAGTCGAGTCTCCGGGTTAACTTTCGGGTTTATCCGGGTTGTTTCGGGCTTATTGGGCCTAACCGGGCACAATAGGTTTAACGGTTTCTCATGGTTGGCTAAGTCTTGACAACGGATCACTTTTATTACGTTTTGATTTCTCCGAATGTTTTAACAGTTTATATTGGTTTGACAAAATATAAAAAGTTCCATTTTTATACTTAATTTCTTGTTATTAAAATTCCATATTTAACAATATGAGAACTTTCGTATTTTACGGGCATACCAACGCGGGATTTATCAGTTAATTATTTTGATAAAAATACAGTTAATCCCGTAGTTATAACGTATAAATATTTAAACTAAAAATTCAACGGAGAGAGGTTTTGACCTGTTTTGACAAGGTGTCACATTCTCCCCCAGTTAGAAGAATTTCGTCCCGAAATTCAGTTCTGGTTACTAGTAGATGCGACGTTCTCAAACAGACGTGGATACTTTCGACGCATTTGATCCTCGCGTTCCCAAGTGTACTCCGGTCCTCGCCTGGAGTTCCATCGCACTTTGATTATGGGAATGCGGCTATGTTTCAGCTTCTTGATTTCTCGGTCAAGTATCTCAACAGGTTCCTCTATGAAGTGCAGGGTCTCGTCCACTTGAATTTCATCAAGAGTGATGATGAGCGTTTCATCAGATAGACATTTCTTAAGATTACAAACATGAAAGACATTGTGAACGCTGCTTAGCTCGGGGGGCAGGCGTAGACGGTAAGCTACTGGTCCGATGGTTTCGGTGATTTCAAAGGGACCAATGTAACGAGGGTTGAGCTTTCTTCGTTTGCCGAACCTAATGACACTTTTCCAAGGTGACACCTTTAGCATGACGCGATCGCCCTTTTTGAAAGACAAGGGTTTGCATCGGTTGTCGGCGTAGCTCTTTTTCCTGTCTCTGGCAGCCTTCAGATGATCACGGACTTGGAAGATTTTCTCAGTTGTTTCAAAGATTAACTCGGGGCCAGTTAACTGACTGTCTCCAATCTTAGTCCAGTAGAGTGGGGATCTACATTTTCTTCCATAAAGTGCTTCAAATGGTGCGGCTTTAATGCTGGTGTGGTAGCTGTTGTTATACGAGAATTCGGCAAGAGGGAGGTGCTCGTCCCACTTGGGTCCGAAATCTATCACACATGCTCTCAGCATATCTTCGAGTGTCTGAATAGTTCTCTCACTTTGGCCATCTGTCTGTGGATGGTAGGCAGTACTCATATCGAGGCGAGTACCCAAAGATTTCTGTAGAGATTTACGAAAGTTTGCGGTGAACCGACTATCTCGATCGGATATGATGGATTTGAGCACACCGTGGCGCGAGACGATTTCCTTTATATAAAGCTTGGCTCACCTATCCATCTTATCCTTCTCATTGACCGGTAAGAAGTGTGTCGATTTTGTTAATCGATCAACTATCACCCAGATAGCGTCATATCCAAATCTAGATTTAGGCAATTTTGTGATAAAGTCCATGGATATTTCTTCCCATTTACATTCAGGGATTACCAGTTGGGTTAACAATCCGGAAGGCTTCTGGTATTCGGCTTTAACCTTTGAACACGTTAAGCATTTGCTGACATAGATGGCTATCTCGGCTTTCATGTTTGGCCACCAGAATTGTTTCTTCAGACCGTGCTACATCTTGTCTGATCCGGGATGAATGGAATATCTTGACTTGTGAGCTTCATCGAAAACTAATTGGCTTAACCCTCCATAGACAGGTACCCATAGCCTGTTCATGAAGTTCTTGGTTCCATCAGGCTTCTCGTCCAGTTGTTTCTCCATTCCACGTAGACCTTCTCCTGCTAGGTTTTCCGGTTTGAGGGCTTCAATCTGAGCATCACGCACTTACGGCGAGAGGTTCGAGTGTATGGTCATACTTAATGCTTGAACACGAAGTGGTTTGACGCGCTCTTTCCTGCTCAAGGCGTCAGCTACAACGTTGGCCTTGCCCGGGTGATAACGAATCTCGCATTCGTAATCATTCAGTAGTTCCACCCATCGGCGTTGTCTCATATTCAGTTCCTTATGATTGAAGATGTGCTGGAGGCTTTTGTGATCCGTGAATATAGTACATTGGGTACCATAAAGATAGTGCCTCCAGATCTTGAGAGCAAAGACGACGACTCCGAGTTCTAAATCGTGGGTCGTATAATTCTTCTTGTGAATCTTCAGTTGTCGTGATGCGTAGGCGATGACTTTCTCTCGTTGCATCAATACACAACCTAAACCTTGATGCGAAGCATCGCAGTAAACAACAAAGTCTTCGATCCCATCGGGTAGTGATAGAATCGGGGCATCACATAGCTTTTGCTTTAATAACTGGAATGCCGCTTCAGTCTTGGCATCCCATATGAACTTCTTATCTTTTTGGGTCAGAGCGGTCAGTGGCTGAGCTATCTTTGAGAAGTTCTCGATGAATCGATGGTAATAGCCAGCGAGACCCAAGAACTGCCGAATCTCGGTTGGAGTTGTTGGCGTACTCCAATCCTTGATTGCTTCAATTTTGTGGGATCCACGTGAATACCTTTATCGTTGATCACATGACCCAAAAAGTGTATTTTGCGAATCCAAAAGTCGCATTTGGAAAATTTCGCGTAAAGTTCTTCCTTCTTCAACAATTCCAGGATGAGTCTCAGATGTTGTTCATGTTCTTCCTTACTACGGGAGTAGATAAGGATGTCGTCAATGAACACGATAACAAATTTATCCAGGTAAGGTTTGCATACGCGGTTCATTAAATCCATGAACACAGCTGGTGCGTTTGTCAAACCAAAGGGCATTACGAGGAACTCATAATGGCCATAGCGTGTTCTGAACGCTGTTTTCGAAACGTCTTCATCTCTAACTCTGAGTTGATGGTATCCTGATCTCAGGTCGATCTTGGAGTAAAAGCTTGATCCTTGAAGTTGATCAAATAGGTCATCAATCCTAGGAAGCGGGTAACGGTTCTTCACAGTCAGCTTGTTTAGTTCCCGGTAGTCAATGCACATCCGGAATGTTCCATCTTTCTTCTTAACAAATAACACGGGTGCTCCCCATGGAGAGTGGCTTGAACGGATGAAGCCTTTATCTAGCAACTCTTGTAATTGACTAGATAACTCTTGCATTTCAGAAGGTGCTAGTCGGTACGGAGATCTGGCTACGGGGGCGGCACCGGGTGCTAAGTCAATGCGAAACTCTACTTGTCGCATTAGAGGTAAACCTGGCAAGTCTTCGGGAAAGACTTCCGGGTATTCGCGAACAACAGGAACATCTTCCATATGCTTCTCCTTCGGTTTCTTCTCAGTTACATGTGCTAGGATGGCATGACATCCTTTACAATGGAATTTCCGTGCCTTCATACTAGATATGAGATTTAATTTGGTTCCACTCTTTTCGCCTTGCACGTTTAGAGTGTTGCCATCTGCGAGTGACATCCTAACTATTTTCTCATGGCACACAATTTCCGCATGGTTCTTTGATAACCAATCCATGCCAATGATAACATCAAAGCTTCCTAATTCTACGGGCATCAAATCAATACTGAAGGAATGGTCAGAGAGTTCTAGCGAGCAGTTTTCATAAATTATACCAGTTTCTACTAATTCTTCGTTTGCTAATTCTACTGTGAACTTAGTGTCTAAGGCAACAGGGGTAATTTCAAGTAATTGGCCAAATTCGAAAGACACGAAGCTTCTATCGGCACCAGTATCGAATAAAACAGAAGCATAATGATTATTTAGTAGAATCGTACCCATCACCGTGTTGGGGTCACGACGAGCGTCTTCGGCATTGATCACAAAGGCTCTTCCTCTAGCCTGATTAGCATCCCGGTTCCTTGCCTTCGGGCAGTCCTTCTTTTAGTGTCCGGTGGCTCCACAACCGTAGCAGGTGCGCTTTGGGCAATCACGTGCCACATGTCCTTTGGTCTTGCAGATATTGCAGTAGACATTTCCACAATCGAGGGTGTGGTGGAGGTTGCATTTGTTGCACAGAGGCGCACCACCGGTGTAGCCGGTCTTTCGGACAACATGAGTAGGGGTTGTAGCTGCATAAACCTTTACTGGTTCGGTTTCCTTAGTAGGGGTCTTTTCGTCGCGATTCCTCCAAAATCCGCGCTTTCTCTTGTTGTCGGGCTTCTTGCTTGCAGAGGGAGTGGTACTAGCTTCAGGGGTTTTGCTCTCAGACTGTTTCTTGCCAAGATTCTCACCTTTATGGTTAGCTTGGTAGACCAGGTTGTGTGCCAGGCGCACAACGTCCTGAAAAGTCTGAGGATTTGAGGAGAGAACGTTCCCCTGGATATGAGGTGGAAGTCCCCAGATGTAGCGTTCAGTCTTCTTGTACAGGTGAGTGATCATGGTCGGACAGAGATGAGCGAGCTCACGGAACCTCTTGGTATAGCCAGCAACATCGGCTCCATTCATGGATAGGTTCCAAAACTCAGCTTCGAGTTTCTGAAGCTCTTCTCTAGGACAATACTCATCGCGAAGCAGTTGTTTGAGTTCGTCCCATGTCATGGCGTAAGCCAAATCAGTTCCCATAGTATCAGCATGGGAGTTCCACCAAGTCAGAGCGCTATCAGTCAGTGCGCATGTGGAATACTTGACCATGTACTGCTCAGGGCAGTTGCTTATACGGAAGACGGACTCCATTTTCTCAAACCAGCGAACTAAACCAACAGCGCCTTCAGAACCCTTGAAATTTGAGGGTTTGCAGTTCATAAAGTCCTTGTATAAACATTCACGGGGGCCTGCAATTGTTAGGTTGAAACGTTGAATACAATTTAGGAAAATTGTAGTCTAGTGTTTTTCTAACTTTGGTTAATTCGTTCTTACCGCGTGCCCCATTGTCGTTCTGACGTTGGGTTTCAGCAGCGGCAACAGTTTCTGCGACGCGATTGGCAATCATCTCCTCGATTTCCTCAGCAGTCATGGGAGGAGGTGGCGGAGGAGGTGAAACGTTCTTGGTGGCTCGGCGTCTCGGTGGCATGATTTTGCTTTAAGTTACAATTGTTAACATAAAGAAATTTTTAGATAATATGTACATGGGGTTATTACATGCTCGAGAATAACTACCACGACATACATCAATTGCCAAAACATTTTACGCGCAAACACAACCAAGAAACGTGAGATGAAAGGAAGGATGAAGTAACATAACGTGTCATAGTAATAATAATGATAACGACATATATATCACAACCACAAGATGACAACAATAAATCCATAACCATAACATAACATTAAACATAATCATAATACATCCATTGTTTTTCACCATATTACAGATAAAACATATTCAAATGAAACAAGTTTTCCGTCATGGGCTCGCAGTCCCGATCATAATCAAAAGATAACATGTTTCATCCATAAAATGGCTATCAAAAGGCTAGGTCAAGTCTACCTAGAAAGGTGGTGGTGGTGGCGGACCAGGGGGCATGGAGAAGAAGGTCAGGCCCTGAGTCATGGCCTAGAGGGTGGAAAGGAGTCGTCCGGATATAAACTCCAGCACTGCGACCCTCCTCTATTGGCCCTCGTGTGAGAGGAGCAGATCGGTGGTGGCCATGCTGACCCCGGTCATGTGGGCATGAAGGGACCCCATGGCGCCGTCTGTAGCGCCCATGCGTCCGATCAATGCGGTCATCTGGTTCCTAAGGAGCGTCATCTCCGGAGTGGTCGGTAACTGGCGAACATCGGCATCAAGCTCCCCCAGGTCGGTCTCAATGCGCCTCAGACGAGCCACGAGAAGTGGTACAGTGTCAGATATAGGCTCGTTAGTGAAGGGCGAGATACCTAAGGGCACACGGCGAGAGGGGTCAGGGAGTGAGGACTCTCCTCGAGCATAACAACTCGGGAACTCCTCCATGATCCGCCAGTGCTGAATCTGTCCTGGCATCCACGCGAGGTGAGGTAGCTCAAACACATAGCGCCGCTTGGGCACGGGCTCCTCAGGGGTGGTTTCGACCTCACGAGTCCGGGATGGACCAGGCGCCCGTCCTGGGGTGAATCCCCGTCTGCCGCCACCAGGTGTGGCGACATAGGTCTTCACAGACTGATCACGACCTGCGAAGGGGTCGGTGGTGCTAGAAGCACCAATGGGGGCCTCACCGCCAGCAGTGGCAGTGGGAACAGGGTGGTCATGGGTATCATCGGAGGTCAGAGGCCTAAGTGGCCTAAGAAAGCTGGACGGGATGACAGACAAATGGACGGTACCGACCGTGGTTGCCTCGACCTCGGGACTGGATGGTATGTGGTCCTCCGGTGAGGGCGTATAGTCCTCCGGTGCAGGGTCCTCAGACGATGGGGTGTACTCTACACTTGGTTCCTCATCAGAATCAACAACGCAAACAACTTCCTTGGAAGTCATCTCTGCGAAAACATTCCAACAGGAAACAGTGGTCAGTAACATCATGGTGGCATAGAAGCTAAGGTAAGGAAGTAATGCATAGGTAACACATAAGCTAGCATAAGTAAACATATTGTAGATGAGGTCTTGCATGCAAATGATAGCTTCGTAGTGGGTTATAGTCCAGGTTTGGTTTTTGTTTTTGTTTGTTTGTTTATCCTGGTTCGCTATAACCACGGCTCTGATACCAATCTGTCACACCCCGGTCAACGGTATCGGGTGTGAGCGAGAATGGAATCATAGTCGAGGATACATAGAACAACATCTAATATATTTAAAACTTCATAAAACATTACGTCATTGTATTGCAGCGGAAAGTGATAGTGGACAATGATAATGTCTTACATATTGAAAACAAGTCTTAAATTAATAATAAAAACATTGAACGGTTTATTAAGATTAGTCGGGACTATGACTCCGTAAGCAGGTCCGATAGCATAGATAAGCCCCATTTGCATGTCTTCAGAAGGTTGCATCAATTACCTAAGAAATCATGAGTTTAAAAGGTCAACATAAAGTTGGTGAGGTTCACAGGTTTAGGATTTATCATAAGACATTTGTAAAACAGTTTTTGGTATACTTAAATATTACACAAGTTTATTGTTGTGGATGTATGAGCACACCTGAACCTTGATTTCAAATACTAACGGTTTACCGACCCAAAGCATCTCTTGCCCAGAGATGTTAAACAGAGCAGAATAACTGACGTGTACCCCCAGACAATCTGGAGTCAGAACTGGAGCTACCAGTTAGGGTAGGGTTGTTAACCCAAATAGATCTATTCACTAGCTATCGTTTCGTACAGAACTAATTGAAATCAATTAATGGTGGGATACGGTTGTACAAACGTTTATAACGATAATGTACCAAATTGGGCAATCAGTAAGAGAACAAGTAGTCATACGGCTAATAGATAAACCATAATATTAAGTAAAAAGCATTTATCAGATTTCATGATTTCTCCCCCAAAGTATAAAACAGTTAAAAGAAAAGGGGCCGTGAAACTCACTGGATCAGCAGGTAAATGACAAGTAAATAGTGTAGTCAACAGTAGCACGTAACGTCCTAAATAAAATAAATAGGCATATGCATAAGGTCTATAATCATTTGAGTAACATAAGTCACCCAAGCGATACCGGTTAAGTCTTGACATTTTAATCCCGTTTGTATTCGTTTGAAAACCCGTTAGTTAGTATTTATTAAATAAATACTTTTGTGATGTTTTATATTTATGTTCAATAAATATAATAAAAGACTAATCGATTAATTAGTTCAATCAAGTCCCGAATATTGGGTTTAAAAATAACAATGTTTATTATTATTTTCATGAGCTCATATAATTAATAAATAATTATATATTTGGTTTTACTAATCATGCAAGTTATAATTATTTTTAAATAATTATGATTAACAATACTTGGTGAATAAAACATAGTTTTTATAATTAATCGTCAAGATTAGTCATTCATTTTTAAAACATGAATAGTTTGACATTCAATCATTTAATATTTCGAAAACGATTAATATTTCTTTTGTAGGAAATATTTG
>JBCNJP010000010.1:94829019-94907019 GCA_039602395.1 Deinandra increscens subsp. villosa | reverse complement strand
CTCTTTTAGAAAAACATAGAACCCACCAGCGTAAGCTGATCCTTAAAGTATGTATATCGGGTGATATTAAGGATTCGAGTTTAAAGGGAAAGACTAAGGTTTGAGCTGGTTGAGGTGGGCAAGCTGTTGGAGTGAAGCTATAGGGCTGCTGGCATAAGTAATGTAGATAGATGCATATCTGTTAATCATTATCTTTTGTAGTTATAGATAACCGTTGTAGTAGTTTTATCTTACTTGTACTTGACATTATACATTAAATAAAAGTTTCTAATTTCCACTGTTTTTGTTATCTCTGTTGTATCTTGTGTTCATGATTAATTCCGATGCTTAACCCCGCTATAGCCTAGTCTGGGAGTGGGCGTCACAAGTTGGTATCAGATGCTTGGTTTAAGAGATTTATGTACTAAAAGCAGTATTCAGACTTAAACTAGGACTCTGGGAAAACAGTAAGATAAGATAGAATGCCAACCAGAATAGCTTGTGCCCATAAAAGGACGATGTTGCATTAGGAACATAATAAGTAGGATCTAGGATATGTAAATGGTAGGTACCCAATTTCAATTAGCTACTGCCGTTAGGTATTGATCATATATATGTATCTAGGGTACTAACTGTTATGTGGCCAAGATACGGGAAGTAGACCGGTTTGAATTAGAATCACCGGTAGCCGGTAGAGATAGAAAGGAGATGAATAAACACTAAGTAGGAATGTGATGAAAGTAACTGGGTATTGAAAGCATCATGACTATGTATATAACGTCTACACTTATCTAATCATCATGCCCTCAAAATTTAGAGACTCGACTACACATGAATTCTGAAATGTCTGTAGATCTTGGTAAAGGAAGGACAAGGCGATAGAAGAGTCGGCAGACCAGCGGGTTCTGGGAGGCGTGCTCGAGGAAATCTTGAACCCAAAAATGCTGGAGGAGGAAACGTCTTTACTGAGGAGCAACGAGCCGCGATGGTTGCAGAAGTAGCAAACACGTTCCAGGCTGCAATGCCTAACCTGATAGCTTAGCTTCAAGGGGCTGCCGGAGCAGGTGGAGTCGGTGCTGGAGGAGCTAATGGTGGAAACAATGGTGCTGATGCGAACGCGGGAAATGTCCATCAAGAAGGCCGAGGCTGTTCGTTCAAATCCTTCAGTGGATGCAAGCCTCCTTCGTTCGAAGGAAAGAGAGATGCTGGTTTGACCGTTCGCTGGATACGAGAAATGGAAGCTGTCATTAGCATTAGTGAATGTCATGCGAAACAAGCTGTGAAATACGCAGCTCATTCCTTTATTGGTGGAGCACTGTTTTGGTGGGACTCCATCTTACAATCCCAATATGAAGAAGCCGTTGCTGCAATGCGGTGGAACGATCTGAAGACTCGGGTGATGAATAAGTTTTGCCCGAAGAACGAGCTTGAGAAAATTGAAGCCAACTTTCTGAGGTTGGAAGCCGGAAATGCACCCCATCAGGAGTTTACCATGAGGTTCAATGAAATGGCGAGGTTAGTGCCTAGGTTGGTGACACCGGAGGCGGAGAAAGTGAAACGATACGTGCAGGCTCTTCCTACAGAGATACGAAAGACAGTGAAACCTCATGCTCCTCGGACTTACCAGGAGACAATCGATCTTAGCGCCATAGTTTATGAGGAAGAATACGGTGAAGAAGGTAGACCAAGAGAACATAAAAGAAGCTGGTCTGAGACGGGTGGAAGTTCGAGGAAGTTCGATGGAGGTCATCGCAAGAAGCCCAGGAATGATTCTCGAGGCGGCAAGCCGAAATGACACTAGTGGCAATAAAAGTCATTTATGAAGCCGTAAACTGGGTTTGAGCAACTGTTTCAAGTGCGGGAAGGAAGGTCATCTCTCTATCAGCTGTCCAGAGAGGAATACATGTTTTGAATGTGGACAGCATAGACACATCAGGCCGAACTGTCCCAAGTTAATGAAGAAACCAGAACCAATGAAAGCGATCGAAATTCCAAAGGCTAGGGGTAGAGCATATATGATAACTACTGTTGAGGTGAAACTGACCCCTGATGTAGTTTCAGGTACGTTCCTCGTTAATAATGTGCCTGCGACTATGCTATTTGATTCGGGTACTAGTAGAAGCTTTGTATCACATGAATTCTATGTGTTACTCGATAGACCGATTATTAGGGCCGAGAAACCTTTCGAAGTCGAGACTGCCTCAGGAAAAGTTTTTATTATTTCTAATATGATAGATAATTTCCTGGCAGAATTAGAAGAACACAAATTCCCCATTAGATTATTCCCTGTGACTTTAGCCGGTTTCGATATCGTATTGAGAATGGATTGGCTCGCGGAGAACAACGCGCAAATTATATGTATTCAGAAGAAAGTTCAGATTCGAGCAATGTTTTAAAAACCGGATTGAACCGGCCGGTTCAACCGGTTGAACCGGTAACCGGTGGGTGCACCGGTTCGGTTGAGGGCGGTTTTTAGTAGTTTCGGACAAAAAAATAAACCGGTGGGTTTTCCGGTTGAACCACCGGGTTTTACGGTTGAACCGGCCGGTTCAACCGGGTGAACCGTTTTTTTCACATATGACCGGTCCGGTTTAAAAATCCGGTTTTAAAACATTGGATTCGAGAGCCAACTGGAGACGTCTTATCCGTTTATGGAGATCGCAACAGTTCTGCAGTGAAGATCATTTCCATGATTGAAGCACTAAAGTTCTTGAGTCCCGGGTGTGAGTCGTTCCTAGCTTACGCTATTGACTCGAACTTAAAATCAAAGGAGTTGAAGGATGTGTCTGTAGTATACCAATTCCCAGACGTGTTCCCAGGAGACCTGTCGGGCATTCCTCCTGAATGTGGAATGAAGTTTGGAATCGATTTGGTGTCGGGAGCCAAACCCGTTGCCAAGACACCATATCGATTAGCTCCATCCGAAATGAAGGAACTAATGTGACAACTGCAAGAGTTGCTTGACAAGGGTTTCATCAGACCGAGTATCTCTCCTTGGGGTGCTCCGGTTCTTTTCGTGAAGAAGAAAGACAGAAGCTCGAGAATGTGCATCGACTACAGGGAGCTGAATAAACTGACGGTAAAGAACAGATATCCTCTGCCGAGAATCAACGACTTATTCGATCATCTACAAGGACCAAGTTGGTTTTCCAAAATCGATCTGCTTTCAGTTTATCACCAGTTGAAGGTTAAAGACGGATATATTCTTAAGACAGCCTTTCGAACGCAATACGGTCATTACGAGTTCCTGGTAATGTCATTTGGGTTGACTAATGCACCTGCAGCATTCATGGACCTCATGAATAGAGTATGCCGCCCCATGTTGGACCGATTCGTGGTCGTGTTCATAGATTACATTCTAATCAATTCCAGGAGCGAGACTGACCACGCCATGCATCTGAAGGAAGTGCTAGAGACCTTGAGGAGGGAGAAGTTGTATGCCAAATTTTCCAAAACAGCGTTTTGGCTAAGGGAAGTACAATTCCTTGGCCACGTCATAAATGCAGGTGGTGTACACCTAGATCCTTCCAAGATAGAAACGGTAACGAGCTGGAAACCGCGAAAGACGCCATCAGAGATTCGTAGCTTCTTGGGCCTAGCCGGTTATTACCGTAGGTTCATTCAATATTTCTCAAAGATTGCAACGCCTCTAACCAAGTTGACCAAGAAAGACATAAAGTTCGTTTAGGGTTCAAGTCAGCAGAAGGCTTTTGAAGAATTGAGAACCAGATTCACTTAGGCATCGGTATTAAATTTGCCGGATGGGCCTGATGATTTGGTAGTTTACTCAGATGCTTCTTATTTAGGTTTAGGTTGTGTTATGTTTTATACCTGATAAATATTATATTTTATACCTGATAAATGTTTGTTAAAAAGGGGGTCGTTAGGCTCAAGCGTTGGAATAAACTTTTGAGAAAAAGGTAACCCTTTTAGAAAAACGTAGAACTCACCAGCGTAACCTGATCCTTTAAAGTATGTATATCAGGTGATATTAATGATCCGAGTTTAAAGGGAAAGACTACGGTTTGAGCAGGGTGAGGTGGGCAAGCTGTTGGAGTGAAGCTATAGGGCTGCTGGCATAAGTAATGTAGATAGATGCATATCTATTAATCATTATCTTTTATAGTTATAGATAACCGTTAGTAGTTTTATCTTACTTGTACTTGGCATTATACATTAAATAAAAGTTTCTAATTTCCGTTGTTTTTGTTATCTTTGTTGTACCTTGCGTTCATGAGTAAATCCGATGCTTGACTCCTCCTAGAGCCTTGTCTGGGAGTGGGCATCACACTTTAGGAGCTGGATTAGTGAATTATTGATTTGCACTCGGGATTCTAACCTAGAAATCACATAGACATAATTGTGTTATGCTTAACCCAACCCAACCAACTACTTATCATTCATACACACAAGATAGTCATAGAGCTATAGACAGAGGCGAAGCTTGAAAATATCAAGTGGGGAGTCGGGATCTAATTTTCTTTTATTCTAACGTCAATTTTTGGGTAAATGGGGGGTCGAAACCGGAGTATAACGAAATTTTCTACACGAAAATTATATACCCCCTACATCGTAAAAAAAATTCGGGGGGTCGGACGCCCCCTCCCGCCCCTTAAAAGCTACGCCAATGGCTATAGACGGTAGTCCGGGAGCGGTTAGAACATATAATGATAAAAAGCAAATAAATTAAATTAAAACCCCAATAAGATCAAAAAATTGTCATAGATCATAAATCCCATCTAACGGTAGAAACCCTAATTCAATTCAGGAAAAACACTAACCGTTCACTCAAGTAATCACGAAAAGTTTGAGCCTAGAATTATAACAATGAATTTTTATACTGTCACTATAAAACTCATTGACAAAAATTATTGACCTAAAACTATAAGTGCTAAATAAAAGAAAAAACAAAAAAAACAATGACACCTTGCTCTGTATCTCGACATTCAACAAAAGAAGAAAATTGAATTGGTACCTTTCCTAGATCTGCGTACAAAGTCAGCAGCCAAAGGTTGCGCCTTTTTCGTGAATGTGTGTTCTATTTTATTATATCTCAAACCCTTTTGTTCTTTCAATTCGTAGCCCATCTTTCTTGTTTGTTTGCAAATCTCATAGGGCCAAACCGTATTAATTAGCAGCCCATTTACATTCTTCTAGTGCAAATTAGATGTATTTACTTTCCTAATTTTAAAACTTTATACCCACTAATTTCCAAATGATGACACATGTGAATAGGGGTGGAACTAGAAAAGTTTTTAAAGAGGTCTTTAATTTTTTTTTTACGGAGTCTTTTTTTTAGATATTTCAGTTTCATAGAAACATATATAAAGAATTTTGGTCCAGATAGGGTTGGTTACACAAGATAAATATGACACAAAAAAAAAACAAAAGAAATATCGTCATTAGAATTTAAATATGAAAATGAAAGAATGATCAATAGATTTACAGATTTGTCAGAAACCTACCGTGCGTTACCCCTTATTTACTCACCTCACTAAAATTAATAAAAAAAGTAATTTTAATGAAAAAAAAGAGTGAAACTAACCATTAAGAGTCGAACTATATAACCCTCTTATATAATTATAAAAAAGGTGAAGGTGAAATTAAACAAAAAAAATTAATGAAAAAAAATGAATGTGGGGAAAATACAAAACGCAGAGCCAAAGAGTAGAACTTGCGGCTTGTAAAAAAAGATAGATGATATTACCACTAGGCTAGTAGTTGGTTTTGTTTCATTCTACCAATTTGTTTATTTATAAAATCCTTGTCACAAAAAAAAAATAGTTTAAAAACCGTTCACTTAATTTCCACTTTACATACAAAGTTGAGGGGGTCTCCGGAGACCCCTGGGCCTATTATAGGTCCGCCCCTGCCTGTGAACCTCCTGCCATGTTTTACAAGCAAAACATAATGAATTTTTAGTTCTATAATATTTACATTTCAAAACAAAATAAAACTAATATATATATATATATATATATATATATAGTCATGCAATTTGACTTGTTTACGTATCATGGGTCAGGTCCAACTTAATCACACTATTTAAGCTCATTTTCTTATCAACACAAATAAATCATTATAACGATTAAAATAATATCTGTTATGCTCAACTCGGTGCTTTTAGGGGTGGTTAATATAAAATAAAGTATACTTTTTAACCGCTCATCAATAAGCTAAAAAGATCCAAATTGCTTCCAATCTTGCCAATAGTGCAAAAATTTCATCATAATCAATGCCTTCTTCTTGTGCAAAACCTTGTACTACTAAACTTGCCTTGTTTTTTTTTTACCACAATGCCTCTTTCATCTTTTAATTTTCTGAAAACCCATTTTGTTCCAATTGGTGGTGATACATTCTTTGGTAAATCCACCAGTTCTCAAACCTTTTGAGTTTTGATTTGAAGCAACTCTTCTTGAATTGCTTCAATCCAACTGTTATCTCTTAGAGCTGCAGACACCTTCTTTGATTAAGCTTGAGATAGGAAGCAGGCATGTAAACAAAAACTTGCATTTGCTTACTTGCTTCTTTTTAATAGAGGTGCTTCAAATTGTCCAATCAGATTCTCTAAATTTGATGTGTTTAATCACTCTAGAGTTGTAAGATGGTGGGAAAATATGACTTAGAGTTGACTTTGGTAATCGAAAAGGAGTAAGATCAACCACTAACCCAATTCCTGGTGTTTGTGAAGAAGGAAGGGGGTTCTTGAATGTTTAACTCTTGTGAATCAGAAGTGGGTGCATTAATTCTGATAACAACAGCTAGAGTTGGAGAACTCAATTTCTTAGTGAGAAAGCATTAGAGTCTTCACTTTCGGAAGGAGTAGAAACCAGATCCACAGGTGAATTAATGTGTTCACTGGTAGTTCGATTGGCATCGAATTCAACATGTTATTAGTGAAAGAGTCTGAACCATTTGAATCATTTTCAATTTGTGGAATGGGAATTCCATCTGAGTTGAGTTGAACAATTGTGCTAGGAGCCAAGTGTTAGGACCGATTTTCACTACGAGAATCTCGATCTTGAGCAAGAACGAGTTCGGATTCGAAAACTCAAAACAAATGAAGAAGATGATGATGATGAATCATGAATAATCATAAACAAGAAAGATGAAGAACATATCGAATGATTTTATATAACCGAATGATTAGTTACAAGAAATAATGAAGAACAATTTCTCTCTCTAGAATCCATGACTCACTCTCTTTCTAGAATGAAAATCTCACACTCTACAAGAAATTCATCATCTCTCCATTCGGAGACTCCTTTACTTGTAATGGGCACCCTCACTATATATAGTGAGGGTGACTAACAACAGAAAAACATAACTGAATAAATGAAATTACAAGTAAATGAGATAAACATAAATAATAATTAAATCAAAGTTGATTTAATTAATCCGAAGCTTGACTCGCTCGAACCGATCTTCCGTTGACTTTTACGTTGACCGTTGACCCGAACGGTTGACTTTTCCAGAAAACGGTCTTCGGTCCAAACTGCAAGCCTCGAGCATCACAACTTAGTCTCTTAATCGATTCACATGGATTCTTCAGTCGAATGCTTCGGTAAACATATTTGATGGCATCAGTCACATAGATTTTAAGTTCCAACAATTTCCCCCTTGACTGATGCTTTCAAATCTGTTCAACTGCTGAAGAATCGCTCTGCCGTACATCTTCAATGAGAAACTGATAAACCGGAGACAATCTGATGTAGAAATTCCCCTTCTGAATAAGCTTCTTCTGTTCTTGTTGCTCCAGTTCGAGATCCAAGTGTTCCGCTCACTCGGTTCACACGGTCGGGTACAATACTAAGAAAATGCTACATCTCGGAGTCCAAACCGCAACAAACTGAATCAGATAAACCAGTTTGACACCGAACATGCTCTAACTCCGAATAATCGACCCGATATCCAAATCCATAATAATTCCTCTTATTTCTCTAAATCCCTCCAAAAACATCAAGTCGGAAGCGTAAAAACAGATGCGGAGAGTCGAACCGTCGCGATCGGTTGCCTAGAGAAACCGGATAAAAAATCTTGAAATCGGACAATCTTGCGAAAAACCGGAAGCCGGATGCTGACAGTTGTGAATAATCCGCGTGACTGAGGTTGGATGTGAAAATTAAAATAAACTGTTAAATTTCTTCAAGAAACGGTCATCCGAGAGATTTAACCGGATAAATTCCAATATTTAACTGAGATTCCAGTTAATCCGGTTAGTTGACATCCGCGCTGCATCCACTAAAAATAAACCGTGAGATATAACGAGAAAGCCGAGTAATTAACCGGATAATAAAGCTAACCCATCAGTGATCGATAGCAAATGTTGCGCGCGACGCCAATAAACGAGAACCTCAATAAAATGAAATAAATCCTCGACTAATAAAAAATTCCGCAATTCCGTCCGGGCGTTATCTCGTAGTCTCGTTAAAAAAAACTGATAAGAAAATACCCGTGTTTGACGAAATATGTTAAAAATTAATTAGGTGGTAAAAATCCTCAAGGAAAAAGCACAATCCGTGTGCCTTAAAACTGGCCAATCAGATTGTAGCTAAAGAATGATCTAACGGAGGAAAAATGAAGGATCTGATGGCTGTTAATGCTGATCCGAGTGAAGTTGACCAACCAATCAGGAAGAGGACAAAGAAACACAAACGATGATCCAACGGACACAATCTGCCCAGAAAAAAGGTGATCCAGCGGCTGAGAAATGGTAATCCAAGTGATGGGGCGCTGGCCAATGAGATGGCGACAGCGACAAGCTGTCCAACGGCTCTTTTAGGAGCAGCCTGGCCCACGCGCCTTTCATTTCAAGGGTTATCTCCACGCTGGGTCCCACCCTGATTTCTGTCCACTAATCACAGCAAGACAACAATTAGGGAATGTCTCCTTTGACCGACAACATGAAAGAGAAATAATTCTCTCTTGCCCAACCAGCGTCCGCCACGTCATCGTCGTCATCTCCCATCCTGCAAAACCCTAAAACGGTCGGGAGAGTATAACCAGTCACCGGAAAATCGACACCCACATCGGAAAACCGTATTTCACCCATATCTCTCATAATACTCAACGAAAATCTTCGAATTTTAGCTCGTTGGACTCGTGAGATCATGCTCTACAACCTTTAACGATCAAAAACCACTGAAAATGTCTCGAACGAAAACCCAGTAACAAGTCCGCTAAGCAAACAAGTACGCTAAGCTTTCCAGAAGTCCGCTAAGGCACCTCTGAAGTCCGCTAAGGACTCAAGTTCGCTAAGCACAGAACAAGTACGCTAAGACAAGCTTCAAGTTCGCTAAAAACTGGTGAAGTCCACTAAGAGGAGAACAAGTCCGCTAAGACTTGAACAAGTCCGCTAAGGCAATCTTCATATCTTCAAAAACAGTTAAGAAATCTGGAAAAAAGGATGAACAAGAAGAACTTACTTGATGAACTCGAATCTGTCCAAAACCGTAAGGAAAACCCGTAATGATACACGAGATATGAAGCTAAACCGTTCACGAGACTATTGTGGCCACCAACAACCCATAAACAGCAGCTAATCGGATCAAAACAGCCCTTAAATTCTGGAAATCTTCAAGAACACGAAGAACACACACTTACACCGTCAGTGTGTGTTTTTCCAGATCCGCTCAAACGGTTGAGAATCAGACGAAATGGATGCTTCCAATGGATCCGGAATGCGTTTTCCACTGAGAATCATACCTCACTTCATCCGAAAACATGAAGAATCGCCCAGAAAATGAAGAATCAAGCTCCAAAATCTTCAAAAACCCCAAATACGGGAAAAACCCCAAAGTTACGAAAAAATGAGCTCGGATCTTCATTTTCTCCACAGATTTGAACAAGTAGAAGATAAACAAACATAAAGATGAACTCCAGAACACGAATCGATCATCCATATCATCAGAATCCATCCAGAAATTAAGAAAAAATAGAAAAAAGTCTCTAAAAATAAGTTTTATCATCTTCACCATTCAAGCTCAAAATCACAGATTCGAGTGACCAGATTCACGGTGAGATGAATCTGATCGGTACCCGCTCTGATACCATTTGTTAGGACCGATTTTCACTACGAGAATCTCGATCTTGAGCAAGAACAAGTTCGGATGAGAAAACTCAAAAAAACAAATGAAGAAGATGATGATGATGAATCATGAATAATCATAAACAAGAAAGATGAAGAACATATCGAATGATTTCATATAACCGAATGATTAGTTACAAGAAATCATGAAGAACACTTTCTCTCTCTCTAGAATCCATGACTCACTCTCTCTCTAGAATGGAAATCTCACACTCTACAAGAAAAATCATCATCTCCACATTCGGAGACTCCTTTACTTGTAATGGGCACTCTCACTATATATAGTGAGGGTGACTAACAACAGAAAAACATAACTGAATAAATGAAATTACAAGTAAATGAGATAAACATAAATAATAATTAAATCAAAGTTGATTTAATTAATCCGAAGCTTGACTCGCTCGAACCGATCTTCCGTTGACTTTTACGTTGACCGTTGACCCGAACGGTTGACTTTTCCAGAAAACGGTCTTCGGTCCAAACTGCAAGCCTCGAGCATCACAACTCACGTCTCTGAATCGATTCACATGGATTCTTCAGTTGAATGCTTCGGTAAACAGATTTGATGGCGTCAGTCACATAGATTTTTGTTCCAACAATTTCCCCCTTGACTGATGCTTTCAAATCTGTTCAACTGCTGAAGAATCGCTCTGTCGTACATCTTCAATGAGAAACTGATAAACCGGAGACAATCTGATGTAGAGATTCCCCCTCTGAACAAGCTTCTTCTGTTCTTGTTGCTCCAGTTCGAGATCCAAGTGTTCCGCTCACTCGGTTCACACGGTCGGGTACAATACTGAGAAAATGCTACATCTCGGAGTCCAAACCGCAACAAACTGAATCAGATAAACCAATCAAACAATGAAAATGCTCCAACTCCGAATAATCGACCCGATATCCAAATCCATAATAATTCCTCCTATTTCTCTAAATCTCTCCAAAAACATCAAGTCGGAAGCGTAAAAATCTGATGCGAAGAGTCGAACCGTCGCGATCGGTTGCCTAGAGAAACCAGATAAATAATCTTGAAATCGGACAATCTCGCGAAAAACCGGAAGCCGGATGCTGACAGTTGTGAATAATCCGTGTGACTGAGGTTGGATGCGAAAATAAAGTAAACTATTAAATTTCTTCAAGAAACGGTCATCCGAGAGATTTAATCGGATAAATTCCAATATTTAACTGAGATTCCAGTTAATCCGGTTAGTTGACGACAGCGCTGCATCCACTAAAAATAAACCGTGAGATATAACGAGAAAGCCAAGTAATTAACCGGATAATAAAGCTAACCCGTCAGTGATCGATAGCAAACGTTGCGCGACGCCAATAAACGAGAACCCCAATAAAATAAAATAAATCCGCGACTAATAAAAATTTTCTGAAATTCCGTCGCGGCCTCATCTCGTTAATCTTATGAAAGACTAATAAAAATACCCGCGTTTGATGAATAATGCAGATAATTTAATTAGAATAATTAAATCTCCTTCAAGAAAACCATAATCCATGTGCTAATAAACCAACCAATCAGATTTGTCTAGAGAAAGACCACAATCTGCGTTCTTTAATTCTGACCAATCAGATAAGAGAACAAAATTGATCCAACGGCGTGGAAAGGGCCAGATCTGATGGTGGAGGGAGGAATCCGTGTGCATGTGGCTGTAGCCAATCAGAGAGCGGCATCCAGGAGGGTTTCAACGGCTCATTCTTGACATCGGGACCCACCAGCTTTCTCCTTGGCCCAATAGAAAATCGACAACGGGTAGAGAAAGTTTTGGTCAACCGACAAAGGAGAGAGGAAGAATTCCCTCTGCCACCATTCACCATTTGACACGTCATCGCGGTCCCCATCACCTTCAAGAAAACCTCGGACCTTTCCTGCAAACCCTAAACTGGTCGGAACCTTCACCGGAAACACGAGACCTCGCCGGAAAAGCGTATTTTCACCATATCTCCGTGTATACTCAACCAAAATTGACGAAATTTATACCCCCGAACTCGTATCGACTTCCTCTACAACCCTGGACGTTCAAAAACTTCTGAAACGATCTCGAACGAAGACCCAGATGACAAGTTCGCTAACCTTTTCAAGTCCGCTAACCATGCCGGAAGTTCGCTAAGAGGTAGAGAAGTACGCTAGGACACTCCTGAAGTTCGCTAAGGAACAAGTTCGCTAAGAAGACATCAAGTCCGCTAAGCTTTAAACAAGTCCGCTAAAGCAAACCTCAAGTTCGCTAACAACCTCAACAAGTTCGCTAGGGCAATCTGCATATCTTCAAGACTGATGAACAATTCTGGAAAACTCGATGAACACGAAGAACTTACTTGTTAACTTGAATCTGCCCAAAACCGTAAGGAAAACCCGTAATGATGCACGAAATATGAAGCTGAACCATTCACGAGATTATTGTGGCCACCAACAACCCATAAACAGCAGCTAATCGGATCAAAACAGCCCTTAAATTCTGGAAATCTTCAAGAACACGAAGAACACACACTTACACCGTCAGTGTGTGTTTTTCCAGATCCGCTCAAACCGTTGAGAATCAGACGAAATGGATGCTTCCAATGGATCCGGAATGCGTTTTCCACTGAGAATCATACCTCACTTCATCCAAAAACATGAAGAATAGCCCAGAAAATGAAGAATCAAGCTCCAAAATCTTCAAAAACTCCAAATACGGGAAAACCCCAAAGTTACGAAAAAATGAGCTCGGATCTACATTTTCTTCACAGATTTGAACAAGTAGATGATGAAATAACATCTAGATGAACTCCATAACACGAATCAATTTTCCATATCATCAGAATCCATCCAGAAAACAAGAAAGAATAGAAAAAAGTCTCTAAAAAATAAGTTTTCTCATCTTCACCATTCAAGCTCAAAATCACAGATTCGAGTGACCAAATTCACGGTGAGATGAATCTGATCGGTACCCGCTCTGATACCATTTGTTAGGACCGATTTTCACTACGAGAATCTCGATCTTGAGCAAGAACATGGTTCGGATGAGAAAACTCAAAAAACAAATGAAGAAGATGATGATGATGAATCATGAATAATCATAAACAAGAAAAAAGATGAACAAATCGAATGAATTCATTAATCGAAGATTACAATCAATGAATCATGAAGAACACTCTCTCTCTAGAATCCATGACTCACTCTCTCTCTAGAATGGAAATCTCACACTCTACAAGAAAAATCATCATCTCCACATTCGGAGACTCCTTTACTTGTAATGGGCACCCTCACTATATATAGTGAGGGTGACTGACAATAGAAAAACATGACGAATGAACGAAATTACAAGTAAAGTAAATAACATAAATTGATAATTAAATCAAAGCTGATTAAATTAATCCGAAGCTTGACTCGCTCGAACCGATCTTCCGTTGACTTCACAGTTAGGATTATAGGTCTTGTGCTTACTGATGAGAAATATGGAGGATCAACACCTTTGAATCTTCCATTATCAGCAGTAAATTGAGGTACCTGTACATGCATACTTTCACTAGATGGCTTCCCAATAGTTATGTTTAAAGCATTTGTTAGTGAGTCAATATCAAATAACTAAGAGGTTTTAGAACTATACTTGTTTTTGGATTTTTCATTGAAAAACACATTTGTTATTTCCTAACAATTTTAGTTATGATATTATATACTCCGTATGTCTTTGCCACACCAGAGTTTTCAAAAAAGTAACCATCATCTGACTTTTCACCAAACTTTGGATACCCAAAGAGGGAGGCCTTCGTGAAGTGATTCTTCACGAGGCCCATAAATATAAATATATGATGCACCCAGGAGGTGAAAAATGCACCAAAATCTGAAGGCGAATTATTGTTGGCCTGGTATGAAAAAGGTAATTGTCGAGTTTATCGAGAAGTGCCATATCTGTTTATAGGTAAAGGCAGAGCATTAGAAACCGAATGGATGTCTTAGCATCTAAAGATACCTGAGTGGAAATGGGAACTTGTCACAATGGATTTTGCAAAAAGCTCCCAAGGACGAGAAGTGGTCACGATGCTATCTGGGTAATCATGGATCGCTTGACTAAGTCTACCCACTTTTTACCTATAAAGGAAACTTACCCATCAGAGCAATTATCTAAGCTCTATGTGGATAAGATAGTCTCCCCTCATGGAGTGGCGTTGTCCATGTGTTCGATAGGGACGGTAGTTTCACTTCTCATTACTAGAAAAGCTTCCAAGAAGCGCTGGGAACAAAGATCAAGTTAAGCATGACTTATCACCCACAAACCGATGGACAGAGCGAAAGGACGACACAAACTTTGGAAGATATGCCAAGAGTATGTGTCATAGAATTTGGTGGCAGCTGGGATAGCCATCTTCCTTTGGTTGAATTCTCTTACAACAATAGCGCCATTTGAAGCATTATAGGGCGGGAAATCTCGAACACCGTTGTGTTGGTATGAGGTGGGAGAAGAACAACTCACGGGACCCGAGCTTGTCATGGAAAACACCAAAAAAGTTACAGAAATTCGTAATAAACTTAAAGATGCCCAGGATCGATAGAATTGCTACACGGCCGTCGGCTAGGCCATTGGAATTTGAAGTCGGGAATATGGTAATGTTAAAGATTTCTCCTTGGAAAGGTATCATACGTTTTGGAAAGCAAGAGAAGCTAAGTCCTCGTTATATAGGTCCATTTAAGATAATAGCAAGAGTAGGCAGTGTGGCCTATCAGTTGGACTTTCCAGAGGAACTTAGCGATGTGCATGACATGTTTCATGTTTCAAACCTACGCAAGTGCTTAGTTAATGAAGCCCTCGCGACCCCTCTGAAAGAAATTCAAGTTGACAAAAAGCTGAATTTTACAGAGAGGCCAGTTGAGATTGTTGAACACATTGTCAAGAAGTTGTGAAGGAGGAAATTACCATGGTGAAGGTAAAATGGAACGCTAAACGCAGTTCCGAGTTCACCTGGGAATCAGAGGCTGACATGTAGTAAAAGTACCCCCATCACTTTGAACTCAAGTAAATTCCGAGACGGAATTCCTTTAAAGGGGGGGGGGGGGGTGACAACCTGAAGAAAACCATGAAAAACGCCCCAAATTTTTGCAAGAAAAATAAAGAAGAAAACTGGTTTGGGGGTTCATGACCTCTCTTGCTCTCCCTGCGGACCACGTAGCCCGGAAACCCAGTGGGTCGTATGCGCTACCCGTCGGGTCAGATCCACGCGTCATTGTTATGATCCATGCGGACCGAAGGACCCTCCCGAGTACTCCCTACGGTCCGTATCTCCGCGGGAAGTATAAAAAGTTGTTCCTCTTTTTTCCTGTTCATTTGTTTGGTTCCTTCACCCAAGAACTCTCTCACTCACTTGGTAAACGTCTTAGAATCCTTCTAAGAGCAATTCCAACCATCCAAAGGTCTTACATTGCAATCCATGGTCAAACGAAGCATATGTAAGTGTTTCATGCTTTGGTTCTTCAATCTTTGAGCTTTGTTTTCATGGTAACTCATAAATTAGAGGTGATTAATGTAGCAGAGGTCCTTGCATGCACGATTCGTAGCTCCCCACAGTTAGAGGAGCAAGCATAAGGGTCGATAAGGTAAGAAAACCTTTGTTTTGATGTATATAACCCGTATTTGGGCAAATCCCCATGACCAATGATCTAAGCCTTGTTTTGATCATATATGCATTTGTGAAAAGGAACTCACAAGGCTATGGAGAAGCTGAGTAAGGCAAGATCCATGCAAAGAGCTTGGGTGTACACATTTTCTAGCATAAGGTACAAGTATTTGATGCATGCAAGGCCTGGTTGCCATTTCTAGTAGATTAAACTTTGGGTAATGAAACCAGACTCATCTAAGTCATCAATGGGTTATAAAACCTAATATTAGAGCTATTGTGGTTGATACCCATCTATAAAATTCCTCATTTTCGTGCTTTGGAGTGTTATACCTTCCATTTATGGAAAGATCATTCTGGGTCAGTGATGTCTTGGACATCTTAGTGGATCTAAGGACCACTACATGAGATTTGAATCACTAAAGTCAAAGACCCAAGGTGTACAACACGATTTCCATGATATTTTTGATATTTACGCCCGTGCATGTGGGTTAGGGTCGTGTAAATCACCTCAGGACCCAAAGTGGCCTGAATATTGATGAATACCTCATTATTAGAGGACCCAAGCACGTGACATGTCGTAGGGGGATTCCTTAAAGCTCACATGAGCGTTTTTATAAAAATTAGAACACGTATTAAGCTCCTATTACTAGAACATAATATTTTAATGGACAAAAATGTGATTTTATGAGCTCTGGAACCATTTGGGTCATAGACAAATGAATAAAACGGGATAAATCTTGAAAATGAGCAAACTACGTTACGCGACAAAATAGTCGGTGTGGATCGCAAGGCCATGTATGACATTTCCTGCGGTCCGCATAGACTCTGTTGACCCAATATCCGCTCCTGTTTCTTGCGGACCGAAGGGGTTCTCCCCATATGTTCAGCAGTCCGCATGTCTAGAAAAGGTAGAATGTGCACCTTGCTTAAATGGTTGAATTTGAATTAACCAAATAACCCCAGCCCTGTCGGGACATGAGTATGGACATAACCATTATATTATGTGATGTAATATAACTCGATTGGCCCAATAATCTGATAAGGTTTGAGCTTGCACATGCCCGTTACATTTTGGGTTATCGACTTTTATTAATATCTGAACTTCCATATGGGTGTGTCCCAAAATTGGTTCTGACCATATTATGTAATTCTAGGGATATTGCGTCTGTGACAAGCTATGGATCTTACTTGACCTTATACCTGTGCCATCCGATATTTCTTATGTGTGAGTCGTTAACTTCCCCTATTTTGCTTAAATATTTTGGGGTGCAATATGAACCGTGTTTAAATGTTTTTATATTAATACCGTGCTTGAGTGTATTACACATGCTATAAACTATATGATTAACTTTTGTTTACGGTCATTTAGGGATTACTCCTTCTGGGGCTCTCACGAGGCATATATTTGCATCCTAGCAGCTGTTTAAGTAGATCAGGTGTCTTATGCCCACTAGGTACCCATATATTTAGTTGAGAATGACGTATATGTTTGGAACATGAAAGAGGGTGTACGTCTAAAGCAAACGTTCCCTCTGGATTGCTAGAGTGACCTAAGACACAACATGAACATTTATATTCTTTTGGCACGAGTATTCCAATGAAACTGAATTATAAACTCATAGCTTCAGCTCACTAATGATATTTTGTTGTTGACGTATTTTGGTTCATATTGCAGGTAAGTGGTGCACTCAGACCTGGGTATTGCAATGAAGGATAGGCGAATGTTTGTAGCTATGATTTGTTCTTAGAGACGATCTTTTTGATGTAGATGTTATTTAACTTGATGTCATGACTACTTTTCTTTTGGCATTGAATAACTTATGAATATCTAGTCTTGGGGTTCTACCTGGGCCTTATTGACCATAAAAGCGCTAGCATGTGTACTTTAATTATGCCGTCTCTTACCTTAGTGGTGTGGTGTACATATTGGACTGGTGTCTGTTATGCCTGTGTTTGAAAGGTTATTCTGTTGCTTTCACGAGATCTGATACAGACAGCCGATCCCACATCCTCCCCCTCCCCTCCCGCCTGGCAGGGTGCGGCGAAGCAGGGTGTGACATTTCCATCTCCTTTCCTTTTAAAATTTTGCTTTGAAGGTATGGTTTTTGAAGTTATAAGATTTTTATTTCAGTTTTAGATATGCTAGCCAACTGTGGTTAAAAGTGGGTGTGACTACCTTTTCTGGCTTACCACTCTCATTTTCAAATGTAAGATTTTGTTAAGAAATAATAAGTTCTTCTAGTTCAGAAAGAATAGTTGTTTCCATTTAGATGTCATGATTCTCACATATAGGTGACTTAGTTATGGGGTTAGGAGTAAGTGTCATATCAGAATCTTCAGTATTAATGGGTTCAATATATGCAGTATAAAAGTCTGGATTATTAACTTTATTATATCCATCCCCCTTAATCCCTTTATTTCCTCTCTTTGAATTTTGTCATAACTTTTAACATTTTTCATTTGAGGCTTGAATCTTCTCACAGTCAGTTATTGGCTCACCAAGTTTAGCCTCAATCATAGTTAATTCAAATTTAGCATCATCGGCAGCTTTGTTTGCAATCTTAAGTTGAGAAAGTAAATCATCAATTTGAGTAACATGATTACTTTTTCATGTTTGGGAGAACTGATGCTATTTATTAGTTCCTCAAATTTATTGTTGTATGCAATGTCAGCTTTTCTAGAATATTCTTTTGATTTTCTTGAGGTTGGTAATTTTCTTAAGAAGTGACAGATTATGCTTTCTATTATTTTCTACTTGCTCAATGCATGCAGGTGGGCATAGTAAAGTAAGTACTTCATAAGGAGTATCATTAGTTACCTCATTAGTTGCTGGAGAAGATACCTCTTTGGCCATGAATGCATAATTTGTTGGAGAAAATTCTTGCATTATATCTTCCCAATCAACACTGCTTATCTGATTGGAAACTACTGTTGTAATATGACTCTGAGTGGTTGAGCTTGAACTAGGCTTAGGAGGATTGGGACCATGAGTTGAAGTTTGAGGTCTTGTATATCTTTCTTTGTTTCCTCCACCATTGTTCACCCCATCTCTTCTGGGTTGCTTTCATTCTCTAGTAAAGTGTCCAAGTTGGTGACAGTTATAGCATTTGACTTTGCTTTTGTCTAACCTAATTTGGGCACCTTTCTCTCCATTATACTTTCTCCCAGTTCGCTTATAGAATCTTTGTGCCCTCAAGGAAACCACTGCTAGTTGTGTGATGATGTCCATCTTGTTGGATATTGGATGTCCAGACCCGACAACACCAAAAACCCGACCCGATTAGACCCATAAAGAGATACACTGAGGGCAACGAGATTTAAATCCGCTTACTTGGTTAACCGGTAATTCATGGAAATAAGTAATTAACTAATATTTATTCATGATTAATAAACATGTATTTAATTAGGAACAATTATCCTTGTGATAATAAAACGGAGAATTTAACGTTTTCGATTTATCGATTAAACGTTTGTGGTGAATATGATAAATCAAATAAATAGTTATTTGAGTTTATTAGTTCTCGGTATTTACGATCTGTGTTAATAAACTCATTTTATTAATTATCATAAAACATCGATTATTCGATTGGACGATTGAGATTGACGAGGGACTTGATCCGTAAAATGCGAGGGCTTAAATAAGCAAACAAGGATTAGGAGAACCCTAATCCTCATTTGCGCCCCCTCCCTTGGCGTCTCCTCTCTCTCTCTCTCTCTCGATTCTCCCTCTCTCACGCCACCACCATCGCCGCCCTTTGCCGCCGGTGATCTTCACAATAACGTGTTGTTTGGAGATATCATCATCATCATCCGAGATCGCAGCCGCCACCACCTCCTTGGGAGTCGCCGCCACCTCCTTGAGGACCACCGCCATCCCTGCCTGTAAAACCAAGATACGATCTTACTACTGCATGCTTTGATCAATCTAGTGAACACGAGAAGTAAATAAGAGAAATCTTATTGAATTACTTGAAGATTACAAAGAAGTCTCTCTGGTTTCTCTCTCTAACTCACACACAGAAAATGTCTAGAAATGACAGAAGTGTTAAGTTATCATTCTAACACACGGTATTTATAGTTAGTGAAAATCTGGCATGCGTACCAACTGGTGGATCAATTGGAACGGGCACACCAATTGATACGTACCAGTTGGTACGACACCATTGATATTGCCACTATAACTCACAGACTCACTCTAATCTAGATACAATACACGAGACACATTGTAGCATAGGAATATGCTCTAACAAACTCACCCTTAACGTGTAGTGTATCTATTTTCTAACTCAACTTCAGTCTTCAATCTTCAATATTGCTGCATCCGATCTTTGACTTGAAATCTTGTCAGAAATAGAGCTTGCATGGCTGGACCACTCTTGAATCATTTTTTATCTTCAAGATCCACTTGTGAAAGATACTAACAAACTCCCCCTTTCACCATGCTTGAGTCTTGACACACATAACCTGCAATTTCAGAAGACAGAAACGCGGTTCTTTTTTTCTTTTGAAAATTAATTTAATCTTGGTGTAAAACTTCTCTTCGATAATAGATTTGAAATTTGATTTTGTATCACATGTCGATCGGTCGAAAACAAATAAGAAACAAAATCTTTTTGGATTTTTAAAACTTTATATCAAAACACACCGAAAATCTTTTTGATTTTTCTAAATTTATGCTAAAACACACCTAAAATCTTTTTGGAATTTTTTCAGATATGAAATATAAATGCAATACAGAATCAGACACTATTTTTGTCTTTTGCGAGAAAGATCACAACTTGGGATCATATTGAACATAACATGCAGAACTACACTTCAATTTCAATCACTTCAGCACATAAGTCATGTCGATTACTCGTATAATTTGTCCATCTTAAACTCAGGCACAACCATACCCATAACATCTGGATATGTTAAGGTATTGATTAGATTTTCTTTGACCAGTGTATCCCATACTATCAGACATACTCAGATATGCTTTTTATATCACACTTTATGATTTCACGCGTGATTTTACACATACTGATTGTAATTTCATGATATAGTCAATTGTGTTCCATGCAAAAAGAAATCAGAACGTTAAATTGTCTACCTTAAGGTCGCTCTTTCGATACGCAGATAAGGCCTCCGATTTAACAAAATAAGAAAATAAAACAAGTTGAAATTGTATAACCCAAGAATGTAAGGATCGAAATAACCCAAACACGATATCACAATCTCTAGTGAATGTGCGGAATCCAAACACTAGAGTGATTCAAGATAAATCAAGAATAATATGAAAAAGCTATAACAAAACAAGTAAGAACACAAACCGATTGAAGAAAACACTTTACTATTGATCACCGATTGCTTACACACTTGATCGAAATTCTCTCTAAGAATTTCGATATCACCAAAATCGCCAAACACCTTAGGAGCAACCCTAAACCCCTAGATTAGCTATCCTTATATAGAGGGAGATTAGCTTGGAAAACAAGTTAATCTATCTTTGGTAACCCTAATTACCCACTAATTCCCGTTTTTGACCATATAGGCTCACTAAACTCCCTCTAAACATTGTTTAATTGAGCCCAACCACATCTAAATTGGCCCAGTGACCCAAAATATCCATAACCCAGCTAATCTCCACCTATTCTATCACATAGGCCTTCAAAATAGTCCGCCAAGTGATGATTTAATACACAAGCCACAAATTATTCCCTTACAATCTTCCCCTTGGCTTGTGATATTAAATGTCTTCTACTTTCAATCTTCAGAACTTGCAGTCTTCACCTTGGCTTGAGCATGGGTTGGTGAAGATTCCTTTCTTTAACAATCTTCATTGGGCAACAACAAATGACTTTAGGGAGTGTTCTCTCAATCAGCATTAGCTTGGACTTCAAATGAAGAACATGTAATAAGAGGAGGATTCTCAAATACTTGCTCCTTCTTGAAAACTGTTGAGTCCTTGCTGAATCATCAGTAACTGTCTTGACTTGCCATTAACTTTAGAGGTTAAATTTTGAAAACCTCTATCTTGGCATTCTTAATTGTAGATCTTTGAACTAACGGCATTTAGCTTCCCCTCAACTCGTGAACAGTGTCTTTTGAGTCTTTGGAAGCTTTTCTTGAACAACCAACAAACTTCCCCTAAGCATAAGGTAAGTCCTTTTCCGGCTGGTTCTTCAACTTGATCAGCAGCAGAGTTCTTGCTTTGATCAACTGAGTCCTTGATTTTTTTCATGAGTTGTTTTTTTTTCAGTTAACCTGTCAAGCACAACATGGAACAAACACTAACCAGACAATGATGACTGGTTATCGGGTTAGCATTACTTAACCAAACAACTTTCCCTGAACCCGAGGACTCTTTTTATTATCTCCCCCTGAGGTTCTGAGGAAGGGTCAAACTTTCTTGCATAAAACCCATAAAATTTTATTTAAACTTCTCAAATCAACCTGGCCAATTCATAAACTTAAGATAACACAAAAGAAACAAAACAAACATACCAAATTACTAAACGAGAAGGTTTTATTTTGGGATCAAACCGTCTTTGTCTGAACTGAGGAACCCTATTCAGCATCTGTTACTCGAACACGTCCAGGCGATTGCCAGTATATTGGTCCTTCTTAAACCCATGTTCCTCATTTTCCCGGTTGTTTGTCACTTATTTATCTTTTAGGTGCATTAATTATGAACATCCGACAGTCACACACAAATCCTAGGTAATTAATATGTGCAGTCTCTCAAGCTTGATCATTCCCTACCACATATTTTCACATTCCCATATCCAGGGTTTTGAATCTTTTCTCAAGACTTGGTTGAGATAAGAAAGAACAGATCATAAAAGAGATATGAATAATATACAAAGACTTGTATGATTTCAACTCAGAGGCGTTTATAAGTCAGGTGGTAACCTTTCATCAAACACATAAGCCTAGTCACAAAGTCAGGGCTAAAGGGTTTTGGACGCTAGAGGGTCTCTTTTGTTGTGCACATTGGCTTATTTTAGGGTGTAAATTATATACAGTGATCTGCAAGCACGTTAATCCAGACTAACCAGGTCTTTGTTCATGCAAAACAGAGGAAAGTCTGATTAACACGTCAACCATTCTACACCAGGTAATTGCTCACGCAAAGCAGAGGCTAGACTTGACTAACGGCTTTGACATCCCCAGATCTTTGCTCACACAAAACAGAGGGGACACCGACTTTTTGATATTTTCGATTCAACACTTTGGAGTCCGGCGTGTGTATCGGGAACAATTTCGCAGTCAAATAGAACAAGCACTTAACCTAAGTGTGTGTTTCCCGTCAAATGACATACTTTATCTTTAAGTGTTGTGACTCATACCTTTGTTTTTGGAACTGAGCCTACCGAGCACATCACCTTGGATCATGTCTTTCACTTTTGCCTTACGCGTGTCAGTCATTCTGAGAACGGAAATATTTCACTTCCCTCCTTCTCAAACACACAAAGAACAGATTAAAAATTAAAAAGAACAATTTTTTAGGGGTCTACTATTTCATCTTTTTTATTCTTCCCTTTGCTTTTTGATTTTTAATAACAACACACACCTTTTTTTCCTTTTTTTTTAAACACACACTGACACAATACTAAATATGTACTAAAACCGGCCAAGCTAACCTTCAAAGTTTATCGTTTGAAATTTTTTTCAGGAAATGGGTTTGTTTAATGCACTAACAGACTTCACATCAAATTAGCCAAGAAACAAACAATTAAGACAGTGTTACCTTTTTCTGCTGATGTTTTCAGATTTACCTCTCACAAGGAGAACATACTCCCCATTAAAATTTGCATGTCATGAAGTGAAGAGATTCCTCCTATCCTGTGCCTGGAACAATCACTTTCAAAAATAAATAAGTTAATGGAAGTCCTCCTTGACTGTTCTTGCACACTGTGAAAGATTAGTTAGCCATTAAAACCCAGGCCATTGTGGTTCTGGGTAAACCCGATGAATCAATGAAAGTTACTTCTTTTAAACACATGCCCTTTGAAAAATCAGGAATTTGAGTTGCAGCTGCCTTTGATTTTGGTTTCCAAATACCAGGTGATTTAAAAGTTGTTTTAGTCACCTTTGAAGTAGTGACGTTAGGTATTTCAACCTTCTTCATTTCAAGTTTCCTTTTCAAAACAGTTTTAGTTACCTTTGAAGGAGTAACTTTAGGTTTGTCAACTTTGTGTTGTTTTGAAATTGGTTCCTTCACCTTTTTATGAAAATTTTCATAATTTGGAAAAAAATATTTTTGATTTGAAAATGTTCTTTGATCTTTGGCAGCGCCCCAATGTTGATCAGAGGGTTTTATCTTAGGAGAAACAGTCTTCATTGCCTTAAGCGGTTGCACCTTCATTGGCTTAGACTTAACTGAATCCTGAGATGAAACACTTCGACTTTGCGGATAATATGGCTCATAGGGGCGATAGAGACAATTTCGGGCAATGTGACCAGGATTGCCACAATTAAAACAAGTTTGCTTCTTCAGGTAGAAGTCAGAAGTGTGACCGTTTGAGCTGTATGCCTTTGATGGAGAGGCATTGAGATTCGGTTGCATGTTTAGAAAGACTCCAAATCTCCAGTTGTCCGATCTTTCTAACCTTGATCCATTTCCGTTGAATCTTTTCTGATTCGTTAAAAACTGAGCAGAACCAGACATTTGACCTTTTGGGCCCACTGGTTTCTTTGAGAAAGTTGTTTTGCCACTGCATGAGCCCACTGATGAGTTTGGAGACTTGTTTGTCATCTTGGGCCTTTCAATCTTGATTGGAACGGAATTTGGAGGCTTGATGGTGATCTTGGGCCTTATACTCTTAATGTGAGATGATAAACCACCATCATGACCCAAGCCTTTGAACTTGGTGGTGAATGAGGGTCGTTCTTCTCCTTCAATCGGAATGAACATAGACCCTGCTGTCATGATGAAAAACCGTAAGACTGATCTTACTAAAGGTTTGCTTGATCATAGAATGAACACGAGATGTAAATAAAGTTTGTTTTCATTGAAATCACAAAGACTCAATTACAAACTCTCGATAAAGCTCTCTGGAGAAACACACTCAAACACACATAGTTCAGAACTGGTCTCCCTCACTCTGTTCTCCCTTCGTTATAATATTCAAGACAAGCTATCTATTTATACACGTCTGGTCCGAACCTCCTCCGAACTCGGAGTTCGGCCGGTCCGAACCTCAGGTTCGGACCTGGCTCGGCCAGCAGCAATCTTGTCTTGAATCTTCACATCGTCTCGTTCAGATACTTCACATGACGCACAGCTTATGTATCAACAAACTCCCCCTCGTCATGTGCAGTATCTGTTCGCCAGTTAAAACATATTCTCCGAGCAAACTCCCCCTCAACTTGATGGTAGCTTGACCTTGAATACTTGACGATGCACAGAATCTTTCATCCTTATCAACAGCTTCAGAAGACTTGAAGTTGTGATGAACTCTTTCCTTTGAGTACCTGGCCAACATAAATAATCTTGGCGCAAAACTTCTCTTAGAGAATCCAAGATATATGTTTTGAAAATGTTTTTCGTATCTTGTGTCGATCAATCGAAAACAAATAAGAAGTAAAATCTTTTTGGCTTTTTACAAAGTTTATATCAAAACAAACCTAAAATCTTTTTGATTTTTCAAACTTATGCTAAAACACATCAAAAATCTTTTTGTACTTTTATTAAAATGAAATAAAATTGCAATACAGAAACAAACTCTATTTTTGGTATTTTGCGAGAAAGATCACGACGCAAGATCATATCAGACATAACGCATCTAACACACTTCAATTTCAGCCTTAATCAGCATGCAAGCCAAGATAATCGCAAATACAACATTTATGTTTATTTCAGCATGCACCAATCATATTTATCGTTTTCAGATATGCTTAAGGTAATTTTATCATGCACTGATAACTCGGCTTCTACTCTATCAGAAATACTTGCAAATCATCATTTTTATCATATAGAAGTAACTTTTATTCGAGATTTAAAACATCCTTGATGAGTCATGCAAAAATAAAGCAGAACCTCAAATACCTAGCAATCAGGTCGGTCTTTCGACACGCAGAGAAAGCCCAAGTATTTGAGAAAATAAGAAAACAAAACAAGTTGAAGTTGTATAATCCAACAACAATCAGGTCGGTTCTTCCGAACGCGCAGAGAAAGTCCGATGGATTATACGAAACACCAATGAAAATAAAGCAGAACGTCAAACGAACAACAATCAGGTCGATCTTTCGATACGCAGAGAAAGTCCGATCGTTTGACAAAATAAAGAAAATCAAACAAGTTGAAATCTTTCAAAATGAAAACATGCATTCATCAGGATATCTCTTTATTCTATTTTTGTCAGAATCATCACATAGCATTCATCAAGAAGCAAACAACCAAAGATTATCAGGCAAGCTTTATTGTTTATATCTTACTTGCAGATATCAGATTAGTCATGCACATTCACAGATCATACAAGAACCTACAGCCTTTAGACTTACTCTATCCATGGCAGATAAACGTATATGCTGATGTACTATCATTTCTTGCTTTTGTCGGATCAATTTCTCAAGTTTTCATCATTTTTTTTATATTTTCCAAATTTCTCCCCCTAAAATTCAAACAAATACTATTTTTTTGAATTTTCAAATTTTCTCCCCTAACAATATGAATGAAAAGAAAAATGAAAAACAAAAATGAAAATGATTGATCAACACTTGACACATTTTTGAAAATGATTTTTGTAAAAAACAGTTTTCCAAAGATAGAAACGATGCATTTTAACTTAAACCACAAGTATCTCACTGTCAGCAATCTTCAGATCACTAACAGGTCTTCCTGAAATACCTGCAAACACTGGAAAATAGTAAGTTTCTAAAACCCCGACCCTCATCCCCAACGATGATAGGTCGCCCAGTGTCTTCAACAAAATCTGTGTTGGCCGTGGAGACTACTTTTGGTCTCCATTCATGTTTTGGTTTTAAAGTTTCTAGTGAACCATTGTCAATTGATGAATGACAATCTGAACTACTACCCAACTTTTCCAAAGTAATCTTCTTTTTCCAGAAAAAGTTAGTGTTGGGTATAGGTTCACTAAAAATAATGCCATCTGGATCAACATACATTGTATGCTTGGCATGTGATGATAAATTGTTAGTTGTCGTAGGACAATTATTTGCATAATGACCCTTCTTACGACAAACATAACACAGTCTTTGACCAGTTGGATTGATAAAAATTGGTTTACCAAACTGATCAGTCAGACATTCATCATGATCTTTTGAAAACACAGGTTTAGACTTCTTTGGTTTATAAAATTTTGAAAAACATTTTGGAGAATCATAAAAACCAGAATCATCTCCATAACCAAAGAATTTATCTTTATGACAAAACCTGTTTGATTTAGCAGAATGAAATGAATCTGAACTGTTACCTCCTGGTGGTGTAGCATCAGATATACAAGATGACTCTTCAGAAGAAAGCTTTTCATCCGATGAGGATACTTTCTTCTTCCAACATTGTTGCTTCTTATCTGAAAACACCTTCTGCTTCTTTATCTTCTGTGGTTTGACTTTCTTCTTGTTGAAATCCTCAGTCGGCATTTCTTTTTCTTCAAATCCCAAACCACCATTTTTCTGCTTGAATGTATTTTGAACAGATTTTGGTATCTCATGGCCTTGTTTGGCAAGCTTTGTAAATTCAGATTTGATTCCTTTCACATCATTCTTTCCAGAAATCAAAGATTCATCTATCACGATCTCAGAAAACTTTGGCATTGTCACATTTCCTGGATTTCCATTAAACACCTTTTCTTTTTCAAGAAATGTAGAGTTGGAATCAAACTTCAACCCTTTGCGATAATCAACCTCCTTTTTATTCTTCTTTGATTTGGACTTTGTCTTCTTTCCTGAACTGGTATCAGCAAATTTGGAATAATCATGCTGTTCAATACCCGATGGTCTAGCTGGAACAGAAATGTCAATATCAACAGGAGCAGGAACTTGATTAAGATTCGCATCTTTACCATTCTCCTGACTCTTTTCCAACTTGTACAAATAATTCAGAAAAGTCGGTGAATTGTTGCAATTTTTCAATTTCCTTTGCAGATCAAACAACTCAACTTTGAGTTCAGCTATTTTCATATTAGCTTCTGACAACTCTTTCTGCGAAGCAATGTGCTTGTCAGACAATTTGTTATAATCTATTATATGACATCGTCTCAAGCAACATTCTTCCAGAACTTCTGCAGTAACTTTCTCTACCTGTTTCTTATGGTAAATAACATCTTGTTTCAAAATGTTATTTTGACTTTGAATCTCACCTTTTTCATCACGCAACTTTGTAACTTCCTCTTGAAGTTGTATTACTCTATCGGCAACTTCGACAGCAACTTTAGTAACTTTTTCATATTTTTGTTGAAGAGGATAACATTTCTCAAATAAAGCATCAAAATCTTCAACAGCTTCCTTTTCTTTAGCTTGAGCTTTATTACATTCTTCAACCAACAAATTCTTCTCTTTCAACCATCCTTCCTTAATACTAGCAAACTCTAAGCAATTTGCACATGATGCAGACACATCCCTTTGAATTTTGGCATCTAAATCATTACAAACTTTACTTTTCCATTCCTCCATTTCTTTTGTCAAAGAAATATTTTCTTCAGTCAACTTTCCCACCTTATTCTCTAACGTTTCAATTATTCCTTTAAACTTCAAATCTTGATCAATCTTTTCTTGAGAAACTTTAGACATATGTTCCTCACACTGTGTCTTCACAAAATCCCATATCCGTTTTGCCTTTCGAAACTTCCTGATTGGAATTTTAAGAGTTATAGGCAAGGCTAACATAAGAAGTGTAATAGCCTTTTCATTTTGATCATACGCTTTCCTTTCTTCACTTGAAAAATTATGCATTTCCTTAAAATCACCATCACTATAAGTTGGATACTTATGTTCATTTGTAATTGGTAACCATAACGTTTTATCCAAATCATTTACATATCCTCTAAAATTTGTTGCCCAACTATGATAATCTTCAAAATTTATCAACTTTGGCACATTCTGACGATGTCGTTCAGCGAAAACCTCAATTTCATACATTTTGGAAATTGTGAAATCCGATCTCAAAATTTGAAACTTGAAAACGAAGGTCTTCCAAGCGGATTTTGGGTATCAAACTGGGGGATACAGACCTTTTAGGTGAGTACAAGTCTAGATCTCGGAAAGACGAACGTTTTGGCTGGTATTGGGTTCCGTAACTCTTAACGATTCTCAAGTTACGTCAGTTTTCGTGAAACAATGTAAAATTCCCAACTTTGTCCGAACCTAGTCCGAACTTCTTCCGAGCCACCTCCGAACTTCCTCCGAACTTGGTAACTCCGAACTACCTCCGATATAGCTCCGAACCTTCCCCGAATCTATACCGAACTATAGCTCCGAGCCTTCACCGAACTACCTCGAACTCCCTCCGAGTCTATACCGAACTATGTCCGAACGCTCACTGAACTTAGAAAACCCCGAACTTCGTCCGAACCCCAGGTTCGGAGCGGTTATATTTCTGTTACTCCGAACCTCAGACGAGTTCAAACCCTCTCGACATCATTTTTCGCGATTTTGAGAGTTTTTGGATGAGGTTTTCGACAGGAATTCAGGTAAAACCCATAGAAATGTTTTAGAAATGAAATGCACTCGAAAAGCTCAAAATTTGACTCGTTTTTGAATGAAAAACACTCGGTTTTGTCAAGAAAACGATCACGATCAAGGCAAACGCAATAGAGCAACCTGGATTTGCTCTGATACCAATTGAAAAACCGTAAGACTGATCTTACTAAAGGTTTGCTTGATCATAGAATGAACACGAGATGTAAATAAAGTTTGTTTTCATTGAAATCACAAAGACTCAATTACAAACTCTCGATAAAGCTCTCTGGAGAAACACACTCAAACACACATAGTTCAGAACTGGTCTCCCTCACTCTGTTCTCCCTTCGTTATAATATTCAAGACAAGCTATCTATTTATACACGTCTGGTCCGAACCTCCTCCGAACTCGGAGTTCGGCCGGTCCGAACCTCAGGTTCGGACCTGGCTCGGCCAGCAGCAATCTTGTCTTGAATCTTCACATCGTCTCGTTCAGATACTTCACATGACGCACAGCTTATGTATCAACACATGAATATCTTACCATTGGGCCTTGTAGTCATCACTACTCGTTCCCGCTTTACCTCATCCACAACTTTGGAATAAGGAGTCTCGATTTTTGGATAAGGAACCAACTTTTCTTCATCAGCTCTCTTTACTTCACTAGAGCTTGAACCTGCACACTCAGTAGTGTTATTTGACTGAGTTGCTTCAGTGGCTGTCTTTTCATCTTTATGTACAGGTTGAGGCCCATATACCATGGTTGCTTCATTCAGGGTGTCTTTCAACAATTCATCGGCAGTTTGAGGCGCTCTGATGTATTCATGTTGTAATGGGGGAGGAAAATTTCCATCCCCGAGGCCAGATGTTTCTTTCACATGCTCGAGTCGCTCCTCTGATTTGAATAAAGCACGATGAGAGTCCATCATTTTCTTTTGAATAACTTGATGTTTCTCAAGGGCAGATTGGGAAGTGTCAAGTTTGGTTCTTAGTTCCTCTACCTCCTTAGTTAGCTCTTCTACCTTAGCATTAGCAAGCCTAAGATAGGTGTTTTTATCACTCAATTGTCTTTGAAGACTCTTATCATCAACTTGAATGGCCTCAAGTTTCTCTCTAAATATTCTGGTCTTACCTTTGGACTCCCTAAGGTCTCTATCAATTAATTCGCGATTTAGGGTCTCATTGGTAAACTTACGTTCCCAGTCTTTACATTCATTCAAAATAGCCTGACACTTAGGGTTTAGGCATTCCTCATTATTGTTGGTGCATGAAGTCGTACCTGGTAGAATGGGTGCCATGAACTTCTTTGGATGGAACTTCTGGATCAAATACGAACTGAAAGACTTGAACGGATTGAAAAAGGGGATGGATCGAAAAGTGGGTTTTCGGTCGGAAAAGGGTTGGATCGAAAAGTACTTTTCGATCGGACAGGGGGTCGGTCGAAAAGTAGACTTCTTGATCAAAAAGTATCAGCGGATCGAAAAGTCTCAGTGGGGACTTTCCGATCGAAAAGAGAAGCTGATCGAAAAGTCACAGGGGGACTTTCCGATCGAAATGCTCTGATCGAAAGTCACAAGGGGACTTTCCGATCGAAATGGGCTGATCGAAAAGTCACAAGGGGGACTTTTCGATCGACAGATGGCTGATCGAAAAGTCACAAGGGGACTTTCCGATCGAAATGGGCTGATCGAAAAGTCACAAGGGGGACTTTTCGATCGAAATGGGCTGATCGAAAAGTCACAAGGGGGACTTTTCGATCGACAGATGGCTGATCGAAAAGTCACAAGGGGACTTTCCGATCGAAATGGCGCGACAGTAAAGGCTTTTCGATCAGGAGGACGATCGAAAAGTCTAGAAACAGGGTCGAAAAGTCTCCAAATTACGAATTAAGCACCTCGAAAGCTCCTGTCTTGACTTGAAACCTGCAAAAATACTTCCGAACGTGCTAAAAGCTGAAAATCACCACAAAACTCAAACGAGTAGTTCTCAAAAACTTGAATCGGATATCGCGAGAGCCTCGAAACTTGCGTTTCTTGGCTCTGATACCAATTGTAAGGATAGAAATAACCCAAACACGATATTACAATCTCTAGTGAATGTGCGGAATCCAAACACTAGAGTGATTCAAGATAAATCAAGAATAATATGAAAAAGCTATAACAAAACAAGTAAGAACACAAACCGATTGAAGAAAACACTTTACTATTGATCACCGATTGCTTACACACTTGATCGAAATTCTCTCTAAGAATTTCGATATCACCAAAATCGCCAAACACCTTAGGAGCAACCCTAAACCCCTAGATTAGCTATCCTTATATAGGGGGAGATTAGCTTGGAAAATAAGCTAATCTATCTTTGGTAACCCTAATTACCCACTAATTCCCGTTTTTGACCATATAGGCCCACTAAACTCCCTCTAAACATTGTTTAATTGAGCCCAACCACATCTAAATTAGTCCAGTGACCCAATATAACCATAACCCAGCTAATCTCCACCTATTCTATCACATAGGCCTTCAAAATAGTCCGCCAAGTGATGATTTAATACACAAGCCACAAATTATTCCCTTACAAACAACAATTAGGTCGGTACTCCCCTACACGCAGAGATTGTCCGATGAGTTATACGAAACACAAAAGAAAATAACGCAAAACGTCAAACGAACAACAATCAGGTCGATCTTTCGATACGCAAAGAAAGTCCGATCGTTTGACAAAGTAAAGAAAATCAAACAAGTTTAAATCTTTGCAAAATGAACACATGTTTACACAGTGACTTCTCATTTTTTCTTTCCACATATCTTTTGTAAATGCATGAAGCGACCGGATCGTTTACTAATCTAGTGATATCGAGATAGAGACGAGATCAAACGTAAATACAAATGAGATTTGTATTGATAAAGCTTGAGAACATACACACAGAAATACACACACAGAAATGTAGAGATATATCAAGAGTTCTCACAAGCTAACCAAGTCAACCTATTTATAGGTAACTTAAACTGTCAAGCGTACCATCCTCCGTATCATTTGATACGGGCGTACCATTTGGTACGGTGGACCAACTGGTACGTTGCCTCTTAGACTCTTACACACGCTTTTTACATAGATACAATACACGAGACACATCGTAGCATAGGAATATGCTCTAACAAACTCGTACGGTGGACCAACTAGTGTATCTATTCTAACTAAATCTCTAGTCTTCAATCTTCAATTGCTGCATCCGATCTTCAACTTGAAATCTTGTCAGAAATAGAGCTTGCATGGCTGTATCAAAACTTGAACAATCTTTGAACTTCAAGATCCACTTGAGAAAAGTACATCAAACTTCCCTTTCACCATGCTTGAGTCTTGACACACAGAACCTGCAACTTTAGAAGACAAAAGTGCGGTTTTTCCTTTTGATTTATCAAAAAAATTAATTTAATCTTAGCGAAAAAATTCTCTTTGAGAATCCAAGATATTGATTTTGATATTTGGTTTTTGCATCAAGTGTCGATCGATCGAAAACAAATAAGAAATAAAATCTTTTTGGCTTTTAGAAACTTTAGATCAAAAGACACCTAAAATCTTTTTGTATTTTTCCGAAATGAAAACATAAATGCAATACTGAATTACACACTATTTTTGGTTTGAGAAAGATCACTATCTAGGATCATATTGGTTACAACGCGCTGAACTACACTTCAATTTCAATTATTGTAGCACATAAGTCATGTCGATTACAGATATTATTTGTCCAACTTTAAACTCTGACAGAATCATACTTATAACATTTGGATATGTTAAGGTATTGATTAGATTTGCTTTGACTAGTGTATCCCACACTATCAGACATATTCAGCTATGCTTTGCTTATCACATTTTGTGATTTCACTTGTGATTTAACACATAGTGATTATTTATTATTATTCATAATATCGTCAACTGTGTTCCATGCAAAAAGAAATAAGAACGTTAAATCGTCTACCTTAAGTTCGATCTTTCGATACGCAGATAAGGCCTCGAATTTAAGAAAATAAGAAAATAGATACAAGTTGAAATTGTATAACCCAATAACAATCAGGTCGGTACTCCTGTACACGCAGAGAAAGTCCGATAAGTTATACGAAACACCAAATAAAATAAAGCAGAACGTCAAACGAACAACAATCAGGTCGGTCTTGTGGACACGCAGAGAAAGTCTGATCGTTTGATAAAATAAAGAAAATCAAACAAGTTTAAATCTTTGCAAAATGAACACATGCATACACAATGACTTCTCATTTATTTTCACATATCTTTTTTTTGATATCGTGAAATACGCATCAAGATGTTGTCCACTTGGTCAACCACCAGATTTAAATGTATATCACATTTGAATACTTTCTGATTTGCTGATCCTACATAACGCATCGAACAATGATCTTATGGCTTTTTCACCTACTCTACCCGTGAGTCAGAAACGTCAGCCAATGTACCATCATTTCCCAATGATCAATTTCTCAATTTTGATCTTTTTCAAAAAAAAATTAATCTTTTGCATTGCTTGTTTCTCCCCCTAAAATGAAAAACTCTATTTTTGATTTTTCATTTTAACAAATGCAAGATACAATTTTTGGCTTTTGTCAATTTCCCCCTAAACATATGTACAACTACCACTTGTAAAAAATACAAAAAAAAATGAAAATTGATCGACCAAACACTAACACGGTTCAGTTTCAGTTTTGAAAAACAAATTTTTTATCAAAAATTTCTTTTGAAAGACTTTTTGAGAATGATATAACATTGAAACACTAAATTATGCAAGTTCTTTACTATCAGCAACACATGCATGATAGGTCTTCTTGAAGAAACCTACAGACACCAGATAAACATTAGCAATTTTGGGATCGGCTCGAGTCAACATCCTCGGGTCGCCCGGTGTCTTCAACATGGTATTTGACAATCTTGGAAACAACTCGGGGTTTCTAGATCATGGGCGATTGAAAACTTTTTAATGAATCCACAAAGTTATCAACTTGCGTCTTTGCCCAAGACGGCTTACTTGTTGATTTGAACATGAATGATTGTGGTTCATCAAAAAAATTGACCATTTAAATCCACATATTTAGCAGTTTTGTTCACAGAGGAGTGAGCACTTGCATTCGTAGGACACTGAGCAGCAAGATGTCCTGGTTTACAACATGCGTAACACTTCCTGTGAAAGACATTAAGGGAACTGATGTGAGGTTAAAATGTACACTTTATTATATAATAATCATCCCCTAATCACACCGAATTGAGTCTAAAAGTTGTTATTTTAACAGGTTGTTTTGGTCACTGCGTTGAAATGTAAATGTGTTTAAAAGTTGTGATTAATTTGAGTTTGAGTTATAATGATTAACGAGTCTAACTCTATTTGATTATGAAATAATAAAGGCATTTTTCTAAATAATTAAGGAAGAAAAAATGAAGTATGTTTAGTTTTTAAAATGCTTTCACGTGTGCAGGTATACAAAATATGAAAGTTTAAATGAAATATTGGAGTAAATTAAATAGGAGCATGAGAGCAATAATAAGAAGCAGATGACGTGAGCAAGGCATTGAATTGAATCAAATATGTGCTGAATATGTGCTCCCAAAGAAATTAATTCCATACAAGTGTGAACGCACAGAAGCGGGCAAAATTAATAATTCGGAGTTTTGAGGCACGGGCGGTACGCCTAACTTATTCCAATTTGGCGCGGTACGCCCACGGGCCGAGTCGGCAGAAAATTAATTATTTTATTTTTCTAAACCTATTTAAAGGGTGTTTAGGATCTAGTTCGAACCCTAATCATCCCCAGCCGTTTTTGGGGTGAGAATTACGAATTTTTCACCTTGTTCAGAGATTTTGAAGTTTTTGAATCATTCGGTACGTTAGTTTAATGCAATCTTTTATTATGTTTATGTTTGTTTCATTAGCCATGTCCGGCTAATCCACCACTAACCGCTTTTGGTGATTGGTTGGTGGATTCGTTCTATGATTAACCTATTGTTTAACTAGTTATTCCGGAATACTTGCTACCGTTGAATACCTACATGCGGAATTGTTAAAATCAACTAGTAATCTAGGGTTTTAGTGGTCCACTGTTTATTGATCTAGCACTTTCTTGCGGCAGGACTAATCAGCCCATTAGGAAACTAGGTTATTAGGTCAAGGAAGCAATTGGGGGGCATGTCTATGTGTCACGATTAAGTAATTAGGTTTTTCTAGATCGGTAGCCAACCAGGATCCAGAAGTGGTTAGATTTGTCTCATTTGAATTCAATTAAGTTTTTAGGTTAAAGTTAGTTAATTTGTTAGTTAATTCACCCAACAACTCAAAACAGCTAAGTGGCAAAGTAGATAATTTTAGGTTAATCAGTAATTTTAGTTAATTTAGTAATCAGTTAATCAATTTCCACATATTCCCTTGGTTCGATAACCCTAACTTACCACTACTACAAATCAATTTAGTTGGGGATTTGAAACGGCCTGACAAACCGTTATCAAATTGGCGCCGTTGCCGGGGAATTAGTGCGCTTTTTGATTAGTTGATTTTTTTTATTTATTTCATTTGCTTTTTTTGTTAATTTTACAAAAAAAAAAAAAAATCCAAAAACCAAAAAAAATTAGTGTCTTTTATTCCAGTTAGTACTTTTCTGCATTTTCTTGTTTTCTTTTCTGCATTTAAAAAAAAAAAATTTTAATTCTGTCGAATTCCTTCTAGGGCGATACGCCTAGAATTCTCCAGTTTTGGGCTGTACGCCTTGACCAGTTTTTCACAGAAAATTTTCCGATTTTTGTCATTTTTTATTTTTCAGTTTTTGCTTCCTACTAGTATTTTTTTTTTAGTGTTTTGAGCAGTGCTACGTGATTGTTTTTTGTTTTTGTGTTTGTTTTGCAGTAAGTTATGTTTATGCACACCAGGAAGTCGGGACGAAGCTCGCCTTTGATTTTTGATCCAGAAATAGAGAAAACGGCTAGGCAGAACCGAGCCAATCAGAGAAATCAAATGGGTGACCCATTTCCACAGTTTCGACACACATTTTCAAAAGTAAGTAGTTCGAGCCATGGGAGCGCGAGATCGAGACCAGGTCAGCAACCGGATGGATACGAGGCATTCCCTCGTGATGACGAAGTTCGAAGTGAAGGAACATGGGAGACGGGATGGCGGAATGAACCTCCAACTGAGCAGTATGACAATCAATACGAAAACTACTTGTACGAGGATGATGAAAATGATGGATATGACATGGGTTTTGGATATCCAGAGCAACAACCACCCGTGTACCAAAATCAGGAAGTACATCAGCCACCAGTTCAGCAGTACCAGCAGGATAATCAACCGCCTCGGGGGGTCCCACAATTTATTGGAAATTATCGTAATAGGGATCGACTCGAGATCATAGACGGTGTTCCAAGAATTCAGAGGCAAGCACCGGCCCGAGGGGTCGAGACTCATTTCAAGCCGGTGGTCATGCCGAGTTCATCTGCAGTGGTGAATCCTATAGGACGAAATGGGAGATTATTTGAAGTTCAGCCACAATATTTGAACCACCTACCAGAGTTCTTTGGGAAGAAACATGAGGAGCCATACTTGCACATCTCAGCATTTGAGTCAATGAGCGGGTTGATTGGAGGATTAGGATTCACGCCAGACGAGGTAAAACTTATGTTATTTCAATATACACTAAAAGATCGTGCTCGTGTTTGGTTTGACAGTTTACCGGCGGGAAGCATTTGCACGTGGCAAGAGATGCAAGAGGCTTTCTTGGAAGAGTACTATCCAATGAGCAAAACATCCGAAGCAAAGGAAGCCATTAGATCATTCCAACAGCATTCAGGGGAGCCTTTTCACGAGGCGTTTACAAGATTTAAAGATTTGCTCAGAAAGTGCCCACATCATGGTATAGAGACTTGGGATTTGATCAAATGTTTATACGACGGGTTGCTTCCAGAAGATATTAGAGACTTAAATTCAATGAGCAACGGTACATTTTTAACAAATTCTGAAGAGGTTGATTGGGGAACCCTAGAAAAATTGAGTGCAACATCAAAAAGGTTAACTCAATCGAGTAGACGAGCAAGATCTCATGTGAAAGCGGTGGATTATGAGGCTGAAGAAAAAATAGAAAAATTAAGACAACAAAACCTCATCTTGGAGAAGCAGGTGGCTCAATTGAAGTTGGGTGGTGGAGAAGGGCCAAAACAGGGTGGTCCATTTGTGGTTTGTTCCGAATGTGGTGAGTTAGGTCATTCGTTAGCTCAGTGTCCGTTGAGAAACAAGAGGAATGGAGATGTTCATTTTGTGCAGGGTCAGAATTTCTACAATCAAGGTCAAGCATATCAGAATCGTCCACAGGGTTACAATCAAGGCTACCAAAGAAACAACTACAACTTAGAGGGTCCACAACAACAAAGAATTTATCAACCACAACAGGCCTATGATGATGAAAGCAATCCCCAATTGACTGCTATATTGGAGACACTTAAAGAGATGCAGAAGGCTAATGAGATTCGGGATAAGACAATAGAGTCAATGCAGAAGCAAATGGGTCAACTAGCAGAGCAAGTGTCCATGCGAGAACAAGGTAAGTTACCATCTGACACAGTGTTGAATCCATCTCACCAAGCTTCCACCTCAGGTGCTAAGAATGTTCGAGGGGTACCGATTAGTGCGGTTGACATACATGAGGATGGTGAGGAAAGTGAAGAAGAGGAGTTTGAAGAGTTGAAGACGCCACTCATCCCGATCCAAATTGGGGAATTCAAGACGAACAAAGCGCTTCTCGACTACGGTGCATCGGTAAGTATTCTACCTAGTAGTATATATGATGAACTAACTTTTAGTCCTTTACAGGAAGTGAAGACGGCAGTGTTCTTTGCGGATCGGTCGAAGAAGAAGCCTAGAGGTATGTTGGTGGGTGTAGCGGTTAAAGTTGGCGAGTTTTATTTTCCCGAAGATTTCTTAGTAGTTGATTATGAAGATACGGGACACCAACCGAGGATCATACTTGGAAGACCATTTTTATCAACCGCTAACACGCACATTGATTGTAAGGCCAACAAATGCACCATGAGGTTTGGTAACCGTTTACTACATTTAAATTTGTTTAATCATGGTTTTTCTTATACGGTTATTAAATCAATTCCTAAACTGTTTGCTACTAATGAGTGTCCTCCTTGTGACAATGAGGGGGATACAAAGAAAGGTGCTTTTGTGGTTGACAGGTTGCAGTTGGAGGTTGATGATCTTAAGTGTGGGGATACCGGTGACCCGGTAGATGTTGATTCGGGTGAGCTGAAGGATGCTAAAAATGGGCACAAACCACGAGAGAAGGTGACGAGATCGAAGGCTCGGACTGGGTGTGAAGGAAAAGCTGATAGAAAAAATGAAGATGGTCGAGGAGCAGTGAAGATGAAGGATGAGGAAAGTTGTGAAGTTAGTGGATGGACTCAACATGACAAGTTTGATTTTACTAAGAATCCATGCACGGTGGCAAAGTGGGATGAAAATCATGTATTTGAACCTCCATGAGGGAGTTGGGTCTGGCTGAAGACCTTAAACTTAGCGCTTCCTGGGAGGCAACCCAGCGGTAAGTTTTTGTTATTATTTTTTCAGTTTTTATGTGTTTTTTGTGTTTGTGTTTTTCAGGAGTCGAATCAGTTTTCGGTGATGGAATTGAGCAAAATCGGATGTTCCAGGTATGTTTAGGGTTAAATATTAAGTGGAACAGGTTGTGGTAAGAAATTTAGAGGTTTTGACAGAGTAAAGAAAAATTCCAAGTCTAAAAAAAATTTCACAATCTTTCTGTCGAAAACGGGGATGGGCGGTACGCCCCAGTTCTTCACATTCTGGGCGGTACGCCCCGGAATGGCTGTTAGGAATTTTTGTTTTTTTCTTATCTCCGATCACCGGTACGTTTCCTATTTCTATCTATTTTATTTGTTTATTTTTTATTCTTCTTTATTTTTGTTGTTTCTTTGTTCATATTGAGGGCAATGTGTATCTCAAGTGTGGGGAGGGGAATAACATGTTTTGTGTTTTTATTTTTGTGTCTTAAAAAAAAAATTTGAAAAACATAAAAAAAATCCAAAAAGATTTTACAATTTTTGAGTCATTTTTAGTTTTAAGTGTTTGAGTCAAATCTGTTTTTGGATTAATTGCCGGTACATGGAAAATGATAGTACAATTGGGAGTCAATTTTCAAAAATAAGAATAAGGAAAGAAAGGGAAAAGTGGTAAGAAAAGGAGAGAATGGAAAATATATCTAATTCGTGATGTGTCGGTAGGCCCAGCTAATTTAGTAAAGCTTAATTATCCCATTGTGTTTATTTTGTATAAATATGTAATTAAATTAGCTTGCTAGTGGGTTCCCATTTTAGAGGTAATAGTGAGGTTGAAACTGATGATTAGGAGGAAAGAGACCTTGTTAGATTAGAGACTTATATATCCTCAGAATAAATTGGCACGTTATGATCTTTTTGCGAAAGCAAATCCGAGAAATAATGGCGCCCCATCTTTCAATCTTTTGAGCATAGTAGGTAATAAATTGGTTAATAAATTAGAGTGAAGGGACAGAATACTCACGTACGAACTAAGGATAGTATCCCGTGGTGAGTGCCTCTGATGATGTCTTGGATCTCGCGGGCAAAACACTCACGTATGATTTCGGGGGTAAGACCTTGTGAAAGAATGCCTCTGATGATGTCCGTTGGTAAGTATAGTTAAAATTAACCATCTATAAAAAAAAAATTGAATGAAAAAATGAAAAAAAGAGGAAAAGAAAAGAAAAAAAAATATAGAAAGCAAATGTAGTCAAATAAATGCTCAAGCAACTTCACTATCCATTCAAATTCATCATTCTTGGGATACATGAGTATCTAGTTTAACTAGGGTGGGGAAAATATAAATAATACATCTTTATTACCCTTTACTTTGACCGAATTTGAGTCGGGATTAGATTGAGCTAGAATTTTATGAATGTGGGACACATTGGTAGGTTAATACAAATATTCGGTAATTTATATAAGCACTTTGGGGGCTCAAAGATCAGTGGTTGGGTTTAGTCGGACAGAAATATCGGCGATTACAATTAGTATATATAATTACATTTTGGAATGTGGAATGGAATGGTTGATAAATTAAAAAGTTAAATGATTTTGAGTTGATTTCCCGGTTATGATTCCATGGCAGTTTTTCCGAGACGGAAAAAGTCAAGTGTGGGGATGTGATGTGAGGTTAAAATGTACACTTTATTATATAATAATCATCCCCTAATCACACCGAATTGAGTCTAAAAGTTGTTATTTTAACAGGTTGTTTTGGTCACTGCGTTGAAATGTAAATGTGTTTAAAAGTTGTGATTAATTTGAGTTTGAGTTATAATGATTAACGAGTCTAACTCTATTTGATTATGAAATAATAAAGGCATTTTTCTAAATAATTAAGGAAGAAAAAATGAAGTATGTTTAGTTTTTAAAATGCTTTCACGTGTGCAGGTATACAAAATATGAAAGTTTAAATGAAATATTGGAGTAAATTAAATAGGAGCATGAGAGCAATAATAAGAAGCAGATGACGTGAGCAAGGCATTGAATTGAATCAAATATGTGCTGAATATGTGCTCCCAAAGAAATTAATTCCATACAAGTGTGAACGCACAGAAGCGGGCAAAATTAATAATTCGGAGTTTTGAGGCACGGGCGGTACGCCTAACTTATTCCAATTTGGCGCGGTACGCCCACGGGCCGAGTCGGCAGAAAATTAATTATTTTATTTTTCTAAACCTATTTAAAGGGTGTTTAGGATCTAGTTCGAACCCTAATCATCCCCAGCCGTTTTTGGGGTGAGAATTACGAATTTTTCACCTTGTTCAGAGATTTTGAAGTTTTTGAATCATTCGGTACGTTAGTTTAATGCAATCTTTTATTATGTTTATGTTTGTTTCATTAGCCATGTCCGGCTAATCCACCACTAACCGCTTTTGGTGATTGGTTGGTGGATTCGTTCTATGATTAACCTATTGTTTAACTAGTTATTCCGGAATACTTGCTACCGTTGAATACCTACATGCGGAATTGTTAAAATCAACTAGTAATCTAGGGTTTTAGTGGTCCACTGTTTATTGATCTAGCACTTTCTTGCGGCAGGACTAATCAGCCCATTAGGAAACTAGGTTATTAGGTCAAGGAAGCAATTGGGGGGCATGTCTATGTGTCACGATTAAGTAATTAGGTTTTTCTAGATCGGTAGCCAACCAGGATCCAGAAGTGGTTAGATTTGTCTCATTTGAATTCAATTAAGTTTTTAGGTTAAAGTTAGTTAATTTGTTAGTTAATTCACCCAACAACTCAAAACAGCTAAGTGGCAAAGTAGATAATTTTAGGTTAATCAGTAATTTTAGTTAATTTAGTAATCAGTTAATCAATTTCCACATATTCCCTTGGTTCGATAACCCTAACTTACCACTACTACAAATCAATTTAGTTGGGGATTTGAAACGGCCTGACAAACCGTTATCAGGAACTGCTACCCAAATTTGATTCAAAAAATTGATTTTTATCAGAAAAAATTCTTTGGTTTTCTGCTTCCCTGTTGACTAAACACATCATGATAACCAAAAGAATTTTCAGAACCGAATGAATCAAAGAAACCATCAGATGAATCATACCTGGGAGGTGAACTCCTTGGAGAATAACCTGAACCATAAGAAGATCCTCCAGAATAATAATGATCATTCTTTGATTTGAACACAGTCTCTTTCTTCTGTTTTAGCTCCTTCATCTTTTTCTGATGTGTAAGTTGCACAGGTTCGTCCTTAACCACATAACCAAGTCCTTTATGTTTGAAACCTTGAACCTTAGACGACCCAGAGTGAGAGCTATAAACACTCTTATTTTTAGCTATTTAAGTGAACTTAGCTTTGATATCCTTCAGCTTATTCTCAACAATAAATGATTTGGCTTTTTCTGTTTCAAATGAAGTACTAACAGATTTGTCAACTTTAACAAAAATCTTTTCATCCTCCAAAAATGATGATCCAGAATCAAATTTTGGAGCATTGCCAGCTGCAAACTGTTTCTTGCCAGGCTTAGATTTCTTCTTCTTTGCTTGAACAGGAGTTGCAAACTTTGAGTAATCAAACTTTGGTGCAGGAACATTGTGTAAATCTTTGCCTTTCACACTAGCCTCACTCTTCTCCTATCTGTAAATATAATTCAAAAATGTAGGAGACAAGTTGCAGTTCTTCACTTGTTTTTGTAACTCAAGAATCTCAACTTTCAATTCTGAAATATGCACCTGAGCGACCAAGAACTCTTTCTGAGTAGCAATGAATTGATCTGAAAGATCATTGTATTCAAATTTTTGTTGCCTTTTTAGATCACATACTTCCAATAATTCTGCAGTAACCTTCTCCCATTTCTTCTTAAAATACTCAACATCTTTTGTTAAAATTTCATTCTTCTCCCGAACAAAAACATTGTTATCTCGTAGTTTGGAAATTCTTCCTGAAATTATAATTTTGTCTGCAGCTTCAACAGCCATCTGATTAGCCTTCTCATACTTCTGTTGAACAAGATAACTTTTCTCAAACAAAGCTTCAAAATCTTATACAGCATCAAGATGTTCAGCCTTTTCTTTTTCATATGCCTCAGCCAACACATTCTTTTCCTTTATCAACTCAGCATTAACCTTTTCTAATTCAGCAGATCGTTGTTGTGAACACTTCAAATCAGGTTTCACAACTTTGAGTTCTTCAGTTATGAGATCATTAATCCTCAACAATAATTCAATTTTCCCATTTGCAACACCACAAGCTTGACACTTAACACACGCTCCCTTTTGTTCTTGAATAACTGCTTCATCTTCCACAATAGTTTCACACGAACTTGTTTCAGAATCAGAATCAGGTACTTCTTCATTATTAGAAACAACATGAACCATAAAAGAAGATTCATTAGGAAAATCTGCATCCCAATCATAACCTTCAGTGGATGATAGTCTATTCTCTTCAGCAACAATAGTAGTTAAAGCAATTGGAGGAGAATTAGAAGATTGTTCCCAATTATATTGTTTATCGGCTTGAGAAACCAATGTTGTTGGAGTAGAAGTATCAGCTTCCTTCTTGTTGTTACATTCTCGAGAAAAAATGACCAAATTTTGAACATTTGAAACACTTAGCCTTGGATTTATCCAAGCCAAGTTTGCCATTTGGATTAAGTTCCTATTTTCCCAGTCTTGTGGAAAAATCTTCTAGCTCTTTCAGCTAACATAGCAAATTGCCAACCCATATACAATTCATTTAGATGATCCTCATCAAGCTGTTTCAAATCATCTTTATACAACTCAACATCACCAATGTTACCAATTATGAAACCATACGACGATGCTATTAAAGCAGATATTAATGCAGCATGTTCATTAAATTATTTAGCAGAAAACGCAGTCTGAGGTGATTGATTTGGAATTGTAAAACTAAAACCTGGAGAATAACCATATTTCTTAGACTTTCCAGCAAGAAATACAGTAGTAGGACCTTCACTGACAATGTTTGCCTTTTTAGCATTCATAGTCGACTCATTTTCACCATGATATGTTGCTGGATTCTGCACTTGTGTAGGCATTGATTTGTTCACATTCAACTCCATATCTCTTGCTTGTATCTGAGCAATCAAACTGTTGAATGACAATCCAGAATATTCTTTATCATGAGTAATCATCATTACATAATTTCCCCATTTTTCAGGTAATGGCTCTAGTAACTTCTCTTTCAAATCAGCTTCTTCCTTTTTGATGCCAACTAAAGTCAGTTCACTCAGCAAATGTGAAAACCTAGTAATGAGCTTTGAAATATCTTCATTTGGATAATGCTTGAAATTGTCGAACTCTTTCTTCAAAACCTTTTGCTTACTTTTCCTAAACTGATCATTACCCTCACATCGTTTTTGTATTGCATCCCACAATTCTTTCGATGTAGTATAAGCAGAAAACTGATGTAACAGATCTTTGGGTAATGCCATGGTTAATGTTCCGTAAGCTTTTTGTTCAACTTGATATGATTTCTTCTGTTCAGCAGTCAAACTTCGTTGCAAAATTGGCCTTCCAGTAGTACCAGTTGGATATTCATATTGATCAGAATAAGCCAACCAAAGATCGACATCATTCGTACCAACGTATGCTTCAAACCATTTCACCCAACTATGATAATCTTCCAATTTGAGCAACTTCGGAACTTTTTGATTTGTTCCTATTTCATTATCATAGTTAATAACAGCTTGCATCGTGTTTTGGATCGCGAAAAACGCTTGATAATCCCTCATTTTGAAGTTATGATACCGAACACAAAAACTTCAAACTCAAAAACGAGCGTCTTAAAAGTGGAATCTGGGTACCAAAGCGGAGGGTACATGCCGTTAGGCCAGTATAAGTGTAGATCTTTTCGTGACGGTCGTTTTGGCTGGTATTGGGTTCCGTAACTCCAAACAGAACTCAAGTTACGTCAGTTTTAGTGAACGTCACTTTTCTACCAGCGGACTAATCCACGGACCAAAAGAACCAGCGTACCAATGAACTTCAGCGTACCAAATAACTTCAGCGACCACTCAGCGTACCAGATCAGATCAGCGTACCAGCTGCGGACCACAATGGTACTTCGTAACTGCCTCCGGACCACCCAGTAACCGTCGCATACCAAGCTTGAAGATTGCCTTCCGGACCAAAGATCAGCGTACCAACTTGCTGATGAAGATAGGCATGCGTACCAAAGTGTTCTTCGAGCATACCAAAAAAACTAATGTAGCGTACCAACGACGTCCCAACATAATTTCGACTGATTTTTTTGAATTTGGACGTATTGGGCTGTAATTTGCAGCAATATGCTTCGAAACACTCTAGGAACGTTTTGAAATCAGTTTTCACATCGAAAACACTCGGATATGAGAAAATTTGATGAAAAATAACTCAATACCCACTTTCTCTCTCTAGAAAACTCAAAAATCATAGAATTTGATCAGCAAATAGAAGCAGATAGCTCTGATACCACTTGTAAATGCGTGAAGCGACCAGATCGTTTGCTAATCTAGTGATATCGAGATAGAGATGAGATCAAACGTAAATACAAATGAGATTTGTATTGATAAAGCTTGAGAGCATACACACATAATTACACACACATAAATGTAGAGATATATCAAGAGTTCTCACAAGCTAACCAAGTCAACCTATTTATAGGTAACTTAAACTGTCGAGCGTACCATCCTCCGTACCATTTGATACGGGCGTACCATTTGGTATGGTGGACCAACTGGTACGTTGCCTCTTAGACTCTTACACACGCTCTTTACATAGATACAATACACGAGACACATCGTAGTATAGGAATATGCTCTAAAATATTTTCAATATCTTGAGACATGCTTCAAGATGTTGTCCACTTGGTCAAGCATTAGTATTTAATAAATATCACATTTGAATAATTTTTTATTTAATGCTGAGCCTACCAAGCACATCAAACAATGATCTTATGGCTTTTTCATCTAATTTATTCATGAGTCAGACACGTAAGCCAATGTACCATCATTTCCCAATCATGTTGGATACAATTTCTCATTTTTCAATGTTTTTGTATTTTCTATTTTTCAATGTTTTTGTATTTTCTATTTTTCAATGTTTTTGTATTTTTCTGTTTTCTCCCCCTTAAAGTGAAAACTCTATATTTGGAATTTCATTTTAACAAAAACACAAAGACACTATTTTTGGTATATGCAATTCTCTCCCCCTAAACTACAAACAAAAAGCATTAAAGAAAGAAAGTTGACCTTTCGACATGAATACCTTTCAGTTTTAGCTTTCAGAAAAAATTTCAGTTTTGAAATTTGATATCACTTGAAATTTAACTTGGATCAGCAGAATACTCCTCCATCAGCAACTTTTCAAGCACCGACATGTCTTCTAGAAGTATCTGCACACTGGTCAAACACGTTAGTTTATAAATGACCCAAAGCGAATCGCTTCTGGTCGACTAGTGTCTTGGTTTCCTTTTGAAACCATTTTAGATTTCCAAATTTATTGTTTTGGTAAATCAGTATCTGATGAAACCGTCACAGTAGATTGTGACTAACAACCGACAGATGAATCACTTTGAAATTTAGGTAAAAACCTTCTTGAATGTTTAAAATATGTCAGTTGAAATTCATCAAATACTCTGCCATATTCATCAATAAATATGTATTTGACAGATTTACCAACATAAGGAACCTGTCTTTTCCTTGAACTAGAAGCATCAGTGACATGACAATCTTGTGCCATATGCCCTCTTTGTCGGCAATTGTAACACATTTTTCCTCTTTGGTCTCCGCAAAGCTTCACAAAAATATTCATCTCCAAAATGATCATAAAAAGTATCATATACCTGAAACCGATGATCATGAACCCATTTTGAAGTCGGGCTTTTTGGAGTAGAATTTGATCCTCCAGAAGAAAATTTAGCATTTGAAGTCTTCTTGGTCTTCGAATCCTCGTGCTTCACGAACACTTCAGCTATCTTTTGAGAATCCACACAGTGAACTGGAAACTCCTTATCAGAAAAATTTTGATCTGAACCTTTGAGCTTATAAAACCTTTCAGGTTTAAAAACATCTTTCTTTACTTGCTTCAATTTGACTTGCTTCAGTTTCTATTCTTTCTGACCTTGAACCCCATCAACTTTACCATTTTTGGTCTTGAATCCTAAACCAACATGTTTTCCCGAAACTTTTTCTTCAGAACCAAATGATTTATGTCCATTCTTTGCAAGACGAGAAAATTCAGCTTTCACTGCTTTAATATTCTTTTGTTCATAGAAGATTCTTTCATCAATAGCAGTTTTCTCAGTTGAACTCGCCGACTTCTCTTCTTTAGTAGCTGGAGAAGCAGACATATCTTTTTCAGCTTTCTGTTCTTTCTATGACTTTACAACCTTCCCCTCATTAAATTTCTTATCAACAAATTCACAGTAATCACCAGTTTCTGCCTTTTCCTGCACCTCATGAACACCTTCTTTAAGACTACCAAGTGGTGAAACTGTTTTGGTAAACATTTTCTCAAAAGTTTCATCTTTGGCCAGAAAACTTGTAAAAGATGTAGAATTTGTGACATTGTTCAGCAAACGGTTTGCATCGATCACTTGAATTTTTAGATCAGAAATTTTCTGTTGAGCTTCAGCCAATTCTTTTTCGGTTGCAATTAATTTCTTTGCCACTTTGTGTGTTTCATATTTTTGCAATCTCAAATTATCAAGTTCTGCAAACAACTCTTTCTTCAATTTATCTTCATTTCTTTTCTGTACATCCAAATTTGCATTCTGCAATTTGTTCACCCTCATTAGCTCTCTTTTCTCATCTAGTAGCTTTTCCATATCTATTTGATATGACTCAATTTTGACAGCAGAGTCATCAGAAGTCTTGGTGAGCATATCAAGCTTAATCTTGGACGTTTCAAATAAATCATTGAAATCTTGTTCAACATCCTTCGCTTCTGCCTTCCATTTTTTCAACAACCTTGGCTAATTCCACATTTGCTTCAGATAATTTTGTAAATTTATGTTCAAACTCCTTTTCAAGACCTTGAAATTTCAACTCTTTTTCAACTACCTCTGCTTGAAAATCTGAAAACTTTTCTTTCTGAACGACTAACTCTTGAATTATACCTTCCAACCTTTTCTTTTCATCACTCAATTCTTCAATCTTCTTCTCATAATCAGCAACCAATAACTCATTGTCCTTTACCACACTCTGAATCTTATTGTCTTTTTGTGAATAAAATTCACAAACTGATTGATAATCACTAGTTTCAGAACTATTGGTTTCAGATGCAGACTCAGATACTTCTACTTCGTTATCACTATGTACAATTTGAGCAACAAACACAGAGTTGACCAAAAATGCAGACTCATCAGGAAAATCGGCAGCCCAATCATAACCTTCATTCGATCTTAGTGCTTTTGACTTAGAAGTAATAGCTGTTAAAGCAACTGGAGGATTAGAAGTCTGTCCCCAATCATATTGTTATCGACTTGAGATACCAAAGTTGTTGGAGACTTTGATGAAGAAGCATTTGATTTTGAACATTCACGAGCAAAATGGCCAAAATTAGAACATTTGAAACATTTTGCCTTTGATTTATCTATTCCAACCTTGCCATCCGGATTTAAACTTTGGAATCCGGTCTTCTTCTTGAATCTTTTAACTCCTTGGGTTAACATTGCAAGTTGCCAATTAATATCCATTTGTTCAAGATTATCCAGATCGATCTGATCAAAATCTTCTTCAATCAAATTAGAAGTTGTCAACCCACCATTCAGCAAACCATAATATGAAGATAATAGAGCAGAAATTAATGCCAAATGTTCATCGGGTGTTTTTGCAAAAAACGAAGTCTGACTTGAATGATTTGGAACAGTGAAATTACACCCTCTTGAAGAACTTTCTGAATTTCCCAATCCATGACTAGCAACAAAAGTTGTCGGAGTAGGATTTGATGAATCAAAACCAAGAGATTTAGATTTAGCATTGATGCTTGCAGAATTCTGACCATGATACAATTCAGGATTTTGCAATTGAGCAGTCGATTTGTATGAATTCATCATTTCCATCTCTCGAGCATGAAGCTTTCCTGTCAAATCATGAAATAATAATGTGGAATACTCTTTGTCATGAGTAAGCAACAACACATAATTCTCCCAATTTTCTGGTAATGCTTCTAGCAACTTCTCTTTCAATTCTTCCTCAGTCTTTTCAATTTAAACCACTTTCATCTCACTAATCAGATGTGAGAACCTTGAAACAAGGGCTGGAATATTTTCTTTTTCATAATTTTGAAGATTTTCAAATTCTTTGTTCAATACTTTTCGTCTACTCTTCTTATATTGATCATTTCCCTCGCATCGAGCAGATAATGCATCCCACAACTGTTTTGATTTCTTACAAGTGCTGAATTGATGTAGCAGTTCGGTGGGTAAAGCCACGGTAAGATAACCATAAACTTTCTTTTCAAGCTCATAATTTTTTCTTTCATCAGCATCAAAATCTTGAAGCTCCTTATATTCTCCATCATCGGTTGGACGTGTATACAACTTTCGAATCGGAATCCATAAATCGATAACATTTTTGCTGATGTATGCAGAAAACCGTTGCTTCCAATTTTGATAATCTTCCAACTTTAAGAGCTTAGGAACTTTCTGACTTGTTCCGATTTTATTATCAAAATTTAGCATAGCTTGCACCGTGCTTTGCATAGCCGCAAATGCTTGAAAATCAGACATTTTTCACCTAAAATGATACTTTAAAAACTTTGAACTCAAACACGAAGGTCTTCCAAGCGGATTTTGGGTACCAAAACTGAGGGTACACGCCGTTAGGCCAGTAAAAGTCTAGATCTTTTCAAGACGGTCGTTTTGGCTGGTATTGGGTTCCGTACCAAAATCACGACTTCCATACCAAAGAGGTCAACGTACCACCAACGTACCAAAACTCCAACATACCAAAATCCGGACCAGAAATCTCAGTGTACCAGATCAAGCAACGTACCAATTTGGTACGGTGTAACTGCCATCGTACTAGTGAGTAATGTTGGGCTAGATTTATTTAAGGCATGAACATTAGTATTGGGCTTAGTTTAACTTAGTTTTGGGCTTGTTATTTATTATGTCATTGGGCTTAATCTAGTTTACTATTGGGCCATGTGGGCTTCATTATAGTTTACGATTTTTGTGATAGGTTTACATGAGGCACTATATAAGCCTCATGTGTTTATGATTTGAGCAAGCTTTTCAATACATTCAAGGTGTTTACGATTTCAGTGTTCATCTCTATTTACGATCAGCTTCAACAAGTTAGGGTTTCTCATTCAAGATTCAATCTTTCTTATAGATTGAATCTATTTCTTCTACTTGTTTCTTGAATTGATTGCATTTGAGGTTTCCGCACTCATTTGTGATTAGATATCGTGTAGGTGGTTTGATCTCGGACCAACAATTGGTATCAGAGCCAAGAATCATCGATTCAGGCTCACACGATATTGATTCAAGCAGTTTTTCTGGGTTTTTGGGTTGTTTTTGAAGATTTGAAGGTGTTTTTGGAGTTTACGATTGCTCCTGCTGCTGTACTTTGAGTTTACGAGTGCATTTCTGGGTTTGTTGGGGGTTTACGACATCAAGATTGAATTTTTAAGCGTTTACGATCGTACTTGTTGGTGTTTACGACTTTTCTTGATCGTAAATGGGGTTTACGATTTTGCATCATCAGAATCAGGGTTTACGACATCCGGAGTCGTAATCATTGATCGTAATCACTGATTACGATATTTTCAGGCGGTTAAAGAGTTCACGATTTTGTCCTTGATCGTAATCTGTGTTCACGATCGTAATCAAGCCTTTACGATCGTAATCAAGGGGTTGTTATCGTAATCTCTGTTTTTGGACGTTTGGACTTTAGATTTAGGTTCCCTTTGCTATCGTAATGGATTTTGAACCAAGTATGTATCAGAAAATGGACTTCGAGATTGGGTCTATTACTCATCCACCTAGACTTACTTCGGCAGATAACTTTTTGGAATGGAAGTATAGGTTCGAAAACCACTTGAAGAGTGTTGACTTGAGATTGTGGAGAGCAGTGCTGAATGGACCACATGTGCCCACTCATGGAGAAGGAGCTAAGTCAGGAAAAGCTAATACTGAAGAAGAGTTTGAAGATGAGGACTGGGAAAGGTGTAACAAGGCTGAGAGGGCGTTTGCAATTATGACCATGGCACTAACACCTGACATTGCTTAAGGGTTTAAGCATTGCAAGACGGCGAAGGAACTCTGGAATGCTTTGATTGTTGCCTATGAGGGAAATCCGGACATTAAGGCAAGTCGAAAGCAAATGTTGAAGCAAAAATTCATTTTTGTTCAACTATATCCAAGGTGAATCATTTGAAGCGCAAGTACAAAGGTTTGTATCTCTGATGGCAGAAATGTCAAGTTATGGTGTGGAGCCGGATTTGGAAGACAAGAATTTGAAGCTGCTGAACAGTTTACCAAAGTCATGGAACACTAATATCTCAATCATTAAGGACAACAACAATTTGAGTGAGCTGTCTCTTGATGAAATGATCAACAAGTTGAAGTCCAAGCTTATTGATGACAAGCAACGAGAGTTGAATCACATAAGCTCTCTTAGTTTAGCTGGGAAACTGAATCAAGCTTTGTTGTCGGAAGAAGTAGATGTGAAGCAGAAAGGAAAGTCTGCTGGAGGTGGATCAAGTTCTGTGACTAAAGCGAATGCATTTGTAGCACAACCTCAATCTAGTTCGAGTGGAGGTGACAATTCTGAGCCTGCCAACGATCCCAATTTTGCACTGGGTATGGGATTCATGAAGAGTTACCATGCTTTAATGGCCGGAACACTAATTCCTTCTGAAATCCTATCGGGTGAGCTTAATCAGATTAATCCAGAGGATGTGGAGATGTTGGATGTCTCTTGGCAAATGGCTATGGCGGTGTTCAGGGCTAAGAAGTTCATGGCTACTACAGGGCGAAATGTTTGGAAGGATCAAGACAAGATCAGAATGGGGTTTGATAAGACGAAGCTTAGGTGCTACAATTGTGATGAATATGGGCATTTTGCTAGAGAGTGCAGCAAGCCAAGGAAGGAGAAAGCAGAGATGAAGAAGCCGGCTGATGGGAAGGCAAAGGCCGAGACAAGTGCTTTAATGGTGCAGGAAGGAGGAGGATATGACTGGACCTCCCAAATGAAGGATCTGAGCCTGACACATGCTATGATGACTGCTATGGATGATGATGATGAGGAAGAGCATGCATTTGTCGTGACTGAAGATGAACCTGAGGAGAATGAAGCTATGGCAGCTGACCACACCAAGGTATGTTCTAACCCTCTTTGTCATCGTATAATTACTGGTCTTAGACAATTTTGCAAAAACTTTGAATTAGAATTGTTTGAGACAAAATGTGAAAGAAGCTCATTTAAGGGTAGATGGCAAAAGAACGAAGAAAAAGTTAAAGCCCAGAAATTAGATATAGTGAAATATAAGAAACTTGCAACTGAGAATGCCTATTTGTATGACAACGCTAAGTTAGAAATAGTTGAGCTGAGTAAGCAGATAGATGACCTTAAGCATAAGAACAATGAGTTGCAGGTTAAGCTTGACATGAACCTTATGAGAAGCAAAAGAATGTTATAGGCTAGTAAATCTCTAGATACTTGCATAACTAAGGTTAGAATGGGTAAGGATAAAGGTGGAATAGGAATTAGCTTTGCAAACAAGAACGTTGTTCCTCAAGATAAAACTAGAGATGTGATAGGAATGATCTTAGAGGAGGATCAGATAGATAGATCTGCATCGGAAATGCATGAGAGTCATGAGTCTAGTAGTTCTAGTAGTTCTAGTAGTTCTAGTTTGTGTTTACCTAAGGATGATGTAATGGCACTTGTGTCAGAACTAGAAACATCCAAGTCAAAACAAGTAGCTGTATCGTTGTTAAAAAATGTTTCAGAATCGAATGAAAAAGTGTCTGGTTTTAAAATTCGTGTGCCTAACACAAAAATAGGTCGTGAGACTAAGCCCAAAGACTTTGTTGCTTATCCCCAGGTTGTGTCAGCTTTTAATAGAACAAACAAATCTAAAAAAGGTTGTGTCAGCTTTTAATAGAACAAACAAATCTAAATCGGAACACTTTTGTTTAATTACACAATCTGATAAGGATAAACAACGTGTTATACACAAATGGGATGATAAGCCAGAGTGGAAGTCGTCTTACCCAAGACGTTCGTACCTCTGTAGTCATGTCAATGGGCCTAGACTCATGAATTGCTTTCAATGTGGAAAGCCAGGACATTTTGCAGCTAACTGTGTGAATAGACCTTACCAACCATACTATTCGCAAAACCCACGGACTAGTATGTTGGAGAAAATGATGACCGGAGAGAAGCAAAAACAAAAGCAGAAACAACAAGCTGTGTTTCAGGGGAAGCAGTGTTCTGAACCAATGAAGACTGAACAGTCTAAGGTTTCAAGCACAAAGGCACCTGTGACAAAGCCTGTTGTTGATAAGTGGAATGTAACCAGAACTCCAAAACAAACTTATGTATCTAAAGGAGTTTACCACAAGATAAAACCAGAATTTGTTGAAAAACAAGTGGCTAAAGTAAAAAGAGCTAATCAACCTAATGGCAAAGCGAAAGCCGAGCAACAGGTTTTGAAACAAAAAGGTGTCACTCAAACAAAACAACTTGTGTATACTAAACTGAAACTTGAGTGGACACCGGTTAAAAAGCCAAGTGGTAAAAAGGTCATTTCACCACAAAAGAAGACTGTGAACAATTCAACAATTGTGTTGAAACCAGAGAAAACCACCACATGGAAACCAAAAGTCAACATTCAAAATGAGAATGTGTCTGGATCAAAGTCTGAAATGATTCGTCAATTAGTTAACTACATTGATGCAAAAGGTGTGCCCAGATCTGTTATGGCCTGGGTACCTGGATATCATTAATTTCTGATTCTTGTAGGGACAGCCAAGAAGATCTATCAACAATCTCTGGTACGTTGATAGTGGTTGCTCCCGACACATGACCGGAGATCTGTCCCTTTTGGAAGATGTAGAGGATTTCGATAGTGGAGGAGTTTCATTTGCAGGTGGTGTGGGTGGTAGAATTAGCAAGAAAGGTGTTGTGAGAAGTGGAAATCTGTCTTTTTCTGACGTACATTATGTGGAGGAACTGTCTCACAGTTTGCTGAGTGTTTCTCAGATCTGTGACAAAGACTTTTCTGTGATGTTCAATCGGAAGGAATGCATTATTTTGAAGCCCGGCGTGAAGATTCCTGAGGAGTGTATACTGATGCGCACTCCAAGACGCTCAAATTCATATCTTCTCAACATGGGCAATCCTCCAACGTCAGAAGAAGCATGCCTCATCTCAAAACAAAACGAAAATTTGGCTATGTTGTGGCATCGTTGTCTGGGGCATGCAAATATGAAGAACCTGACCAAGCTCGCAAAGGGAGAGCATGTCAGAAAGCTACCCATCAAAGACTTCTCATCTGTGGAAAAATGTGTGGCAAGTACGAAGGGGAAGCAGCACAAGTTGCCACACCGTCCGAAGATAGCAAACTCTGTGTCATCAGTTCTACAACTTCTACACATGGATCTATTTGGGCCTATGCAAGTTCAGAGCATCAGCAAATTCTCCTATTGTCTAGTGATTGTGGACGACTATTCACGTTTTACTTGGGTCTACTTCTTGTCAAACAAGTATGAAACTCCAGCCCTAGTGAAACAGTTTGTCACTCTCATAGAAAATCAGCTGAACAAGAAGGTCAAAGCTATCAGATCGGATAACGGAACGGAATTTAAAAACGCTGAGTTGAATATGTTTTGTGGGGCTAAGGGAATATATAGACAGTTTAGTGCGTCGTACACCCCTCAACAAAATGGAGTAGCTGAGAGAAGAAATAGGACATTCATTGAAGCGGCAAGGACAATGATGTGTGAAGCTAAACTACCAATCTTCTTCTGGGCTGAAGCGGTCAATACGGCGTGCTACGTGCAGAATCGCGTTTTGTTGAACAAGCGTCATGAGAAAACACCGTATCAGATTGTCTATAAAGAAAAGCCAACGGTGGGATATTTTAAGACATTTGGATGTCCGTGCACGGTACTAATACAGTCCGACGTAGGGAAATTCGAGGCGAAAGCTGATGAGTGTTATTTCGTTGGTTATTCGGGAAATAGTGCTTATCGTGTCTATAACAAGACCACCGGTTTGATCATTGAAGCGTTCAACGTGGACTGGCTTGAAGACAATCCGTCGGATGCAGGGACCGGACCAGATTGGATTTTTAATTATGGGTCTCTGTTTGAAGGATTCAAGTTTTCGAATGAGCTTCACAACTTAGGGGAAGAAGAAGAGATTACCACTCAGCCGTCTGAATCAAGACCTCACACTGAAAGAGTCTGTGAGAAGGCACCAGTTCCTGTTCCTACAAATGACAACGCAGATGCTCCGGGAACATCAGGAACTTGTGATAATGATTCAGAAATTCCTCAAGGCTCAGGTATGAATGATATAAATGATAATATTGTTAGTTCTAATCTACCTGTTTCTGTGTCTGTGCCAGAAGTTCAGGTATCTATGATCAACAAGGATCATCCAGTCAGCAACATACTTGGACCAGTGTCTGCAGGAGTTTCAACTAGAAGTCGCATAGGGGATATCAATTTCTGCATGTACTCATGTTTTATCTCCCAGATTGAGCCTCCGAATGTGATGGTTTCTTTCAGAGATCCGAATTGGATAGAGGCCATGCACAATGAGCTTAACCAGTTCTCAAAGCTGGGAGTGTGGCGACTTGTGAAGCGTCCAGATGACAAGAAGGTGATTCCCACGAGGTGGCTTTATAAGAACAAGAAGGATGACTCGGGAATCATTGTAAGAAACAAGGCGAGGTTAATAGTACAAGGTCACAGGCAAGTTCACGGGATTGACTATGACGAGGTATACGCTCCGGTGGCGAGATTGGAAGCAATTCGGATCTTTCTGGCTGTGGCATCGTATCTCAATTTTACAGTCCATCAGATGGATGTGAAGACTGCCTTCCTGTATGCAGAGATGAACGAAGAAGTTTATGTAACCCAACCACCAGGGTTCATAGATGAAGAAAATCCAGATCATGTTTATCTACTGGATAAGGCCTTGTACGGTTTGCATCAAGCTCCTCGTACCTGGTATGAAACATTGTCCAATCACCTGGTGGAGAATGGATATACAAGAGGAATTGTTGATCAAACTTTGTTTAGAAAGAGGGTGGATGAGCATATAACCATGGTGCAAGTGTATGTAGATGACATCATCTACGGTTCAACAAACGAGGAATTGTGCACCGAATTTGAGGAGATCATGAAGAAAAAGTTTGAAATGAGCGATCAGGGGGAGATGAGTTTTTTCCTAGCCTTGCAAGTAAAACAAGATGAATCTGGGATTCTTATTCACCAAGCCAAATATGTGAATGAGATTCTAGAAAAATTCAAGATGCAAGACTCAAAGCCAATTTCAACTCCAATGGCATCCCGACCTCTCTTGTCAGCAGATGCAGACGGGGAGTCAGTGAGCGAATTCACGTACCGATCAATGATTGGTTCACTGATGTACTTAACAGCAAGTCGGCCAGATATTATGCATGCAGTTTGCTTGTGTGCTCGTTATCAGGCTAACCCTAAACTTTCTCATTTAAATGCTGTTAAACGTATTTTTAGGTATCTGAAGGGCAGGCCTAGGCTTGGTCTTTGGTACCCAAAGAACACTGACTTTCAATTGTATGCATATACTGACAGTGACTATGGAGGCAGTGACTTGGATCGAAAGTCAACCACTGGAGGATGTCAATATCTGGGCGATCGACTCATTTCCTGGCAGAGCAAGAAGCAGCATACCGTATCTAAATCAACTGCCGAAGCAGAGTACGTGGCAGCATCTGCCGGTACTTCACAGGTAGTATGGATCCAAAACCAGCTCACAGACTACGGTATGGAATTCGTTAACACTCCTATCTTTTGCGACAATGCTGCTGCTCTGGAAATTGTGAAAAACCCTGTCCAACATTCTAAAACCAAGCATATAGACATAAAGGTACATTTCATTCGAGATTTCTATGATCGGGAGCTAATTCAGCTTCAAAAGGTAAGCTCCGATCAGAATGTGTCGGACATTTTCACAAAACCCCTCCCGCGTCCAAATTTTGAAATGTGTGTCGAAGGCCTTCGGATGATTGCCTTCGAGGAATGATCTGATCAATTTATGTTTGTAAATATTTGTTTTAAGAAAATTTTCAAAGAAAAATATAAAAATAGAAAACTTATAAAAAAAATTAATTAATTAAATTAAATTAGTGTTTGTTTTTCAAAAGCCTCATAAAAACAGAGGAAGAAATATAATTGTCTCAGAAAATTCAAAAAAATATATGTTTGGGGTTTTTATGATGTCTTTTGTTTGCCTTGAGTTGGTAGGAAGTGATATAAATTTCCATGACGATCGGAGACTGACACGTGTAAGGCAGAAGTGAAAGACGTCTCAAAGATGATGTTCGGTAAGCTAAATAAAAAACAATGATCATCCATTGTAAGTGCAGTAAACTTAACTCTTATATATGTTTAGTTTTCCATCCTAGTTTACATAGTTTAAAAAACCGAGACCCTGCAAAAATGGGTTGAGAGTGGTATTTACCTAGTATTCACTCTCTCACACGCCATGTTTATACTGTAAATGACAACACCACAGAAAAAGAAAAAGGAAAAGAATTCAAAAAATATATATATGAAAATTGTGAAAAAGAAAAAGAAAAGAAAATTATTCTGTTGGTCTTCTCTGCGTGCTTATGCGGCCGACCTGATCACCAACCGATAATTCATGAAAATAAGAAATAAGTGGTTGTCAAAGCAGTGTGGTTGTTAAAGCAGTGTTGCATGGTTCCTCAAGTTGGGGGTTTGTGAATCCTCAATAAACTCTGAGGTTGGGTAGGTTTTGCTATGAACAATTGGGTGTCGGGACGGTTAAACATGACGGTAATTATGTACCACAATTAAGCACTTAAAATGTTTTATCTGGATGTGAGTTTATATGGTTTAAAAATTTGAGCTAATGTCTAGAGCGTCGAGTAACGGAAGCTGAAAAGGGTTCCTCAGTTAATGATTTGTCTGGTTTGATCTGTGAAAAACATCAATCTCAAGGTAAGTATGTTTTTGTCTAGTATTTAGATTATCTTGATTTTGTGCATTTTCAACTTTGTTTAGTCTTTAAATTTTTTTTTTTAAAAAAGTTTTATATTATGATCAAGATCAGATACTCGGGGTATGAGTCTGAGGGGAAGTTTCGTAAATTCTCAAAAGTCAAATATTTTTCAAATGTTTATGAGAATGATCAAAGTTTGGGGTAAGCTTGTGTGTTTTTAAAAGTTTGAGGGGTTAAGTGTAAGTTTGGTTTATCAAAATGTTTGTTTTAAGAGGTTTGGGTGTTAAATAATATGTCTTTGAATCATGAGGGGTCAAAATGAAACTTTTTATAAACAAAACCAAGTTTCCGATTTCTTTTCCTCATTTACGATCATACCATCCTCCTCTGTGTTTACGATTTCTCCCAAGAAAACCCTAACTCCGCCGCCTGTTTCGCCGGAAAGTCGTTTCCGACCACTTCCGGTTATCGTCCTCACAATTTGACCTCACCATCCTTCTTGCAAGTATTTTCCCATCAAGAACCCTCATCTTTCCTACCGTTTCCACAGATCTATCTCGATCTATTTCACAGATTTTGTGGCTTAAACCCTAAGTCACGATCATTCTCGATTTTGGTGTTTTCGAGTGGATTTCACACAGTTTTGAAGTCGGTTTCGTGTTTAGAACTCGATAAAGGTAATGGTCATTGGTTGTGTTGAGATTATGAGGTGTTTTAACCTGTTTACGAGTTTATGCAGGTTTTGGCTATGGCGGAAATGGTGATTACGACTTTCCCGTTGGAGAAGATCACCTTTGGTGATCACGATCGTCGTTTACGACCCGGGTTTACGACTTGTGTTTACGACCCGGGTTTACGACTCAGGTTCACGAGTCGGGTCTACGATTCATCGTTTACGATCAGGCTAAGGGTTAAATGGAGATTACGATTGGGCTTGGATGTTTACGACATAGCTGATTTTGACCCGATCGTGAACCCATTTCTTAATCGTAAACGTTGTCATTGGTTCGTAATCATGTTTTTCTGGATCATAAACACACTTAAATTTTTAATGAGAATCATAAACACCTAATTCTTTTGATTAAATCTCATCAAACTTAATTGGTTTTTAAGTTAAAATTATTGTGTTTGTCAAAATTGTGTTACAAAATCAAATATTTCACTTGAATAATTTAAATTGAAAGTTTTTAGAATTTAAATGAGTTAATCTTTTGAACTTCAAGTTGTTGACAAACATAATAGCATTGTTGAATATGTCTGATGCATATGTCTTGTCTTTCTCGGATGGCAGAAGAGATGCTTATCGAAGATATAAAATATGAACAGGATCACTGTATGCCGGCGTATCTGGAAGACCCGCCAGAAAAACATATGGAGTTATTCTACTCTCTGGTGGCCGGGATGAACACATGTAAAATCAACCATGCCCTTAGGACGAATGTACTCATTGATGAGATGATGGTCAGGGAATTTTGGGGTACTGCTAGGGCAAATTCCGACAAGACAAGGATTACCACAATGGTCCAGAACAGACAAATAGTGATTGAGGAAGAAGATATCAGACAAGGTCTGAACATTACTGATGATGCTTCTCATCCTATCAAGTATCCGAAGGAGGTAGTTCTAGCGGGTGCACAATCAATGGGGTATGAAGGAAAATTTCCGCCCATCTTTAAGAAGCTTCTGCCACACTACTGGAGGTGTTTGGCGCATTATATGCAGAAATATTTCCTTGGGAAGAGAACGAGCTTCGATCAGTTAAACCAACTTCATGGAACTGCTTTCGTAGCATTGGCCTTAGATTGGGATTTTAACTTTTCAAAGATGATGTTGATTGACTGGGTAGGCAATGCAATGCTAAGTGCCAGAGAACAGTTTCTAATGACACCGAGGTTCGTCCAAATGGTGGTGATGAAGAAGTATCCAATGATTGAGGAGAGGGTTGAGAAACTGGATGTGAAGGTAATGGACATCGGAGTTTTTGGCTTGCAAACCCAAGATAGACCGGGTAAGCAATCTTTTGAAGGTAGACTGGAGTGGGCAAAGAGGGGTGCGTTCCCAGAGGTTGCAAGGGAACAAGTAATGGATGATTCAGACTCAGAAGCTGCAGTGCCAAATGTTAATGCATCCGTTGCTGAAGACCAAGACTTAACAACAACTCCGGCTGTTAATGTTCAAGAAGAAGATGCAGTCATACCCTCCGATGAAGAGAATGTAATGGATGATATCCTCGCTGGCCAGGAGATTACTGATGATGATATCTATGGGAATCTGGGGCCCCTTAACCTTAAAAGGTCAAGGGATGACATGATCGGATCATCAGGCAGTGATACAACCCCTCCTGAGCTGAATCTGGATGCTGAAGATATTCTTGAAGAACCAATTCCAGCACGTGAACCTTCACCTAGAAAGAGGTCAGATCCAAGAAGCATCAGATTCAAGCTTTCAAAGACCAGCTCAAGCATCTTGTTAGTACATCCGGCTGGGCCCAGTTCTGAGGGTCCCAGTGCACAAGAAGAAACTGCTACAGAAGATGTACAAGATCAACCTGCTGCTGCTCAGACTGAAACACCTCTTCTAACCGAACATAGCCCTGTTCGGGAAGAAAGTCAATTCATAGAGGTTGATCACACATTCGCTGTTCCAAGCCCAGTGAAAGTGAGCGCTGCACCTGTAATAACTCTGCCTACAGCTACTCCTAGCTTCAGGCCATTTCAAGCAGCGGAGCTTCCAGTAAATATGAGGATAAGTGCTGATCCTCAGATCAATTTCCTGATCTCTCAAAACAGAATTAGAGAAAATGAGATCAAGGCTCTTCAAGCTGAAAACAAGTATATGAGAGAGAAGGAGGTGGCGGACAAAGACAGAATGAAATATCTGTACAGCATGCTGGTGGACCTGAGGAAGAAGTATAATGAATTGAAGGATGTTGTGGGATCCAACTCCTCAGGTGCCCCAGGTCAAAGTTCATCACAGGGTGTGCATGGTGCTGATGCAATGAATGAAGACGATGGAGATGAAAATATTGAGATGTCTGAATATGCCAGAGGAGGTAGAGTGATCTCCAAAGCTCCTGAAGGTCACGACAACTGGTTCTGAGAATTCTTTCAAGGACCAGCCCCCACTCAGTATGCTCTTGATCTTGGAAGTAGCTCTTTAGACAAAAAGGGGAGTTGTGAACCCATCTTGTGCTGGCATTACGACGCTGAGAAGAAATTATTTGCTGTGATCCGTGATGGCTATAGTCCAGTTGAATATTATAGAACTCGTGCACAATTCCATTCTTGGACTGAGCCTGAGATCAGAAATCTGCTTCGAGCCCCCTACATAAACAGATGGAACAGCCCTGACGGAGACCTTATTAGAAACAATTTGCTGAACCATCTAGAAAATAACTTTGCAAATTTTGATCTAAAGCAAGTAAGGTGGGTCCAGACTGAAAGTGACCCAGTGACTGGAGAACCTATTGGTGAAGCAAGGAGACCACGCACCAAACGCACAAGAGTTATCAATATGTTGGACGAGATTGAAGATGGTACCTTGGTCAAAAACTTTGACTGCTGGTGTTATGATCCAACGACACACGAGGTGGTGGTTCTCTGCAAGGCCATGAGGCAGTTTCGCTTTTACGATCCGGTGGATTTGCTAAGGTTTGGAGAAAAGGATATCAAGCTGCTCGCGTCACAGCCTATTCTCGGAGATGAAAATGACTTGGAAAACGCTGTGAGGGTGGGAATCTTCCATGGGACGGCAAACCGGATTGTGGCGAACAGATGGTGGTCGAAAAACGTTCAAAGCACATTCAGATTCGATCTGCTGCTGCCGTAAGTGGACTAATGGTTCATTCCTAGCCCTAGGGGAAGATTGTTGGGCTAGATTTATTTAAGGCATGAACATTAGTATTGGGCTTAGTTTAACTTAGTTTTGGGCTTGTTATTTATTATGTCATTGGGCTTAATGTAGTTTACTATTGGGCCATGTGGGCTTCATTATAGTTTACGATTTTTGTGATAGGTTTACATGAGGCACTATATAAGCCTCATGTGTTTATAATTTGAACAAGCTTTTCAATACATTCAAGGTGTTTACGATTTCAGTGTTCATCTCTATTTACGATCAGCTTCAACAAGTTAGGGTTTCTCATTCAAGATTCAATCTTTCTTATAGATTGAATCTATTTCTTCTACTTGTTTCTTGAATTGATTGCATTTGAGGTTTCCGCACTCATTTGTGATTAGATATCGTGTAGGTGGTTTGATCTCGGACCAACAAGTAACCGTCACGTACCAACTTAAAAGATTGCCTTGCATACCAACCACTAGCGTACCAGAAATCTATGAAGATTGCCTAGCGTACCACTGAGCGTACCAACGGATCATCCAGCGTATCAGTAGCGTACCATGCTGAAATCTACTGATTTTTGCGGATTTTGACAATTTGAACTGGAATTTGACACTGTGAGGTGCGAAAACACTCTAGGAACATTTAGAAATCAATTTTTTTTTCTCGGAATCACTCAGAATTGGAATAATTTGATGAAAAATGAAGAAAACCCCACTTTCTCACACTAGAATCTCAAAAATGATAAAAAAAACACAGCAGTAGAGCAACCTAGATTGCTCTTATGCCACTTGTAAAACCGAGATACGATCTTACTACTGCATGCTTTGATCAATCTAGTGAACACGAGAAGTAAATAAGAGAAATCTTATTGAATCACTTGAAGATTACAAATTAAAGAAGTCTCTCTGGTTTCTCTCTCTAACTCACACACAGAAAAGGTGTAGAAATGATAGAAGTGTTAAGCTATCATTCTAACACACGGTATTTATAGTTAGTGACAATTTGGCATGCGTACCAACTAGTGAATCAATTGGTACGGGCGTACAAATTGGAACGGCGTACCAGTTGGTACGACACCATTGATATTGCCATTACAACTCACAGACTCACTCTAATCTAGATACAATACACGAGACACATTGTACCATAGGAATATGCTCTAACACTGCCGCGCTCTAGGCCGCCGTCATCGTCGTCGCCCCTCTTCGTTTGGGTCGTCACCATTCAAACCCTATGTCGCCGTCGTGACCTACCGTATCTCCGTTTCACCGTGACGCTTTCCACCACTCACCGATTAATCGTCGTCGTCACGATTTTGTGAGTGCGAGCCTCCGTCACCGTAATCGTCATAATCGCCTAGGCTATACCCAAGCCGCCGTCACCGTCTTGAATCATTGATGCTCGCTCATCGCCACCATAACCAAATCGTTGCAGTTTTCAACGAATTGGTTTAAGACGGTTCTTGCGATCCGTAAAAAGATTTGATCCGAACGTCAGATCGGTTTTTTCGTGAAACCCTAGCGTCATCACGTTGTCCCTCGGTGTCTCTAACGTTTGTTAGTTCACCGCGAAGGTATATCTAAACTCCGTTTAGTTTAGATGTTTTATTTCGGTTAACGTAATCGTTAGTGTATTTCGCGTTAACCGGTTTAACGCGAAATGGTGTTTGCGTGATTATTTTGGTGATCGTGATCCTGTTGACACAATTCCGACACTAATGCTTTACGCGTTTAATTAGTAAACTCATTGATTCCGCTGCGCAACGGATTACCGGTTTAATCTGTTTAACTCTGATTTGCTAAAACCCGGTCGGTAATGTTTTAAGTTTTTTTTAACGTCATCGGGCCCCCGTATACCACTGTCGAAACCCAACACATCTCTTCCAGGTCATCAGCACTAATGCATTCCAGGTCATGTCTAGCGAATCCTCCATGTGTGTTATATGCAACATGAGCATAGTTAGGTTCAAGAAAATAAGGTACAATTTTGTTACCTCTGGGTGACTCAGGATAGGTGATCACATGTGACTGATAAGTGTATTGACTCCTTTCACCATGTGAGGTGATGAGTGCAGCTGAGTTGGCAGGTGCCAAGCTAGAAGTTGCTCTGACCTTCTCACTTATCTCCATCTCATGGGCACTTAACATCCCATGCAGTTCACCTAGCTTCAGTTTCTTTAAGTCCTTGCAATACTTGATGCTTACAGTGTAAAGTGTCCAAACATCTGGTAATGACCTTAGAAATTTTCCGGTTTGGTCACTGCTCTCCATCTTCACATCTTGCAGCTCATCAAGCAACCGAACAAACCTTAGATATTTAACGGTCATATTCTCACCCTTCTTGTGAGATAAGTTCTCATATCTTTGCTTCAATACACCTTTCTTGTTCTCCTTGACTTCATCGCTTCCTTCGTACATTTCATTCAAAGCATTCCATAACTTGAACGCAGTTTTGTAATTTTTTTTAAACAACGAGAACGGAGTTTGGAAGTGCAGTTTGTATAGCCCAGAGAGCTTTACAATCTCCTTCGACAGCTTTATGATCCTCTTCAGAGTAGCTTTTAATAGCTTTGACTAGCTCAACTGCATGACCACTAGCAAACTTAGCAGTTGGTATGGTGGGTCCAAAGGTGATAGATCTCCGCATTCTAAATTTGGAGTGTCGAAGATAGCCTTCTAAACGTATTTCCACATATCAAAGTCATCGAGCATAAAAGATGGTGGCTTGTTAGAACTTCTACTTGAGGAAAACGGTTAACTAACACGGGAGTAGGTAAGTAAAATATCAGTTTTGAGAAAAGAACTCTTCAAAGAAAAAGCCAACGCTCTGATACCATTTGTAGGATTATGGTTAATCACTAGACCTTACACAAGATTTTACTAAAGAGTATAACCAGACAAAAACAAGTTACACTACATTCTCCGATATTAGTTAAAGTATTTACGAATATAAGATAAACAAGTATGAACACAATTGATTGGATAATACTAGGCACTACACTTGTATTACTTGCTTGTAAACGATTACAGATATTCGAACAAGTGTTTGTAAAACAAGAAGGAGTCTATAATATATAGCGCTCGAGAAATCAACGAGAGCGGTTGATTTCTCTAATATCAACAAGATCTATAAAGTAGCAGTAAAACATAATCATTACATTATGGATATAAAGTAAACAGATAAGTTGAAGGATTCTACAACAGTAGCAACTTAGACAAGTATGGGTAAACTGCAATGCAAGTTGATTGTCAGTACCGGGGTAAGCATAGTTGAATAGTCAACACTGGGAAAACTCCTTATCGGGGTAATTCAAGTTATACGGGTAGCTATACTTTACCAGAGTAAGACTTGTTTTACCAGGGTAACTAGCAACTGGAGTATTGACCTTATCCCGGTACATGTTGAACTACCAGGGTAAGTCATTCTTCAGCCTTATACCGGTTGTAACATCTATCCCGGAGGTCTAATTTTCTTACAAAAATTTATAAATTTAAATAACTTTATATTATTATACTAATTTAATATTTTATTTTTAATAAAATTATTATATTACCTCTCCAGTTTTTTTCCGGTTTGAAGATCCTAGATCCGTCGTCGAGACTGGAGCTTTTAAGACCGTAAAGTGGACAATGTGTTTAAAAAAAAACAAAACCGAACCGACCAATTGACCCGATTTTTATTGGTTTAGGTTGGTTTTTTCGGTTTTTAAACACCCTAGGGGGTGCCAACCGGTTGGGGCTCGTGGGTCGGGTCCGACCGGGTCGTGCCGGTTTGCTTAGTGAGTTGGATAGTCGGGTTAAGTTAGCGAGCGGTAAAACAGGTTTATTTGCAAAATACAATTTTAAACAAATAAAATAAATAAATGAAAAAATAAATAAAGGTCGTAAACAACCCGGATAAACCAAATACCAAAAATGACGAAATATATGTATCGTGTGTTTAAACAACCGAAGGTTTATAATACTTACGCAAAATCATAATTATAAATCATTCATAATTTTTCAAATCGTTTATGTTCCATCCAATTCCCGTCGATAGATGTACCAACAATCAACAATGTACGTTGTGAACCGGACTAACCATGCATACAAATGACCTAATTTGTGCCAGGTTAAATCTAAAATGAGTGTGTTACGATTTATAAATTCATTAGTCAAAGTTAAAGGTTAACCTGTGATTTTAACAGTTATCACAATTATATCAAGAATTGAGACTTGTATTTTAAGCATTCACGGATGTGATACATGAATTAGACGAGATATTTAGTATCACTTGTGGGTAGTGATCGTTTTTATTATGATATCAATCATGTTTATTTTATTGTGCAATATTATTTTAAGTTGTCCTTATATATTTTTTGCTTTTTTATTTGTTACAAAAAGATATAATCTGGTATAATGTCTTGTTGAAACTCGACCCAACCCAAATAAAGTAATTAAGGTTGAGTCTAATAGGGTTTAAAAATGTTAATCGGGTTAAGCGGATTAACCCGACAAACCCGAAACACTATTAGGGTTGGGTTTCGGGTTAGTTTTTTTAAAGTCTTCGGGTTACAGGTTAACCCGAATAGTGATACGATTATAATGGGGCTTAGTTTAAAATAAAGTTAATTTAGACCCAAATTCATAACCAAAGTTTAGTATTATTTTATAACACAATTAAATTAGGAAAATTGGATTTTATTAATCCAAGTTATTACTAGTTGGCCGATATTAATCCCAATTAAGAATTTGACCTACATTAATCCCAATTATCATGGTGTTGGAATTCGTTGGTCCTCCGTTAGTTTTTTGTTAACTCCGTTAGATTTTGGTGATGCCACGTCAGCAAAATAGACTGTCATGTCAGCAAAATAGACTGGCACGTCAGCAAAATACTAACGGAGTTAAACAAAAACTAACGGCGGTCCAATGAATTCCAACACCATATTAGAACCCCTACGTAGTAGTTCAAAAAATAACTCGCTATTTTCACTGACTCACCTACAAACCTACAGTTCGGATGTTTCTGTAAAAATCTACTCACGTATCTCATTTTCTAAATTCTTTACTTTTAAAGATTATATATGGTATTAACTTATTAAAACAATATAATAGTCATGAATCATGAGTGGATTTATAACTACAGATTATAGAATGAAAATATGAAAGAAGTTAGGACTGTTACTACTTCTTCTGTTTCATTAAAACCCAAATAACTCGATTGACCCGACCCTAAAACCTAAAACCTAACTAACCCGAACCATATTAACCCGAACCTTAATAGGGCCGGATTGCGGGTGAGAACTTTTTTTGAAAAACCCGACTAACCCGACCCTAATAACCCGAAATCCGAATGGGTTAACCCGATTAACAGCAGTAGGTACTACGGGTGTGACAGGTTTGTCATTCCTCTAGACCGTAGCTAGACATCGAAAGTTCAACACGACATGTAACAGCTTGATATAATCTTTAAGAATCAAGTTCTAGTTAACATTTTGGATATATCATTACTAATCCTTCAGAGACTCACTCGACTTGATTATTTATTCAAATGCAATATTATACTTTTCCCTAGGAAGAACAAGTATTATTCAAAACATTAATGAACGTATGTCTCGGTCCACTCTGTGTAACTGTATGAGAGAGAGAAGAGGAGAGAGAGGCGGGTGTTTGTTGGTTTGGGTTAACTAGTCTGCTTGTCCTTCACCCCACCCCACCCCACCCCACCCCACCCTACCCAACCCCCTTCTCTCTCAACCCTTTATTTATCATCCCTATCTCCCCCTTCCATTCTCACCCTTTTCATTCTGTGAATCACACACTCTCATGAAGTGTAAAGAAGCTATATCTTTTGAGGGGAATGTTGTTTGGCTCGAGGTCATTAGAAACCATAGATCTTTATCTCTCTCTCGATCTCTCTATCAATACATATATGTATGTATATGATGTTATAATTAACTCAATTGATTAACAGATCGATCACCCATGGTCTTTGTTGATTAATGAGTTCTAGATTGACCATCAAGAATTATGAAAGATTGAATCTTGATCATTGGATCTGCTGCCCTCGGACCAGGCTTCATTCCCCTCAATTGCTAGCTTCGTTTCTTCAAACCTTTCTCGCATAACTAACTAAAGATCCGATCTTTGAGGTGGGTTAATGTTTATTCTTATTTGCAACATTTGTTTTAATTACCTTTTTTGTTCTTGTGATGTTTAGGTGTGAATTAGGTTAACTGATGCCAGATAAAGGACAAGATCGGCTGGTAGGACGACGGAATTCATTGACTACTTTTACCTCTGCAAATACCCATAAAACTTTAGATCCGAAAACGAAGTAGCTAGTCCAACAATTTGTGTTTGTGTTTGTGTTTGTGATACCTTCAACTTCAAGATTCTTGTCTTTGTGTTCTGCACTTTATGCTTTTACACTTATGGTGCATGTATATTACTTTAACATTCAACCTCATCATAATTACCTTATGATTGACTTCATGATGAAATTTTTATTTTTTTTGTTCTTTTCAGATCTAGGGTTTATTATGTTTTGAAACATCATCTAGGGTTCTTTTTTTTTTCTTTCTTTCCAAATCTTGGAGATTTTGATTTGCTAACTCTTTGATGGAGATGTAATCCTTTGATCTTCTGTATTTCTTGTTTATTCATCGCTAGTTAGCTAGATCGATCTTCATTATTTATATCATAAATGGGCAAAACAAATGTACCCGCACACCTCACCCCTACTCTCACATATATACAAATGTTTGTACCACAATCTTCAAACCACTTGATGAGATTTGCTCATCAGGCACAAATGAATTTGCTTACAACATTTTCTTTATGCTAGTTTTAGATTTCATCAAATTTATTTATTTTGTTTTTAAGTTTTTTATATTATTTAACTACCAACTCACACACACTTTAATCATACTTTTATACTTAAAATGTATATACCTTTTGTCAATCACTTAGGAGACATATTTTTCTAAAGATCTTGCATGTTAGCGCTTGGGTAGGGACTCAAGATTATCATGTGTTAATTTCTCAAGATTTTGAGTATTAAGAGTAAATTTAGATCAATATTCGCAATGAAACTATAAGTCACATCCACTCAAAGAGAAATTGCTATTTTCTTTTTCTGTTGACACGTACACTTATCTAATCACAGTTTTAAATCTGTACCACCATCAATACCATCATTATAAGATTTAAACTCTTAACCCGATAAGAAAAAAGAGTGATGCCTTATTTTATTAGATATGATTAAACAAACTTTTTGATTTTCATTGCACCGTTTAATGCCATTAAACTATTAATAGTAGTTAATCTTAGTGTTTTATGTGAATAATAATAATAATAATAATAATGTGCATGTGCGAATGAAACCTCAAAGCAGCATTAAATGGGGATGAACAGGAGGTAGCTGTATCTTGAAGAAATGTAAAATGAGTTGTCATATACTAGACCACTACTAGCCCTACTCGATAATGTGAAAATGATGCAAACTTTTTTTTTCTTTTACTTTTTCTTAATATTATTGCTCTTATTATGCCCCCTAGAATTTGAATTTGGCTTCACCAGCGTAGTCCTTTGATTGATTTGATTGGCTTAATTTTTTCTTATTTAATTCTATTCATCAACAGTTTCTTCATACTTGCACTGTTCTTATTTCTTGAATTTTAATTCTTGAATCTTGATTGTCATGTGACCTGCATTTTAATGGTTTCAAAACTCAAAACCCATTATGATCTTTGTAAACCCTAGAAATGTTTATTGGTTTATAATTGTATATATGTTTTTTTTTTTTTTTGAATTTCTTTTCTTGAAAAAACCAAGAAGTGAAAGGTAGCTGTCAAGTACTCTTCTCATCTGTGAGTCAGACTACAGGAGCTTGTAATGTCAAATATGAAATGTGTCATGAATTCTTGAAGCTGTGGTTCTGTCATCATTTTTATATCATTCAGTAGTACTATCAATTGAATTTATTTACAATATGTACAAGGTTTGCTGCATGAGTTACAAGAGTGGTGCTAGTTTTTGTATTGCATTGACTCCCTTGCTCAGAGTGTAGTCAACATCTGGCATCTAAGGGCTATGGATTCTGTTTCTAAAGCTGGCTACTAGTTCTTAATTGATTGAACAATCATGTTTCTTTTCTTCCGTTACCTTTTTTAATATCATTTAAGTAAACAAATGCAAATTAAATATTGGTGTTGTTAATATTCGCTTGTAGTTTGATAGTTTGAGAGGGAGAAGGATAAATGTTTAAACTAGAGGTGAAGTCTTGAAAAATTTGGTGCGACAGGTGTTTTGGTGAAAATCTTTGTATACTATGATGAAGTGTAACACGCAGCAAATGGTGTGTCTAAAAGAGACACTATCTTCCGGATAAAGTGTATACTTTGTGTTTAGTTTGTTGGTGTTGAATTGGATTATCGGACATGCTACTAAACAGTCGAAAAATTATTACAGAAAACAATCGTTGTCTTCCCATGCAATTCAAAAAGCGAGTTTCATAACCATCTAGCTTCGGTCACGACGTTGGCCACCCCCTGATATTCGGCTTCTATACTTTGGGGTGTACATCGGTTCTGTTTTCGGTTAATTTGGTTAATTCGGTTTTGAAATTTTTTAAAAGTCTATCCGTAAACTTCATGTTGAGTTGTAACCGTTGTTTAAATCTTAATGAATTATAAAAAAACATTGTCACAAAAAAAAAAAAAAAACGTAAACCGAACAGTACCGAAATAATTAAAACTCAAACCGAACCGAAACCGATCCATATGCAATTCGGTTCGGTTTGGTTCCATTTGGTTGAAAACCGACTTAACCATAGTATCCAGATTCAACCAAATATCATATTACACTTTTTTAAACCAAGTGTATCCAAATCCAAATCCAAATCCAAATCCAAATTCAATCAAATATTAACCAAGATATCCAAATTCGACAGGAGTGCTGGAGGGACGAACTCGAGAGGAAGAATGGAGGACGAAGTGACGAATTCCAGAGTTCTAGGATTGAAGATGGTCGATGACTCGATGGAGGCAGGAGGGCGGAGGCTGGAGGATTAGCCATAGGCGACAAGGCGTGTTTCAAGTTAGAATATTAGGGTTAATGTTTTAAATGATATATATAAATATATAATAATTAAATAAAAGTTCGGTTTTCGGTCTAAACCGAATTAACCGAGATTAATGAAAATTATAATCCATAACCGAACCGAAAACCGAATTAAAAATTCGGTTAGGGTTACAAAACCGAACCAAAAACCGAAATTGTATAACGGTTTGGTTTTTTTTATTACGGATACGGTTCGATTTACGGGTTTTTTCAGATTACGGTTTTTTGTACACCCCTAAATAGATGACTAAGAGACAACGTCCTATTGTTTGGAGGACCAAAAGTGTAGAAAACTAGAGAGGGTTAAAGTTTTCTCGTTTAACTAATTTGATGTTTTGATATTGTTGAGGCTAGATTATGAGGCTTGTAATATTAAATATGTTGGGCTGGGCTTAGAGGGTTTCATTTAGATTAGTAGACTAGTTTGGTTATTGGGTTTAGGCTAGTTGTGGTTTGGTTTGAGTTTACTATTGGGTTTACTGACTTAAGAGGCTCAATGGTAAACCCATTAGGGGTGCCTATATAAACCCCATGTGGTTCTCCATTGTGAGGCTGGCTGGTTTACGAGTTCTAGAGGGAGCCAACAAGGTGTTTATGATCGTGATCGTGATCTAGAGAGAAGAGAGTTTACGATTTTCTGTTTTGTACCCGACAAGTTTTCTTGTGTGCAAAGATCAGGTTTTTAACGTTTATATTCATCGTATTCTTAGTGTTTCTTCTCATCTCTTATCTTGAATCAATCATATCACGTGGATTCCGCACTCGTGTTGTGATTAGAATATCGTGATCAGTTGTTGATTCTGGACCTACAATTGGTATCAGAGCCAAGAAACGAGTGTTTCGCGGTTCTCACGATATTGATTCAAGAAGATCTAACAGTTTTTGCGAGTTTTCTTGAGTTTTTCAGGTTTACGATCGCTGCTGCTGCTGTTCTTGGGTGTTCTCGATCAGTTTCTGGGTCGTTTTGAGTGTTTACGACTCAGTGTTCTTCGTGTTCTTCATCTTTTTGGTGTTTACGATTGAGCTGCTGCTGTGTTTGAAGGTTTACGATAAATTTCTGGGTTTTCTTGAGTGTTTACGACTGGCAGCATTTGAAGATCTTCATCGGAAACGTGATTACGATATCAAGAAACGATTTTTGTGTGTTTACGACCTGAAATTTTGAGTTTACGACTTAAAGTTCGGAACTTTGGGTGTTTACGATATTTTCAAACCGGAATCGCGTTTACGATTCGTTCATATCGGAAACGTGTTTACGATCAGCCTGGGTCGGAAACGAGTTTACGATTAAGGGTTATCGGAATCGGGTTTACGACAGAGATTACGATCGGGAACAGTGTTTACGATCGGAAACAGGTTTTGCGGCAAAAAGTCACTATTTCACACTTTCACGGAAACGGTCGTAACTTTTGACTCGTTTGGAGTTAGAGGCTCAAATTTGAACACGACGTTCGTGACAACGAGCCCCAGAATTACCCCGGACTAATGTCCAGGGGAGCTCGTTTGGACCCCCAAATTCCACTCCGAAGGCCTCCGTTTTTCAGTTTTAAGTTTTTGACACTATTCCTTGAATAGTAATTTTGCCGTTCTTGCCAATTTTTTCTAAATTTTCAGAAGCTGCATATCTAAAGAAAGAAAATGAGTTCAGTGGTTGAAGAAAATAATTTGGTTGAGAACAAGGATGATTTCGCAGCTGAAGTTGACAATACTAAGATATGCCCCAATCCTACGTGTGCACGTTTAATTCCTGGACTTAGGCAAATTTGTAAAAATTATGAGATAGAACTGTTTGAGATAAAATGCGAAAGGAGTTCATTCAGAGGGTAGATGGCAAAAGAGTGAAAAGAAAGTAAAAGCCCAAAAACTAGACATTGAGAAATATCAAAAGCTGGCAACGGAGAAGACTATTTTACATGATCGGGCTAGGATTGAGATATCTGAGCTGACACAGAAATTAAATGAACTGCAGCAAAAATATGATGAGCTACAGGTCAAGTATGATTGCAATCAGGAAAGAAATCAGCGAATGCTCGATGCTGGAAAGGAATTGTCACATGCTGTTGTGACTGGTCAAGTTGGGAAAGATAAAACTGGGTTTGGGTCAGAAAAGTCTGATAAGTCTCTGTCAATGCAAACAGCATCATTCCTCCACCAGTTCCCAGAGACATTATAGGAATACTTCTTAGTGAGGATCAAGTTGAACGAACCAAGTCTGATTATAAAGAAGCTGCTCCTCCTATTGATAGTGTCTTAGTTGGAACTACACCATTGACTCAAGAAGAAATTGATAACGAGGCAAACATGACATATGGTGAAGGGAGAGTAGAGGATATATCAAGACGATGATGCTGAGTGCCAGGAGTATAACAGATGTCATAGCTCCAAGTCTGATGATGCTGGTACAAGTAAAAGTGGAGTTAATGATGTGACTAAGAATGAGCCAAAGCTCCTGTGTCGGAGATAAAGCTGAAACAGTATCCTAAAATTGAGACTCCATACTTCAAGGTTGTTGATGAAGTGAAACGGGAAAAGGTGATCTTGACGACACGGCCTGAGGGGAAGATCTTTATGACATCTGGATCAATGTTTGACCAAGAACCAGATATTGGATATGACTTACCATCCTTCTCCTCCAAGTTCAAGGGAATAACTGATGGAGTAATAAGTAAAGCTAAAGTTGAGAGGTCAAAGATCACCATCAAGCATCCGAGTATGAAACCAACAGCTGGAGTGAAGAATGAAAAACTCAAGGGAGTAGCTGTGTCTCCCATTTCTTCAGTTGGATCATGCAGTTGCCGTTGTAATTGCAAGAATGGTGCTTCAACGTCAAAGAATCAAGGAAGCAAAAGACAGTAAAGACAGGTTCGACACAGGCTTCGACAAACCAGCAGAAAGTCAATCTGAAGCTGCAGTCAAAGCAAAGAAGCAGACACAAGGCAAACCAGCTCCATATCAGCCACCAAAGACAAATGGGTACACGTCTGACTTCTATCTAAAGAAGCAGACTTGCTTTAATTGTGGCATCGCTGGTCATATTGCTAGGAACTGTCTTTATCGCCCCTATGAACCCTATTTTCCGAAAAGTCAAAGGGTTTCATCTCAGGAGTCTGTAAAGTCTAAGCCAATGATGGTGCAGAACACCTAAGGCAAGGAAGACTGTTGCTCCTAAGGTTAAACCCTCTGATCAACATTGGGGCGCTGCCAAAGCTGAAAGAAAATCTATAAATCAAAACAACAGCTTTCCAAGTTACAAAAATTTTCAAAAACAGGTGAAGAAACCAGTTTCAAAACAACCAAAGCTTGAAAAACCCAAGGTAACTAGAACTGTTTTCAAAAATGATTCTAAAATGCAGAAGGTTGAAATACCTAAAGTCACAACTCAAAAGGTGACTAAAACAAAAACTGTTTTGAAAAGTGAATCTAAAACGAAGAAGGTTGAAATACCTAAGGTCACAACTCCAAAGGTGACTAAAACAAATGTTAAATCACCTGGAACTTGGAAACCAAAGGCTAATGCAGCTACAACCGAATCATCCCAACTTCCTGATTTTTCAAAAGGAATGTTTTTAAAAGAAATTTCATTCATTGATTCCTCAGGAGTACCCAGAAAAACAATGGCCTGGGTACTATTAGCTAACTAATCTCTCACTCTGTGCAGGAACGATCAAGGAGGATTATCACTAACGTTTTTATTACTAATTTGTTTGTTGATAAGTGATTGTTCCAGGCACAGTTTAGGAGACGTATCTTCATGTCATGTCAAGTAATCTATACAATGGAAGGTATGTCTCTTTGAGAGGTAAAATGTCAAAATCATCATGAAAGGTACTGTTCTTAACTTGGTTGTTTGAATGATGAGGCAGCAAAGGGTCTTTTGAGTCAAACCTATTTCATTAAAGTGTCAATTAAGCTGTTGATTGATTATGTGTTTGACTTCAAATGCAATGAAGTGTGCATGTCATGAAACCCAATTTTCTAAAATTTTCAAATCAATACTTTGAAAGTTAGCTTGGCCAGATATCTTCAAAATTTTGTGTTTTGTTCTTTTAAGTGTGTTTGTGTGTTTTATTTTTTATTTAAAAAAAAATGAAAAATGATGTTCACAAGATTGTGACATTAAAAATCAAAAAGCAAGGGGAAGAAATGTAAAGATGAAGAAAAAGTTGACCCCTCAAAAATAGTGTGCTTTTCAATTTTTAATTGTTTGTGTCTTGTTTCTGAGAAGTTTAGGGGAAGTAAAATGAATGTCCGGGTTGGAGATGGCTGACACGCGTAAGGCGGAAGTGAAAGGCAAGCTCCACGGTGATATGCTCGGTAGGCTCGACCTAAACTTATGACCACCAATGTAAGTGCAATGAACTTAAAAGATATATATGTTTAGTTTCCCATCCCAGGTTGCATGGTTTAAAAGACTGAGTCCCGGCAAAAATGGGTTGAGAGTGGTAATTACCTAGTATTCACTCTCTCACACGCCATGTCTCTGCTGTCATGACTACACCACATAATAAAATGAAAAGAAAAAGAAAAGAAAAAGAAAAGAAAAAGAAATGAAAAAGAAATGAAAAAAAATGAAAAAGAAAAGAGAATGAAAAATAATCACTCAGTTGGTCTTCTTTGCGTGCTTAGCGGCCGACCTGATCACCAACTGATGGTTAATGAAATAAGTGGTAGTCATAACGGTGTTGCATGGTTCCTCAAGTTGGGGGTTTGTGAATCCTCAATAAACTCTGAGGTTGGGTAGGTTTTGCTGTGTACGCTTGGGTGTGGGGACAATTAAACATGACGGTAATATTGTACTATATTAAGCATGACGCATTCGGTTGGGATTAAACGGGTTTGAGTTTAAAGCGGACAAACATACCGGCAATCACCTGGACTAGTTGAGTAACTGAAGCTGAAAAGGGTTCCTCAGTCAGATTCATACGGTTTGATCCCTTGTAAACTTTCTCATGTTTGGTATTGGTAAGTATTTGTTTAGTTTATATCTTTCGTGTGTGAGTCGTTAAGTTCTTTTTGGTGTGTTTTCGTCTTGGCCAGGTCGATTTGAGAAGTCAAAATGTGTTTTTCATGGGTTTTAATGCATGACAATATGCCCCCGACAGATCTTGCCAAATTTTTAGGGGAAGGAGTATGGGATAATAAGTATTATCCGAAGGGAACTCGAGGATGATACTTATTATCTAATGGAAAAGACTTCCTCCGTCAGATCTTGACAAATTTTTAGGGGAAGGAGGGAGGATAATAAGTATTATCCGAAAAGACTTCCATAATACATAGTATCTGAAGGGAACTCGAAGATAATATGTATTATCTCAGGGGAAGTCCTTAGCTGAGGGGAAGTTATCAGCTAAGGGGAAGTCTTTAGAGGTCTTGGGTTCAGGGGAAGTTTTATAGAAAACCCGTAATCTATATTAGGGTTTTTGGTTAAAATTATATTAATTTGAATCAACTAAACAGATGATAATTATCCTTCTAACCCAAAGACCAGTCATCAAATGTCTGGTGGAGTATATTTTTTCAAATGTGTGTCAGACAGGTTGATGATAGAAAGATGATGCTGATGCTGCTGCTCAAAGTTAAAGAACCAGCCGGACAAGACTTCCATCTGGAAAAGCAACTGTTCAGGGGAAGTTGTTGGTGTCTTTACAAGTTTTCAAAAGCTTCAAAAGAGTTTCAAAGAAGATGTTCACATGTTTAGGGGAAGCTGAAGATTTCAAGTCGATCTTTGATGAAGAAAATGATAGCAGAGAGCAGTCAGAGATCATGAAGATCCAAGATCAACAATCAAGTTCTCCAAAGTTAGGAGGTTTTCAAAATTTTACCCTCTAATTTTTGGAGATTCAAGACAGTTACCGAAGATTCAGCAAGAACCAGTTCTTTCAAAAGAAGCAAGTCAATGAGAGTCCTCCATTTCATTGACTTGTTCATTTCAAGAAGTTCGAGCTGATGCTGATCAAGAGGAAGTCCCAAGTGCCCGTCATGAAACCCATTGAAGATTTCTGCGGAAAGAATCTTCATCAACATCTTTGCCAGCCAGTCAAGAAGAAGAATTTCAAAGATTGAAGACATTTAATATCACAAGCCTAGGGGAAGATTGTTGAGGCTAGATTATGAGGCTTGTAATATTAAATATAGTTGGGCTGGGCTTAGAGGGTTTATTTAGATTAGTAGACTAGTTTGGTTGGGTTTAGCTATTAGGCTTTGGGGTTTACCATTGGGTTTACTATTAAGGGTTTAATGGTAAACCCATTGGGGATCCTATATAAACCCCATGTGGTTCTCCATTGTTGAAGGTTGCTGATTTACGAGTTCTAGAGAGGAGCCTACAAGGTGTTTATGATCGTGATCGTAATCTAGAGAGAAAAGAGTGTTTACGATTTTCTGTTTTGTACCCGACAAGTTTTCTTGTGTGCAAAGATCAAGTTTTTATCGTTTATATTCATCGTATTCTTCGTGTTCTCTTCATCTCTCTATCTTGAATCAATCATATCACTTGGATTCCGCACTCGTTTGATTGATAGAATATCGTGATTAGTTGTTGATTCTGGACCTACAGATATCAAGTATGAAAGAGCACATGTTGCGTATATAAATAATAAAAAAGGGTGATTCTATAATCACACCTCATGATAGTAATTTAACACCCCTTTACGGGGTCATATAGGTAAAAGACAAAAATTCTGATAGTTGACCAGTCAGATATCGGATATTCCTAAATCTACACTCCATTACGGGGGCCGTAACTATACTTACTGGCCCGTAAATTATTTTTTTAATGTTATACCTACCACATTATACTACTATATAATTTACAAAAATTAAAAAAAAATAATGTTGTACCAACCCACTATATATAGTTCATTCCAACTATATAATTTACGAAAATAAAAAAAATATATAAAAATAATTTACGGAAATTAAAAAAAATTACGAAAAATAAGCCACAAAAAATAACAAGATCAACAAAAAAATATATTTACGAAAAAAATAATAAGACCAACAAAAAAA
>JBCNJP010000010.1:94778519-94828519 GCA_039602395.1 Deinandra increscens subsp. villosa | reverse complement strand
GCGTAAACGAATAGTTTATAAATTCGCTACGCGATCTCTTCTATAACACGACAAAATGAAAACCAAGATGGGCACACATCACTCGTGGTTTTTCATTATTGTGTCTTTGCTTCACGTCTCGAGTTGTGTTTCGTTCACAAATTTTGCATTTGGGGACTCTATTGTTGATGCTGGAAATAATAATTACTTGCCAAGTCTCTCGAGAGCTGATTACTCGCCTTATGGCATCGATTTTACGCCTTCTGGTGGAAAGCCCACGGGAAGATACACAAATGGTTTCACCATTGTTGATATTGTTGGTACTAACCCCTTCCATCTACTTCCATTTCCTTTAGGTTTACCACTTTCTTTTAAGTAGTTTTGCACCTATTTGCGGTTTGAAAATGAATCTTTAATCATTCAGAGGTTAAATAGTCTGTTTAGGGTTAATAATGAGTGCAACAAAACTAATTATATAAAAGTAAAATGAAGTATTTATGATTTTTAACTTAGTTGGAAACTACCTAATTTAATTGATTATTCAGTTCATTTAGTTTTTTTTTTTAAATCCTCATTTTTAAGAAAATAGTAACCATCGAGTGAAGTTGTCACTATTTTATACTGGTAACTTGAGTCTTGTACGTTACTTTTTAAATTTAATGAAATTTATACTACAACTGGCTTTAGTCTAGTAAATTTAATATATGATAATTTCAAAGAGGTTAAAAACATTTCGACACTAGCCTCTTTGAGTATTATTCATCAAAAATAGAACTTGAAAGCGATGGCATACCGATCGTATACTAGCAAGCGTTTAAGTCCTTCCAACAAGCTTTAATAGAGTTTCTTATCTTTAACTCCTTAAAAGTACGTTATAAAATATATTTTTCTCGTGGTGATTGATTTAGCGCAAGCTTTGGGAGCTAAGACACTATCGTCACCATCTCTATCCGCTAACGCAGCATCTCATGCGACTCTTGGTGGCATAAACTACGCTTCTGGAGCTTCTGGTATACTAGAGGGAACTGGTAGCCTCTTTGTAAGTGATTCTTATGTTTTTCTTCTAATCATGCAGCGACATTAAAGAAAATACATTTTGGTCTTTTCATAAAAAACAAAGAAAGAAATTGGATAAGATGACAAGCATAAGTTGATTAAAGCCCAAATGAAATTAAAGGAGATATAGTGACTAAAAAGTAAAAAGTAAAAACTAAATGAAATTAGAAGTTTCAAACTAAAATCGTTATTTAAACTAAATTAAACCATATACATCAGTTGCCTATACAACTGATACAAGACAAGTCTCATACATTGTAATGTTTTCAATCTGTAACAATTATTTTACATTTTAATGTAAAACACTGAACTTGTGCAGGTTGGACGCCTTCCATTAAAAACACAAATCGATAATTTTGAGCTAAGTAGGGCTGGAATGGTGAAGACGATGGGAGAAAATGGTACACAAGAGTTTCTAAAGAACGCAATCTTCTCGTTAACGATCGGATCAAACGATATTATAACTGCCTTCCTACCGAATCTACCTTTCATTGGCAACTACGATGTTTCCCCTACTACTTTACTAGACATTATGGTCTCCAATATGACTTTTCATCTCAAGGTATCTATTATTTACTTTCTTTTCATAACGAATCTTGAGACAAAACCGTCACTATTATTATTGTGACGGTGTTGTGACAGAACAAACGGGGTTGTTAATCTTGTGGTAGATTTTTAGACGGATATGTTACGACAGAAATATTATTTGGCAACATTAGCCATAGAATTTGAGACACTACTAAAATCCTTCCATTCGGACTCTCACAAAACCAAATTTATTTGAAATTCTAACAAACTGAAAAGCTATCAACAAAATAAATTAAAAAATCGTCAAAGTTGTCGGAAATACAAAGAAACTAATGTCGTTGAAATTTTATCAGAGAACTTGATCATATTTTTTATTGAAAGCCTTTTTTTAACCATGTTTATCAGACACAGAACTTAGTCGGATATTAATGACGACACAATGTTTGTGTCGTTCTCGTGACTATGGTGCCACCAGTGAGGGATAGAGAGAATTTTTTTTGTTTTACTTTTTAATTTAATAGTATGAATAAGAAATTGAGAAGAATGAAGGTATTAAGTATTATGAGTTAGTAAATGTTAATAAGGAAAATGGTTAAACCTGATGCTAATAACAAAATGTCAAAATTTAATGTAACACTTAAATAATGAAAAGAGAGAGAAACAGAATGAGGAGAATGAAATGTGTGATTACCTGATAGAGAATGACATTGCTAAATCTACAAGTTTGAGGGGTAACGAGCCAATTGGAAACAAGGGAGGGGCTGATATGGGGGGGGGACCTCATATGGAGGGTGTGTGAGTAGTTTGTTACGTGAGTGGCTCTTACTTCCTTGTGGAAGAAGAGAAGGGAATATCCCTGGTTGTAATTCTGTTATCACCATTATCATCTTTTTAATCGTTCTATTCAAGTTTTCTTATTATCCTTAATTGCTCTTCCCTCATTTGTTCATCTGATTTAGAAGTAAGGTATTGATTACCTATCATTACCATTACTGGCACATATGTTGCAAAGTTGGTTGCTAAATTTGTGAGCGAACAAATATGTTTTAAAACCAATTCAAATAATATCCGTCACAATATTGTTACCTGTCGCAAAGCTTTTAGCGACAAAATGATGCAAAAACCAATAATCAAGCTTTTGTTTTGTTTTGTTGTAGCGATTGCATAAACTAGGGGCTCGAAAGACTGTAGTAGTAGACATAGGACCTCTCGGCTGCATACCCTTCGTCCGGTCTATACACTTTCTACCAGACGGAAAATGTCACGAAGAAATGAACGCATTGATCCGTAGATACAATCAAAAGTTACGTACTGCCGTACATGGCTTAAATGAAGAGATGGGTTCGGGTTCAGTTTTCGTCTTTGCAAATTCATATGATGTCATAAATGGGATGTTACAAAACTACCGTGACTATGGTATGTTTAATCATATATCCAACCATGATAATCAAGTTTCTGTGATTATAATCCGGGTGTTGTTCTTCCTACATTGGAGGGTTTTGGGCAGTAATTTGATATTGTACGGGACTGTTTTCTGACTTTTTAAAACTTTAATTGTGATTTTTTAGACTTTTAAAACATGGGAAAGGGGAAAGCTCATTTGCAAAATCTAAAAAAGTCAAAGTTAAATTTTGAAAAAATCAGCTGATCGTCCGACACAACCTTAGACGACCATCCAAAACCCCTTGACAGGAATAGGAACACCTTAATTAATTTAGTGTCCTTATATTCTCACACTACTTAAATAATCAAAATTGTCAAATTGTTGTTTGACTTTTTTTAACCATTTTTTTTACCTTTGACCTTTCCAACGTTTAAAATTTTCAAAAGTTAGTTGGAAAATGTATTTATAAAGGGGAAATCATCGAAATAGTCAATTTGACCAAGTAAAAAGCCAATATAACCATTGACTTTTGGTTGGCGGACCCATAGCCAATAGATCACTTGGCTGGCTAACCCAGAGTTGGACCCATAAAGTTATAAAAATAAAGTTTTACACACCTTACTCTGGGTTAGTCGCTCGTAACACATTTCAACCCCACATTTCCAGCTTTATAAAAGCATCCTTAGCCAAAGCCAAACATCTTTTGGCTCTTTAGGACCTCTATTATTCATTTTGGTGATTTTCCTATTTATAAACAACCATTAGCCATTTGCAGGTGATAGCATGATCATATTGTTTTTTGTGTATAAGAATATACAATCCCTTAATTCTTAATTAATGTATAGGATTTGAGAATGTGAATGATCCCTGTTGTGGAGAATTTTTTCCTCTATCGTTTTGCTTACGGATTGGAGATGAGAATGAAATCAGCACAAATATCTGCGACGATCGATCAAAGTATCTGTTCTGGGATTCATACCACCCTGGAGAAGCGGCAAACTTCATCATAGCACAACATATGCTAAATGGCGATGAAAACACGTGTTCGCCTCTAAACGTTCGCCAACTTCACAGTCTCAAGCTTTAAGCAATCAGGACTTTATTATGTAAATTGTTTTGGTTCGTTCTTGAGAGACGTTTGTAGTGCCAGACTAGTGGGTCATTTGTAACTCTAAGATGTTTAGTTTGACTTGTGTAATTTTAGAGGTTAGTTGTGTTTTAGTGGTTGTTTTTATCACATTATCCCTTATTTTTACGAAAAATCTCAAAATAAACAAGTTAATCAAGTTTTAAACAAAATTAGACATTGAATTTTAGCTTGTCATAAAAAAGAAAGTTGATTTGTCACTATTCGGGGAAGAACGACTTTGGGGACTTTTTTCAACCGTTTTAGACGTACTATAGGTGTTCTCGAATGACTCGATTCACAGTTTTCTTTTTTTTCCGCGCATTTGATCAAGCTTTGATCATGTATCCGAACAAGATGCAATGCTAAACTCTTTTCGATTAGCTTAGGGTTAGTCAACGGAAAAAAGTAAAAAGGGCCCACAAATCAACTAATAAAATGAATGCCTATGTTAAGGGTCATTTAGATTTGAGATAACGGTTAAGATTTAGTCCAGACTTAGCCGTCGGCTTAGAGTAGCCTCCACCTCCACCTTTTAGCCGTCGGATTAGAATTAATTCCTCTTTAGCCGTCGACTTAAAAATAGCACCCCCTTTAACCCGCGAGTTATAAGTGCAAAGATTGATTGTTTTGAATGAAGTTTATACACTAACATAGATACAAATTAATCAAATTTCCGTAGCTATGTATATGTTTTTGCATGAAATTTATATCAAAACGTAAATAAAAAGAAACCGTTATATTTTAGAAGTACGCCCTAAATATATCATAAACCTAAAACTAAACTAACAATAATAGAAATGAAAGCAAATGAATAGTCTATAAACATTTTTTTAAACCACATCTTGTGTTAGAAAAGGTTCAATCGGTTGACACTTGCTTATCCGAAAGGTCGAACCAGATTGACTAATCAAACCTGTAAATTTATAATATACACTTTATAAATTTTCAAACCGGACAAATGTAAAAAAAAAAAAATTCAATAAAGTTTAAGCAAATTTACAATTATCCAAAAGAAACATCAATATGTTTTCATCAAACGATATTAATTACCCTATATTAACAAAAGACAACCTATGGTACAACCAATGCTGCACAATGTACCATCTTTAGGCACATCTTACAAGTTTTACAGCCTCATGTACAAGATGAAGAAGCCTACCCCGAGTTTACAATTTATTATGCATGGTTTACAACTTTTTTCTCTTTTTGTTGGCCGGCCCTACACCTTTACTTCGGTTGTGTGTTTGAATGTACATCGCACCACCTACTCTCCTCCTCAACACATCACCGAAGGACGAAAATCTCTCTCCCATGCGGCCATGCTCTGCACTGTTCCAAGTACAGCAGAGCCCTATCTTCACAAGATTTCTCAAAATTCACACGCATCCTCTTCCTTCGTCCTTACTCCTCAGTCAACCTCTCTTCATCACCATCTTGATCATCTTCCAAATTGCTACTTTATCTCGCAGCCCTCTCCGTCATTTCTTTTAGCAGGTATGTAACTTTCTCCTTCTTCATGTAGTTTGATTCTAATTTCGATTGTTGGTTAGATCTGCCCCAATTTCACCCCTTTAGGGTTACTTCACTCTGCATCAAGGAACATCAGTGGCATTGGTTGTATTCGATTTTAATGCGATTTTCATGGCAGCAGCTTACCGTTTTCTCTTTCTCGCAGCCGTTAATGAATCGTTGGCGAATTAGGGTTTCTGAAAACCCCCAAACTTTTTTTACCAGAGGCTTTGATGGGTTCTGTTCAATCTTCATCCTATTTCCTGCCAAAGAGCAGTAAGTTATTCCAGCCCTAATTCAAAGATTTAGTTAGTTACAATAAAGATTAGGTTGAAACTATGGTTCAATCAATGGCGTGATAATGTTCATAAGTGATGAAGAAGTGAACAACAAGAGCTGGGGTTCGTTCAACAGGTTTGTATTTTTGTTTGCTATTTCCTGTTCTATTTCATCTTTAATTTTGAACTGTGCGGTGATTTCTTTTGTTTTGGTCAGGTGTTTACCACAAATTATGGTTTGCTCTGCCTCACAAGTATTCATTCTTCAAATTCGACCTTTGATTCCGGCTAATAACTATGCTGATTTTTCTAATTCATGTTATGCTTTGTTTACCAATAATTTTTCTTTCTTTTGGCTACATTTTGGCCCTCATAAATGTATTTTTTGTAACTTATTTGATTTTCTCTAGAGGAATCTTTGGTATAGATCTAAATATCTAATTCATTACAAGTTTATTTGTGTGCTGTAGAGTTAATCTAAGAGTCTCATTGTACCATCAATATTTTGGGGTGGTCAAAAATAAATGTTAATTTTTTTTTTGTAGCACACAACTTCTAATTTCACTTTCGATTGGTGCATTCCAAAAGGTAATTTACATGTTTTTTAGATTGATTTGCCTAACTATTATACACATATCTCATTTATGTTTTGCAGTTTATCACAAAGTCTATATGTTCTCACATATGCTCATTGATATGTCTATGGAACAACCCATTTGTAGTTTTGAGAATGACCTGCATTGCCCATGGAACCCCATCTGAATTACTTATTTTATTGTAATCATTCCTTCAATTCTTCAACAACGACATTTAAATCTTCAGTTCATGATTGTGTTACTGCATATATTTGTTAGTTTGTAGCAGATATGTATGATTTATGGTTGGTTCTTTAGATCTTTACACATCAACTGTTTGTATAAATGCTTCTCTTTTTTTAGTCTTCTTCTTTGTTATGTTTGTTGCTGATTGATTTGTTTTTCTACAGGTTGTTTGATTGATGTTTGTTCAGTGGTACCTGTGATTTAAGGTGAGTTTTTTCATGGTACTTGCATCTTTTAAATTGATGCCTTCATCCTCTTTGGCTTCCTTCTTTAAGTGATATTTGTTTGAGATAATAGTGATGATGCTATATTTGTGATTGTAAAGTGATATTAAAGCAAAAAAGAAAACTACACAATTGCACTTCAACTTTTCAAGCTTGACCAAAAAAGGAGAGGGACATAAAATGATCAACTATACATCAAGTGCATGCTCTCCACATACTTTGAACAGACCTACCCTTAAGAAAATTAAGCCTTGAATAAAAATCTCCTACATTTCTATTTAATTGATTTAATATATTTTTAATGACCTCTTTAACCAAATGTGCCTTTATTTGAAACTGTTGAGGCACACCACAAAATCTAGCTGCGGTCTTTGAAGATTTGAAAATGTGGATAGTTCTTTTTAAAGATATTTTACCTTCTGGAATGACTTGGTTTTAATGATCGGCCTTTTTAAAGATAGTTCTTTTTAAAGATAATTTACCTTCTCAATTCTCAAATATGGATTGTATAAAATTTGGTTTTGATGACCGGCCTAATTTTGGGATTAATATAAAATGGACGCCTTCTTTTCACCGTTGATTTAGACTCATTCTTTTCATTCCTATTTTACCTCATTCTTGCTGATTTAGACTCATCAAGTGGTTATTTTTTTGTTCAATTTTAGGAATTGCATATTCATTTAGTCTCTCATTCTGTGACATTTGGTTTGTTCTATTGCAGGAGGAGCGTTTTGGTGATTGTGTTTGGTTTATTCTTGCTGTCGTACAATTTAGGTGTGTTTCTTATCTATAGGTTGTGTCTCTTACTATCAGTGTGGTTTGTGAAATTTTTCAGTTGCAACTTGCAATATAGTTTAAATATCTATAGGCTTAAATATCTATAGGCTGTGATGATCAAGCATTGGCAGTAGTATGGGTTTGTATGTGCAGATAGATGTAAGAATGCTGGGGTCTTGATGGACCTCCCTTGCTATTTCATGATACCCACACTATATTATAAATACAGAGATTTCTATTGAGTGTAGTTTACTATTTCGTTGGTGTAGTTATTTAGTTTTAATAAAATTCTCACCATCAATTATTTTAAGCTAATTAGAATATCTTTATGAGTTTATTATTTGTAGTTTTTCTGTCTATAGGATTGATATTTAGTTTTTACATTATCCATTGCAAATCGTGCATGGTCAGTTCCTTCGGTGTTAACCATTTTACAACTTTAAAACTTATTTCAGACACTTTGGCTATCAGTATTGGTTAAATTGGAGAACTCAATTCTATTACAGAAATAATCCCAAATCGAGCACATGTTAGTTTTCAGGTTTAAAGCTTAATTATAACTATGTGATCAACTATCATTCCAAATTGACAAAATAACTAATCTTTGTGCTTTTTGTTCTCTCTGGCGCAGCAACGAGCAACACTCTACGGGTAAGAATATTAGGGAATTAAATGGAAGATTTCACAATTGTGATCGTTGTTTCATATTCTTATTGCTTAATCTTCAACAATTGTTGTTGGGGAAATGACAATATATATATATATGGTGTTCAGGAACTAAAAAATACATATCAAAATGTATTGTTTGAAGAGTTCAGACAATATCTTGATCACAAATCAACTAGAAATCTTTTTGGATTTGCAAAGCACAGAATCAAGAGGAAATGCCAACGGGTCAACTCCGCGGCGAAGCGCGGGTTGACCCACTTGTAAAAAACAAAATACATTGAAGTGTTATCTTTACATTCTAATAAACGATTACATTTAAGGACACGTGTCGCTCTCATATTGACTCTCATCTTGATTTTCCCGCTTCTCTTTCTTATTAAATATCAATATTTTCTCTCCTAAAATATATCTCGTATTTATATAATTAAATATAAAAAATAAATCTTTTTATTACAATAATTTATTAAAAGTTAATAAATTAGAGTAGGATTTTAATTATATCTTATCTTAAATTATTTATAATTTTAAATCTTTATTATTTTATAATTATAATATTATCTTATTTCACAAATATCCGATGACATTTAATAGAAAGATACTTATAAAAATTGTTGTTTCTAATATGATGTATTTGTTTAACCCATGTATTACATGGGTTCTAACCTAGTATGCAATAAAGTCTTAAAAATCGGTTTTCAAATATGAATCGCTTGTACCGTAAAAATTGCCGACTTAAAAAATCAAATCAGAAGTAGACTAAACAAAACTCACTCAAACCGCTTTAACCTCCGGTCATCAATTTGAGCGGTCGAACGAGTCAGGTCAATCCAGGTTTAAAAATATTGCTGGAGGGTGGATTGAACTTATTTTCGGTACTGCCCCGGGTTCGATCCCTGAAACGGTATTTTACTTTTTTTTTACAGAGCTTGTTTCTGGGCTATTGGGCTACCAAACCCTAAATCCCTGTCTCCTTCATCATCGCAAATCTTTAAAATTTGCTCTATTCCATCCCTATTTCATCGCTAGCAGCCTCCATTAATTATCTATTCATCATCACCATCGCCTCCCCCACAATCAGAAACATCGACAGACTGCAGAAGGCTAAGTGGTTCGCGGTAGAAGCATCAGTTCATCACCGTCGGTTGAAACAGGTTAGTGTTCTTAAGTGTTCTCAAGCCAGTATCTTTTGTGTTCGATTTTATTTCATATGGTTTTAAAGCGATGCGTAACCTAATTGTTCGAGGAACATGTTTTCTTTTTTCTTCTTTTTTTGGTATATTTTTTTTGTTCGGTGTAAATTAGCTTGGGACAATTGAATACATCTCATTATCCAGTATGATTACAATGTGTTTGGTGGAAATTTTGTGAGGTCAATTCCAAATTGCAAAAAGAAAACAGGAAATCTTGTTGCAAACATGAAAACAGGAAAATGTGAATTTGTGATTAGCAATTGAATGGCTACATCTCATTATCAGAATCATTTGTTTTTACAAACTCCGAGTGCTTTCGATTTTGTTTTTAACTTTTTAGTAATTTGAAGTTAAGCATTAGAGAGAGAGAGCATAAACTTTGTTCTTTTGTGTGGGTAAATCAACAAATCCATTTGTTTCCATGACCTTTTGTATCATGTACTTTTGTGTGGTTAAAACAACAAATCCTGTAGTACTTAAGTTCTAGACAAATGCACTAAAAAACCAAAACATCATCTGATGCATCTTTCTATACATGAATTTTCCTACAGACATATACATGCCATACCTATGCATATTAGTTTTGTGTGCTCATTGTCGTCTACTTTAGTGTTGTAGAATGCATTTTGTCACCGCTGGTTGCCTTTGTTTCATCGCTTATTCAGTTGTTCTGCCCAACTTCACACAGGTGAACACATTTCCGTCTTCAATTAAAATATGGTGATTGTTTTGTTAAACCGTTGTGATGCTCATAAACAAAATTGATGGTGCTAAGTTTATTGTCTTATTTTCACCTGCAGTAAGGCAGGTTAGTTACGGTGCGTTGAATAGACCGCGTTTTGAATTTTGCTCATGTCCTGCTTTCAAGTTTTAAGTCTGGGTACTGTTACCTACAATAACATCAGCATTTGTTGAGCATAGGCTTTCTGTGCGAAGGTATGGTGTATGTCTTGAAATTGTTTCAATGGTTGTCATATGTGGGTTTGTACTGTTTTTGTGATAAATATGATTGCAGAATTGGTTTGCCCACCGTAGTTTTCTAATTGCCATACTACTTATTGAGTTATTGTTTCATGGTTGTAGGACTTAGAATTTCTGCTGTTATAAGTAATTTAGCAACCGAATATTGAGATCATGTATCACCAATATTGAAGATACAAGTAATTAAGGTTCTGTAGGAGTTGGTAATTGTTGATTAGCAACTAAATATTGAAGTTATTTTGCCGCATTATCTTAATTTGAAGTTCACTTATTTTTCTTCTTCTAGAGCCATGGTTACCATCTAGCTATCAGTAGAAATCAAGTATGATGCACCTTAGAATAATTTTTCAAATTAAAAGCTTTTAGGTGGCAATTTTTTTTTTGGAATCATGACATTTTAGGCTATGGTAGTTGAATATTTTTTTCTCATTTTTGAATATTCTTAGAATAATGTCTGTTCTTTGCTCGAGAGGTATTGTTTCTTTATGAAGATTTTTGAATCATTTTTGTTTCATTGTTTATTCTGAGATCTAATCTGAGCAAAATTATATGTAAAAGAAATTCTCAGTTCCTTTTTGGATCATTTTTGTTTCATTATTCCTTCATGTCAACATTACCAAGTGGTCATGTTATGACGAGTTCCCTATTTCTGCGATCAATTTTTATTTTGCGATTTATATTAGTTGTTACTTATTACATTTATATCTTTGTATAAAGTGATGAAGCTTGTATGTTTTGAGACAATACTTAAACATGCTTAATTTGATTTGCCACCCTTTCAGGACAAATCTTCTTTCTTCGATGGGAGCCAATGTCAAAACACTAACCATCAAAATCAACACCCACCTTAAACAAAACAACCTATCCAAAGCAGTTGCCACCTTGTTTGAGTCTCTTGTTCCCGTCGACATCTCTCTATATGCTTCCCTCTTCAAATTCTGTGCTGCCAGACGTGCCATCATAGAAACCCGTAAACTTGAATCTCATTTACTCACCTTCAATCCAACACCACCGGTGTTTCTACTCAACAGGGCGATCGAGGCTTATGGTAAATGCAACTGTTTGGATGATGCACGCGAGCTGTTTGACGAAATGCCTCAGAGAGATGGTGGGTCTTGGAATGCTTTAATTTCAGCATATGCGGCTAATGGGTTTGCGGATGAAGCTTTGAGGGTTTTCTTGGATATGAAGAAAGATGGATTTTTGTGGAATGAGGTTAGCTTTGCTAGTGCTTTGGGGTGTTGTGGTTCGCTTTTGGAAATTAAATTTGCAATGGGAATACATGGACTTGTTGTGAAGTATGGTTATCAGAGGAATGTGATTATCACGAGTTCGATTGTCGATGTTTATGGGAAAGGCAGGTTTTTGCGGGAAGCCAGGAGAATGTTTGATGATATTCGTAATCCGAATGAGGTTTCTTGGAATGTAGTTATTAGAAGGCATTATGACATGGGCGAAGAGAAGGAGGCGGTAGTTTTGTTTTTCGAAATGGTGAAAAGGAATGATGTTATGCCATTAAGCTTTACGGTATCGAATGCTCTTTGTGCTTGCTCAAGGATTTTCGCGTTCAACGAGGGGAAACAAATTCATGCTTTTTCAATCAAAATAAATCTTGTAGACACTTTGGTAGTTTCAGGTTCTCTCATTGATATGTATTCAAAACACGGGGATTTACGCAGTGCTCACAACATCTTTAACCAGCCAAATGCTAAAGATTTAATCAATTGGACTTCAATTGTCACAGCATATGCAACAAATGGAAGAACCAAAGAGGCAAGGGAACTCTTTAACGAGATGCCAGAGAGAAACATCGTTTCATATAACGCGATGCTGAAAGGCTATACACAGAATAACAAATGGGAAGATGCCTTAGAAGTTATCCATCTAATTTCGGAAACAAACATCTATATTGACCATGTTACAATCGGGTTAATTTTGACCATTTCTGCTGGTCTTCTAGATGTTGAAATGGGGAAACAGGTTCATGGTTATGTGTACAGGCATCATTTTAACTCTAACTTATTTGTTGGTAACGGTCTTCTTAACATGTATGGAAAATGTGGAGACTTGAGAAGTTGCAGAGCTTGGTTTTATCAAATGAGCCATTTACGAGATACTATATCTTGGAATTCAATATTAACAGGTCATGCTCGTCACAAAAGGAGTGAGGAAGTGATGATGGTCATTAGGAAAATGATAGAAGAGACCCCACCAACTAAGCACACTTTTGCAACTATTTTAGCTGCTTGTGCAAATATCTTTGCACTTGATCCTTGTAAACAGATCCATGGATTTTTGGTCAGATACGGTTATGATATGGACATTGTTATGAAAGGAGCCTTGGTTGATGCTTACTCCAAATGTCGTTGTATCATGTACGCACTCATGGTTTTTGAAGGCACCGCTTCACGTGATTTGATTCTTTATAACACTATGATATTGGGATGTTGTCATAATTTAAGGAGTGATGTGGCAATTGATCTTTTTGAGATGCTTAAGAGTGAAGGATTGAAACCAGATAATACCACGTTTCAAGGAGTCTTGCTTGCTTGCATATGTGAGGGTCGTGTTGAACTTGGTAGGGAGTACTTTGATGTAATGAGTAAAGAGTATTGTGTTATACCGCGTTTAGAGCATTACGAGTCCATGATAGAACTCTATGCCAGGTATGGGTACATTGGCGAACTTGAGAACTTCGTCAAGCAAATGCCATTTGACCCAACTGCATCTATGTTGATTAGAGTTTTTGATGCATGTCATGAGTTTAGAAATGAGAGGGTTGGGAAATGGGCAGCTGATCGTCTTAATGAATTGAATCCATCAGTTCCTTTCAGATTTGAACTCATGGATCATAGAAGAACGGGTTAAAGGACTAAGGAGCTGTTTGTGACTTCAAGTCTTGGTATGCATTTTTTAGTGTCTGGAATTTTCTTATGATCATCTGATTTATCAGGGTTGTCCTCCTATTCAGCAGCTAAATATTTTCAAACCTACCCTCACGACACCACTTTGATCTCCGGTTTCTTGAAAGACCTCCAGCCCTCTCTTTTTAAATCTCAGGTTTGTTCCTCCTCTGATTTCTTTTATCTGTGTTCTCTGATCTCTGTTGGTTGTTTTGTTTAAATTGTGTATGTATCTGTGTAACTGAAACTTCTAATGCAATAACAGTTTTGACCAAAAATTACCACTTAAAACCTGTCATTGATTTTTTTTTTTTATTTCACATTTTTATAGTGTTGAAATTTCTTGGACAGAATGTGTTGCTTGGCCACTAGAAACCAGCTAACGACTCCTATTTCGTTTTCCTCAGTTGTGGTATCCTACACTCTGCTAGTCATTTGTCGTTTCTTCATCTTACGGTGTATTCGTTCTGGTTCAAGTGTTCAAACCTTGGATGATGGATGATCATCCACCAGGATTTTGGTTGTTCTATTGCTGGATCATCATCCAAGTCATGCGTTGAACCCTAACGATTCTTCACTTTGAAGGTATGGGCGTTTTTGTTCTTAACTTGAGCCTCTTTTATCTGTGTAGAGATTTCCAGAACCTATTCTGATTTCAGGTACTGCTGTCAATGTTTTCGATTCAGGTTCTTCTTTACCCTCCTCTGCCATTTCAACCTTATGTTTCTTTTCCTACAAATTGATATATGCTCTGCAGGTTCTTTTTTCGCTTGATATTTTTGGTCAAGGTTCTTTTGGGTAAGAATCGCTACCTTCCTCTGCTACTTTAGGTTAACTTGATTTGCAGTCTTGCATTTGCATCACATTGTTTCAGACTTTTACACACACAAAATGTATATAAAGACGCTATAAATGATTTTAACTTTCATTTAGAGAAAAATATTCCACTGTTCGCCTTATGTGTAGTGGCTTTTGTTGGGTCTAATCACTCCAAATTGAAGGCATTTTTTTTGCTTCTGTAATCACTTTAAAAGGGAAAATTAGTTATCCAATTTGTTGTCTATGTTGTTAATTCTCAATATGTTTAAGTTGTTCAATCACACTCGCATGATTTAGTAATTTATGTGGGAGCTTTGTATCGTTTTTCCTGTGAGTTAATACATCTAGGTTACTCACCATTTTTCGTTTTTTGGTTACAGGTTTAATCAGTTTTGTTAAAAGGGACATGCTTTTGAGTGGTCTGGTGTTGAGGTATGTAACCTTTAACGTATAGGTTTTCTGATTCTTAATCTCTTTATCATAGGTCGGACTTTTTATCTGTGGTTGCACCGATTCTTAATCTCTATGAGTTTTTGTGACAATTATGAGTTATTATTTGTTACCGTAATCAATCATAATTGTGGACTTTTACATTTGAAATGAAAATATTGAGTAAGGCATGAAGATAAACTGATAAATATCATTGTCACACTAAAGTCCTACATAAGGCATGAAGATATACTGTAATCCTAGCCTATCACTTGAGTTTATGAGTACCCTAGTTGCTTTTGCGAGCTTGAGTAGCCCTTTCAAAAATCTTTTTTTTTTCGAGTTGCCTTTGTGTCTCACCTCCCATACCAATGTGTTTAGGAGGCATCGATTAGCCAACCAACATGATCTTTGCAATTTCTGATTTGTAGAAAATTGGGAATACATAGAGGTGGAGTAATTATTTTGATTTTGGTTTGATTATAGATGGATGTAAGTTGGTCCCTTGTTAGATCAAATAATTGTCATTATCAATCTGATTTGATTTGTTTTGCTTCTGTTTTATTTCGGATAAAACTTTGATTCCTTGGTGATTTTCAAATTCTTGTTGATTATAGAAGAGAATAACATTGTCACTATCATGATGGAGGAGTACGCTCTTATTACAGGAACTCTGATTCCCACAATCCGACTAGCACAATGGCTGATACACGTAAATCTTCTACTGCTTTTTATCTAGAGGCTCCCAATGGGTCATAAACTTCGGGGCCTCAAATCATTTGATGCCTCAGACAATATGACGGGTAATCCTCAACTCCTCTTTCTTACCCATGCACCTTTATCACTTGTGACAATTGTCGACTACTCAATGTGTACCACAATGCCTTCCTGATTCTTGTGTTTTTCAGGATTTATCTTCGTGTCAGATCGTGGGGATTCTAATGCTTTTGGGGCGGGTTCCATACTACACTTTGGTGGAGGAATTCTAAGAGACAAGTTCAGAAATCAAGATGACAAAACCAGTGTTCCAGGTCTTTACATATTAATTTCCCTTGATGAAAATTCACTTTGATCCTTTTCTTGCTGATTACAATGTTTGAACTCATAAAACATGATTTTGATAACTATTATTTTTAAAAAAATTAATAGGAGTGAATAGGTTATATTTTATTTCTTCAGCCCCCTAAACCTTTTGTTTTGTAAAGAAATATCTCTTAAAAACTTCTAGAGGTAAAGGGAGACATGAGGTTGTTGGGTGAACTGGTTACATTAAATCAACAGTGCTGTTCTGATCTATAACCAGTATAGTATGAGGAAAATCAGGTACATAATAAATTGTTGTGCTATTTTACCTTAAATAAAATACGCCTCCATTATTTTTGCTCAAATCTAGAACGCATCCGTTCCCTTTGCTCAAATACATCACGTCTCCCTTCTCATTGCTCAAATCCAACGTGCTCTCAGATCCAGCAAGCCTAACTTCTTTTTGCATAAACCTAGCATGCCCCATTTCTTTTTGTTCAAATACAGCACACTTCCTTCCTCTTTGCTCAAATCTAGCGTGGCTCATTTCTCTTTAGCATAAATCTAGCACACCTCATTTCTTTTTGCTCAAAATCCTCAAATCTAGCATGCCTTCCTTCTCTTTGCTGAAATGCAACACACCTCATTTCTCTTTGTTCAAATACAACACATGATGTGTTCCAGATAATACATATTTTATGTATCATTCATGTCTGGGTTTTGTTGGATTTGGTTGTAAAATAGTAGGAAAAGATGCTTATTTTCTTCCTATTTGAAGATGAGAAAACACGTGAAAAAGTGAGAAAAATACATTTTAGAAGCTTGATTATGATCGTGGCCAACATTACCACGATCATAGTGGGAGGTCAATGAGAGCACCATCGTGCCGGGTGATTTGCTAAAGCTACAATGGTCCCGTTGACCCGAAGACAAATTCTAACTTTGGAAAGCGACCATTTTGTCCACATAAGCCACCACGATCATGGTGGCCTGAGCATGATTGTGGTGCATGGCGTGTCAGATTTTGGAGTACAACATTCAAAATTTTACGCAACACAATTAGCCACGATTGTTGCCACACTGACCACGATCATGGTTGGAGGTATTTTCTGGCTTATAAATTCTCCTTCAATCTTCATCTGCAAGGATCCTCTAGGATCCTCTTTTTTCCGTTTCTCATAGATTTTTTTTTTATTTTAATTTTTTTTTTGCATCTTTTAAGTACTTTTTGTAGTGTAATTCTTGTAGTTATTATCTTAGAAAGGATTCCAAATTCATGTAAAGTAAGATTTTTTCTAGCATTTTGTAATCATTAAACTATTAGTTCATTTATACTATGTCTTGTTTTGATATTATATGTGTTGATGCTCTTTCAGCTATGAATGGCTAGATTTTTATATTACTTAGGGTGATGAGAATCTTGAGTGATTCTTGGCTGAAATATGGTTGTCTTCTATTTGTCTTTGGCTAATGACTTCAGGCCATGATTCTTGGCTAACATTTATCTATAGAAGTCTCAAAGCCTTGTGTTTTAGTTTGATAATCTTGTTTGACAACTTTATCAACTCATACATTCACATATCTCATGTCTATGTATGGTAATTGTTACCACACTAGGAATGGTGGGTAAATGTTTGTGACATCTCTAAATTCAAAGTTGTTTAGTTCTTTCTTTACTATTTAATTGTGACTAGATATACTTGTTTAGCATTTGAGATCTAACTCCTCTTTGTTCTATGCAATGCGGCAAATTGACATGAACCTTGTGATCATTTTGCGTTGAATTGAGAAATTTCCTTTGGAGTTGCTTGTGGTATTTGCTCCACATGTTCGGGATGATGATCAAGATAAATCGACACGCCTATGTCCTCCATAACTGTATTATGCAAGATGATAATAGCACACATGCAATCTTCTATTTTATCCTTGGTCCAAAATCAATAAGGATTTTCACAAAATGCCAATTTTTTCTAAGATAACCAAAACAACATTTGATGTCCTTTCTTGAAGACTCTTGGACCTTTTTGAAGTACCTTATTTTTTATAGGGTCTCTAAAGGTCATGACGATGAATGAATACTTTAGATATATATTATCACCCAAAACATATCCATGTGGGTGGTAGTTTCCTTTTGCATAAAATGAAGCTACCAGTGTCGTCCCCGATACGAACTTTTCAATGACAGACGACCCCTTTAAAACGTTGATGTCATTATCGGATCTGGTTACACCAAAGTGCGAATGCCAAATTCAAAGCTCATTTGAAGCAAAGGCCTGAAGAATGAGCATCGGTCCCTTCTGGTCACCCCGTTTATGCTGACCTCGCCAAGGGGTATGACAATTATCACACTGCCAATGCATGCAATCTGTGATGCCAATCATTACGAGTAAACAAGTACTTCCATATGTCGGTCATATATAAGTTGCAAATCATTTAACATCGGCTTTCTTTAATAACATGGCCTGTATAGCTCAAGTATTCATTTAAAAATAAATAATATATATAAATATAAATAAAAAACGAAATGTTATTGAATAAATGAAACAATTGTGAAAAGAAATATAAAATGTTTCAAAGTGTCTTTCATCGTTTTTTCGGTTATTTTTAAGTACTCGTCGTTGATATCGGTTATGGTACCGTTCGTGGCTAGTTTGTTGGATTTCACAATTTGCAAGGCGTGATGGAGGTTGCGAGACAACGGATTTTTATGTTAGAAATATTATTCCTGTGGCCCAAGTCACATTTATATTTAAGTGATCATTGACCAAAATACCTCTAAGTTTCTAATAGGTAATTATTTGATGGACATAATTACCCTTACCTAAACGAACTAGGGTTTTCCCTTGGGTGTATAAGTAGAGATCATTAGGCAGACAAAACACCTCTAATCTTTCTTCTCTGCCTCTCTATATCGAAATCACCATCATCACCATACACCCTAAAGGAGAACCCGATCAGGAAGTCAGATGACCTCTTCAAGCATGACTGTGATCACTGGTTTCTTAGGTAATCTTTATCTGATCGTGTATATCATATTCTATGCATAAGGAATCTTTCAACATGTGGCATGAGAGCGATGTTGATTCGATTCCTTATTCTTGTTTACACACATATATCGAAATCAGATCTGATCATAAAACTTGGTTTCCTAATCATACAAGGTTTAAAATCTAAACCCTAATCGTCTTTGTGTTAAAAATTATGTTTCAAATGTATTTCCTTTTTTTAGAAACCCTAATCTGATCATAACAGGTTCGATTTCGATTTTGACTTATCTATGCGTGACGTGAAACGAGTCGTTACAGCGTAACGACTCGTTAGGACCTAAAAACTTTCGAATATGTAACTGTGCTACATATCTTTAGCCTATAACGCCCTATTACGATGTTATATATATATATGGTTAGGTTCAAATGAGAACTTTTTATTCAGGTGGGGACCACTATAATTCATGGGGTTTTTTCCATATATATAAACTAGTGGCTTAGAATGATTTTCGAAAGTTCTCAAACCCAATTGGTTCTCAAATGATCCTCTCCCTATATATATATATATATATATAGGGTAAGGATCATGTGAAAACCACATCTTTTTGCGAAAACCTAAAAACTAGTACTAAAACACTTATAACTTTTTCATACGTTCATATTTTTTAAAAAAAGTTGCACCAAAATTCTTAGAATTATGAGTTCTTTAATTCTGGAAATTTTTTATAAAAAACTTTAACGTATTGTCGTTTTTTATTAGTGCACATGTGCACTAATAATAAAACTCATACATATAGTACGTATTACTAATTTTTTTAGAAAAAATCGCACCAAATACATTATAATTTTGTTAGCTTTTCGTGGTTTTTTATTAGTGCACATGTGCACTAATAAAAGAAACACTTTATACGTGTTGTATACATTAATATTTTAAAAAAGAAATTGCACCATAAATCTTATAATTGTGTTATCTTTAACTATGAAAATAGAATTAACGTTTTAAAATTTTTAAAATTTTATGCTACACATGTGCACTATAACAAATAGTTATAGTGCATATGTAGATTTATCATCAGTTCTATAAATATTTTAGTGTTTTTAAATATTTTTAACTTAAACAATATTTTTTCACATGACAATTCTCTTTGTGTAGTACTAATGAAAATGGTGCACATGTGCACTAATAATTTTTTTAACACATGTGCACTAATAAATTTTTTTTTAAATATCATTTTCTTTTCCAGAATGAAAGACAATAGAATTTTAAGAGTTTTGGTGAAAGTTTTATAGAAAAATGTTAACGTATGTAAAAGTTATGAAGGTTTTAGTGTTAGTTTTTAGGTTTTCGCAAAAAAAAGAGTTTTCGCAGGATCCTTACCCTATATATATATATATAAGGTAAGGATCCTGCGAAAACTCTTTTTTTTTTGTGAAAACTTAAAAACTAACACTAAAACCTTCATAACTTTTACATCCGTTAATATTTTTCTATGAAACTTGCACCAAAAATCTTAAAATTCTATTGTCTTTGATTCTGGAAAAGAAATTGATATTTCGAAAAAAACATTAGTGCATATGTGTATTATTAGTGCACATGTGCACCATTTTCATTAGTATTACACAAATGAGAATTGTCATGCGAAAACATATTGTTTAGGTTAAAAACATTTAAAAAAACTAAAATATTCATAGAACTAATGATAATTCTATATATGCACTATAACTATTAGTTATAGTGCACATGTGTAGCATAAAATTTTAAAAAATTTTAAACGTTTAATATATTTTCAGAGTTGAAGATAACACAATTATAAGATTTATGGTGCAATTTCTCTTTTAAAATATTAATGTATACGACACATATAAAGTGTTTTTTTATTAGTGCACATGTGCACTAATAAAAACCACGAAAAACTAACAAAATTATAACGTATTTGATGCGATTTTTCTAAAAAAAACATTAACGCATACTATATGTATGAGTTTTATTATTAGTGCACATGTGCACTAATAAAAAAACGACGAGACGTTAAAGTTTTTTTTAATATTTTCCAGAATTAAAGAACTCATAATTCTAAGGTTTTTGGTGCAAATTTTTTTAAAAAATATGATCGTATGAAAAAGTTATGAAAGTTTTAGTATTAGTTTTTAGGTTTTCACAAAAAGATGTGGTTGATAAAATGAAAATCTCTCCGAGTTGAAAAAACCATGGAAACTAAGCTAAAAAGTTTGTTTTTTTTTTCCGATTTTTTTATGGTGACTCTCTAATTAAAAAAACATCCTTTATGAAAAAAATAAAAAATATGTTGAGTAATTTTTTTTAAAGAAATATTTAAAAACTGATTTTTGCAAAAAAACAAAAATTAATATGAAAAAAAAAAGACGTTAAAAATTTGTTTTTTTAGATTTATTTTTTTTTATAAATTTTACATTCATTTTTAATGGTTTTGGTGAAAAAAAAGCGCCTAGAGATTTAAAAAAAAAAACTAATTACACATGTTGTTACATATGTAACAAGGCATGTTATGTAACACCCCAACCCGAGTAGGGCTGACGTGTCACTCATACAGTAAACAGAGATAGCAACAATCTAAAATGCTTAATTAAATACTGAAAATCCATACAAGGTTTAAAAGAAAATGCAACCAGTTCAGAAAATTAATTAAAATAAAATGATGTTTCAAAAATCCTTCCAGTTTCTTTCCCTAATCAGTTTTGCTCTCTTTTAATCTCTTTCCCTTTATCCACAGAAGTACATGTCATAACAAATAAAGAAAACACAAGAAAAAGAAGACGTCTGAGTCAAAAATTGCTCAGTACGTAACGGTGGAACAATAGCAGTACAATGTAACAATGAGGATAAAACAAATATACGACTCAGAAAAAATAAATGAGACGTATCAATAAGGAAATACCCATTTGAGCCAGTAAAAGTAACAATAACAATAACAATATACCAATAATGTGATATGGGAGTGTGGGCACACACACCTACCCAATTCACCAATAACATTAATTTTCCTAGGATCGATCCATACGCCTCTAATTAACTAACTAGTGTAGCAACTTAGCACGAGACGTCGTGGCTAATCGCTCCGCCACAGATAAAGCACATCAAAAGGTGCCACAATTGACGCCCTATGGTCCCCATAGGTGGATGTGCTCGGGTATTGAGGCCAAATAAACGGTAGCATTTACAAGTCAATATAAAATTTTCAGTAACCTTAACTCAAAGGTTTGTAGCAATATCCATATAAAATAGGAACATGCGATAATGAGTACAAATGATATATCCTATCGCATGCATACTTTTAACAAATCAATATAATGCATCTTAGCAATAATCATTGAAGCGATATGACTCTAATCGATGAAACGGTTCAACAATGCAAATACGATTACGATACTTTGAAGCAATGAAATACGGACTCAAACGAAAAATAATTAAACTACGAGGGAAAGGTAAAAAAAACCGCACCTTAATAGTCGAGAAGCGAGCACACACAATAAAGATGGATGCCTACTAAACACGAGGACCTACAATTCCCGATATACTCTAAATTAGATTTTATTAATACCTTTATTTATTCTCATTAACTCGGTGATTTAAGGATAAGACCTTAAGATTTGTTAAATTTAGTATTGTCATTTGATTCATGATTTAATCAGTTTAGTACCCAAAGTAAAATTTATAAGTTAAATCCGTGTATGTACAATTATTATGATGATAATATATTGTTTTGTTTAACACTTTTAAAAACCCAGTAGTTTCAAATGAAAGCTTACAACAAAATATTACCAAATTATTTATTCAAATATTTGATTAACAAAACTTTTGGTCACGAACATTCCTACTATTATTCTAATATATTTGATGAGGAGCTTCCGAGAATTTAAAAAAAGGTTATCTATAAGATTATGAATCCATTGTTTATATTTGAGTTTCATATTAAAAGCAAAAACCATAGAGACAGAAGTCGAATAACTAGTTGAAAAACCCAGGAAAACTTTGTGCATGTTAGGTAGTATCCATGCAACATATTTAACATACAAACAATTGGAAGTTAAATTTACAATCAAAGAAGCCCTATGTACAAGCTTCTAAAGCATTCCTTTTCTTTTGGGTGCCTATGGTGTTGCCTTATGTACAAGTTCATTTCTTTTTCTCCTCTTCACAAGCAAACGGTAGCTTCTTGCGTGTGGAGAATGTCAAACAGGAAAAGGTGGGGAATGGTCTTGATTGAGTGTATTAAATGGTCACCCCCAATCTCTCTTCTTTCTCTATCTCAGCCTTCGCCGTCTCTAAATGAACCCGTCGCAGACTACCCTTGCTCTGTATTTGTATTCAGGGCGCACGCCGATGGTGGCCGCCGTCCGCCGGTATTTGTTGTCGCCGCCGTTGTTAATGGCTGGTGACACTGGCGTGCCGCCATCGCATGGCGTCACGGTCGGTGCGTGCGTAGTGGTTTCTTGAGTTTATACGGCGGCGGCTGGAGTTTAGGGTTTGAGACGATGGCGATGATTCCTTTTTCAGATCTAGTCGCATTCTTTCCCGCTTCTAATGCTGTTATGGTTTTCTGTCGTGGGATGATGAGGGCGATGATGACTTTGGTCTGAGCCCCTTTTTCCGATGTGGTCGCATTTTTCTTCAGTTCTGATGTCAGATGGTTTTTATCGTGGGTTTAGGGTTTGAGACGGCTGCGATGATGACTTTGGTCTGAGCCTCCTTTCAGATGTTGTCGCATTTTTGTTCGATCCTGATGCCCTCGGCGATGATGATTTACATTAGGGTTTGCATAGCCCTAATCTGAGCCTGGCTTATTTTTTGAATTTCAGAAGAGGAGCTCGGATGACATTGTTAACAAGTATAATATACGAGGCTTGAAATGATCTTGATGAAGGTTTTTTAGGAGGCTGATGTCAATATTCTTTCTGATTTCTATAGTTGGTTTATTATGGTTGGCGATGCTTAAAATGTTGGCTCAGTTTCATGGTTTTATCTTTCATGGTTTTATCGGCTATGATGATCTTTGCTTTGCTTAAGGATCTGAGCTGTGTAACGAAAATTGCCTTTCATATCTTGAGTTTGGGTTTAGCCATCTCTATTTCTATATCTATGATGATTTCAGATGCTTCAAATGGTGGTTCAATATAAAGATTATTTGAGATTGGTAATTTTGCAGTATGGATCAAAATAAATCGTGCTCAAGTCTAGTTAATTTATGTTCCAAAAGATATGAAGTGTTCAAGATATGAAGCTTAAGCCCAGTTAATTAGTTCCTGCTGCTTATAGGAAAGTTATTTCTTTAGTTTTGTTGTTTGTTGATTATATAGTTTTATTTATTATAGTCGTTTGAGTGGATGGTTGATTATTCTATTAATTTCTGTTTGAAGATATATAGTTTTATAACCGACATTTTTTTTAATTTTTGCAGAGTGATCAGCTTTGTTTTGTTTGTTCCAGCAGTCCTCCATAGGTTCAGGGGTGAGTGTCTATAACTGGCATACGTATTCTTATAAAATTATTGTTGATGTTCTGATTTTTAACTCAGTTCTGATGTGTTAATTTTAATAATAGGTTTATGTAAGGCAACTTAGTTATTTGATCACTTCATTTAGGTTAGACAGCTTTTATCACCAAATGGAACAAATAATGACCAAACCTTATTGGAATTTAGATATTAATATCATACTTGCATATTTTCAATACCAAGTGTTCTAAGTTATTAATTCGTAATATGGTAGAAAAGCCAATGCGAGTGTAATTTGATTTTGTTTACTGTAAGTTTTTTTATTGTTATATGTCATTCACATTTTTTAATTGAGATACTCTTAATCTAACATGTATAGTTTATCAACATAGGCATTTAGAAAGCACATCAGCTGTGTATCAGCTTTGGTGTGTCATTTTAGATACTATATATGTAGAATTATTGGGAAAGTTTGGATAGTGTTTGTGTGTGTGTTGAATGCTTCTATATGAGATTTTTTTTGTAAGTTTTTATCAACATAGGCATTTAGAAAGCACATCAGCTGTGTATCGGCTTTGGTGTGTCATTTTAGATACTATATATGTAGAATTATTGGGAAAGTTTGGATAGTGTTTGTGTGTGTGTTGAATGCTTCTATATGAGATTTTTTTTGTAAGTTGCATGCTTTCTTCATAAATATGGGTGTAGTATATAATTTGATAATTTTGGATGTAGATATATAAGTTTTGGTTGACATGATAGGCAACTGAGATGACATTGTGAAAATACATGGCTGGGTGCCGCTGACTCATGATGAAGTTGGGCGGACATGGAGCATGAATCTCATGGATTAAAAGAGTGGATAGAAATGATCAAAAGAGGTAAAAATGAAGGGTGCCCAAAGTAGAGTTTTTTATAATTTAAAATTTCTAACTTTTGTAATGTTAATGTTGTTGATGGATATTTAACTATTTATTTATAGATCCTAAAAATGTTGAATGTATCTTCAAATTATAATATATTGTGGAAATTATTTGGTAACAAGGGGGCCCATTCAACAGTAAATGGGGATAACAAATGAAGCTGCAGGTTGAATTTTGAGGGTTAGTTGAGGCATATTAACCTGCATAGGTGGACAGATTGTGTATGAGTTCAAAAAGGGTGGATACAAATCAATTGGGCGACTGGACCAGATATGAAGACGTGGAATAAATGGTAAAGCACCTTATCTAAGGTCAATTTTTTTTGTTGGCTTTGATTGTTATCAAATTTATTTTGTTTGCAGATTTAGGGTTTGATTGTAGTTTTGATGCTTACGAATTGCAGGGAACCAACAAAGCATTTCAAATCCTTGGTAATTTTGCTTTTCCGTGAGATTTTCAATTATTCAAGTACACCAAGGTTTGCTTTTTTCGTTTTTCCGTTTTGTGTTTCTGCTTTTATATGATCTTCTCTTGGCTATTGAAAGTAAGCCTAAATATGATGAACCATAGATGGAGTGAAAGTAAATATAATGCTAACCTTACTATTAAGAACTATTATGTCTGATGTAGTCTTGAGATTAAAAAAAAATCAGTCCTACAGTTTGTTCCATATGTTGCTTAATCTCTTTGCTCAACTTTTTAAACATTTCTTATGCTTTCTCAACCATATTATGAGTTCCTTTTTATGGTCGCTAATGTTTACAATTGTAAGAAACATCTTTGTCCCTCACGCTTCAACCAAAAACAGCCCCCGCGCGCAACGCGCGCCAATTTGCCACTTGTAAGTTCCGTATCCATGTTTAGCAAAGAATTCGCCTGCATCTTCTTTAAAGTTGCAGATGGCCATGCTCACCAGTATATATGTATAGAAAACACAACAGTCATCGTTAGTACCTTGTAAAGATAACAGTTGTCGTTCGGCGTAGTGCAGAGAATGACGAGATATCTTCGGCCAATAGATGGGTGGCTCCATGATTGTTCCAGTAGTCAAAACGGTGGTGTTTAGGATCGAGGAGTCGGTCACTAGAAAATGTAAAGGGTTACGCTCGATCACTTGTCAGGTTCCTTATAGATTTAACAGCTCGTGACAAAACCCGGTAGTCGATGGACAAGAAAATAATATGCGATGTAACGGCCTCCAAATATCTCTAAATGATCGGAGTTGATCGGTTAAGGGTGGTCGTTGTATGACAGATCTTGACCGAAGAAGGTGAATGACGAGGCTGCGGCAATGTTTTAAAAACCGGTTTTTTAGTTGAACCGGAAAACTTTCCGGGACCGGTTCGACCGGTCGGACCGGTTAGACCGGCCGGTTGAACCGGTTAGAGGATTTATATATATATATTTATAAAAATGTTAATATATTTGTACACCACAACGAAAATAGTTAAAATATAATGATAATCCACTAAAAAATAATACCAAATAGGTATTTCATAAGAAAATATAAGTTTTAAACTTTAAAAAATAATAAAAAATAACAATAAATTTAAAGTTTTTTTTTTTAAATGTCAGAAAACCGGTTGAACCGGAAAAAACCGGAAAACCGCCCGGTTCAAAACGGTCCGGTTATGTCCAAAAAACCGGTATGATGACCGGTTGACGGTTGAACCGGTTGAACCGGATCGGTTGAACCGGTTTTTAAAACATTGGGCTGCGGTTTGCTTATAAGATGGTGGTCTGTATCAAGGTGGCTAATCTTTGGCAAAAGAAAAGGATGGGAGATAGAGATAAAGGGAAAATGGCGAGAATAGCCATTTTTGACTAAGAAAATCAAATTTTAACCACCTATTTTTAGCCGTTACCAAAATGGCCTTCCAAGCCTAAATTTAGCCTTCTCCACCCCAAGCCTACCAGGTTTGGACAGTTTGGACCCACCTCAAACCAATGAAAAAATTATATTGGTTGAGAAAATGACATATCATCATCTTCTTCACTCTCTGCATTTTTCACTCTTTCTCTCTCTCTTCATCTAAACCCAAAACCAACAAAGAAATCCGACGACCTTTTAACTCAGCATTCCAGCTAATATACTCAACGATAAATCACATGCGACCCGTCTACGAACTCGTCTCGATCATAAGAACACAATGGGACTAGCTTTAACCACCGACTCGAAAACCCGAAAGTCCCTACGGTTTCTATGTATAAATAACAACACACCTGTTTGAGATAGCTTGCTATGTATAATACCCAATATAATTTAAAAAATCAAAATAACAAAAAAAATAAGATAATTAAATGCCAAAACGCCATTCCAAAAAAAAAAAAAATCAAATTGCCAAAAAGATGACACAAGCGACTGAGGGAGCAACATGTGTCCTTCGCTTTTCATATCTTAGGGTTTCTTTTGTATTTATACTTTAGTTAAGGGCTTTTGTAAAATTTTAAACTTAGAATTTCGAAGTATGAAATGAGCTGTCATGCTATGTCTTCTCTCTCCCACAAAATGCTCCTACAAACTGGTTTGGCCGGCCGGAGGCTCACCGCCTCCTGTGAATCTGCCGTTGGGGAGGACTGAATATTTTCGGCAGAAGTGAGATATCCGGAACAAGTTTTCTTGGTGACTTCTGTCGAAACGGGTTCTTCGGACTGGGTTTCTCACGAAAAAGTTGTCTCGGATCAGAGTTGATCTGGAATAGTTATCTCGGAACAACGAAGGTTCTCTCGGTTCTCACGGAAAGGTTGTCTCGGAACAACGAAGGTTCTCTCGGCCACGTTACTCGATCATTCTCAAATCCGAGACCATCATCGTGTTCCTCTCGTCCTCACGATTCCATTGAGGCTAGGTTTGACCACCGGGGCTCACCGACTCGAAAACCCGAAAAAACGAACAACGTAGTTACATCTTTCAAACAACATCGTATGGCATAACAAGGTCATAAAGGCATCATGAAGGTCATAAAGAAGATAACACGATGATAACACAATGTCGTTAAGCAGTGGCCGAAGATCCTTCTTTACGATCTAGATTCTGAAACAAGATCGTATGGATTCCACAAGATCGTATGGCACAACTGAAGATCGTATGCACCAAAACAAGATCGTTAAGAGCTCATAACAAGATCTTTTGTGGCACTTTTTCTCGAGTTTTTGCGTAACAGTTTGTAGCGACACTTCTCTTAGGTCATGCGGTATACCCGCGTTATGGGCCGCGTTTTGGGGGAAGACGGCGTGAAACACCGCCCCCCCTCCGCGTTGTGGCTCCGCGTTGTTCTTGGCCGTGGAGAATTACACGGCGTGGATGGATGTGTTGTTTGGACTTGCTCCAATCACAAGATTCCACATATTTCTTTTTTAATTTTTTTTGGTTAAACTAAATAAAAAATAACCCACCATCACACCACAACATCACACCATGTATACCACACTTGGTGTTATCAAATGGTGTTATCCAGTCAGCTGCCACGTGGCATGATAACACCACCTATAACACCATGGTATACCACATGCCCTTATCTTTTGTGGCACTTTTGAGGCTTTTGCGGCACTCGTGGATGTCATAAAAGTAGCCAGTTTTTTTTATTATCGATCCAGAGTTATTCAAGTCCGGAGCATTTTCGGGTTTTCGAGTCGGTGGTTAAGGCTGGTCTCATTTTGTTCGTATGATCGAGAGAAGTTCGTAGACGGCTAGCACGTGATTTATCGTTGAGTATATTAGCCGGAATGTTGAGTTAAAAGGTCGCCGACTTTCTTTGTTGGTTTTAGGTTTAGGTGAAGAGAGAGTGAGAGTGAAAAATGCAGAGAGTGAAGAAGATGATGATATGTCATTTTCTCAACCAATAGAATTTTTTCATTGGTTTGATGTGGGTCCAAACTGTCCAAACCTGGTAGGCTTGAAGTGGAGAAGGCTAAATTTAGGCTTGGAAGGCCATTTTGGTGACGGCTAAAAATAGGAGGTTAAAATTTGATTTTCTTGGCCAAAAATGGCTATTCTCGCCATTTTCCCTAGAGATAAGTTCAACTCTTTGGGTTTCAAATAAGACTAAGGCTGTCCGTAGTGGGGCGTTATAGGGCAAAAAAATGTAATATGGCACCCCCTATAACGCCCTCCACCGCCCCCCGGGGCGCCATGTTAAGTTTGAATGTGGGAGGCGCTATGAACATGGCCCCGTGTTAAGTTGACCCTTATAAATATTCGACCGTTGAACGGTCGAAATCTTCCTTTTTTTAACTAACCTATTTTACACTATATATAACCTTCAACCCTTTTTTTTAAACACACAACATTCTTCTCATCATCATTTTTTTTAAATTCTCTCTTCTACACAACAATAACAATGTTTCCTCGTGGTGGTTCTTCATCAAACCCACGTTTCCAACACCCGCGGCGAACAAACTCGAACGATCAAGAAGCGCGAGACGATGGTTTGTTCGTGTATGTTGCGAGTATGACACCCCCGCCACAACCCTTCCAACATTTTGTTCCTTTTAAAAACTTCGGTTTTAACTCTTACTCCCAACAAAATTACCAACCATTTCAAACAACCCAAGGTTTTCCACCATATCAACCATTTCCATCTCCATCTCTTACCCCACCTTCTGATGAGAGTATATTTTGTAACGCTTATATATATTTAATTCTATATTTTTATTAGTTATAATATATTAATTCTCGTCATATTTCTTACATTGTGTGTTTCTTGTGCTTTGAGCTTAAATGTTATAAATCGTGGTGTTTAAAGTGATGTGAAGTTCATTTTATTTATATATTGATCATCTTCTAAACACACCGCGTTGGGTCTAAAATATATGAGTTTGATCGGTTGTTGTGATAATGTGTTGAGAGGGTGAATGATCTTAAATGGTGTAATTAGGTTAAACCTGAACTCTAATGCGTTAAAGAATTAACATAACATTTTTTATAAATACTACTTTTGAATTATATATTAAAAATGGAAATCTTCAATGAAAATTCATATGGTTTAGGATTGAACTGTTGAATTGTTCGTGAAATGCCCAAAGAAATTGGGCTTTTGTCCAATGACACAAGAATTAAAAAGTCAAATGCATGTGGGTCTCAAAGGAATATTTGGGCATATCAATTGGGCTTAAAACGTGGGTCACAAAAGAGGGGAATAAATAGAGACATTAACACAATTAATTGGGGAGCACGATCCAGACGGCAAAGGAAGAACCGGAGGGCTGCACTGCGCACAAGGCAGCAGCCATTTGGCTGCACGCAATTCAAAGCATCATTCTCTTTTTGTTTTGCTCTTTGGAGCCGAGGAAGAAACCAAGTAGTTTGGTTTGTTTTTATTTTCCAGTTTACTATTTATTTTTCATTAGCTTGTTTAACTATATTAGTTGATACTTTGTGATGATTAATTTGGTGGTGATAGTATTTATATTTTTCATTATGATTATTGGCTAATTTTCTTTAACTGCTTTTGGTGATTGGTTGGTAAAATCGTTCTTTTCTTAACTGGTTAATTGCTAATTGTTCTGGAATCCTTTAACCGTTGAGCACCCGCATGCTGAATTTGTTTAACTAAACTAGTAGATTAGGGTTTTAGTGGTCCCCTGACATGATCTAGCACTTTCTTGCGGCATGAACTAATCATCCCATTAGAAACTTAAGATATTAAGTCAATTAGGCAATTGGGGACTATGTCTATGTACTATTAGCAATTGATTAGGTTTTGCCAGATCGGTAGCCAACCAGGATCCAAAAGTAGTTAACTTGTCACATAAGTAATCTTAGCTTTAGTAATTTACTTAGTTGTTAAGTTAGTTAATTAGTAGTTAATTAATCCAACTCATTCAAAACAGCCAAGAGGCAATTTAGTTTAATTTCTTAGATTAAATTAGTTTAGTTTAGTTCAGGTCAATCTAGGTTAGTGACAGTAATCTAGGTTTAGGTAATTAATTTAGTTAGGTAGTTAAATTCTAAATCACTAGTGACCACTAACTCCCCTGGATTGATACCCTACTTACCCTATCTATAGGTTTAAGTTTAGGATTATTTGTAGCGGTCTCGACACCCGTTATCACCTTCCCGCCCGTCTTCACAAGAACCCGTTCCGGTTTCCCCCAAGGAGGTGCCGGAGACGCAAGAGGAGGCGGCGCCACTCGTGAGAAGACGGAAATCTCACAAGAAGAAAACGAGCGAAGAACCGAGACAATGAAAGATTGTACAACCATAAACCGAGGAGGAGGAGGTGGTGCTAGCTCGAGCATGGCTCGACACTTCGGAGGATCACATCCACGGTAAAATATTTTATTTTTTGTTATGTTTATTCGCTGTTTTTAGTTTATGTAATTGTATAGTTTATGGTTAAAATGAGGTATAGAAAAATGTTAATTTTTTTTTAATTTGTAGTTAATAATCAAGACGTTACAAAATTTTGGGCGAGCATTCGTCGAAATTTTTTTAGCGAGCTAAAAAAGAAGCCATACCGAGCTAATGACTCATTGTCGAGGAAGTGGACCGAAATGAATAAGAGGATGAAAGCTTTTTCCAATATCTACGGTCGGATTAAAAACGGTTGGCCGAGCGGTGCAAACGATGGCGATATCATCCAAGCGGCATTAGATGAGTATCGAAGCAATGCGCCGGCGTTTAACAACTTGAAAGCTTGGAGAGTCATTTACGATAGCCCGAAGTGGAGGGACCAAGCTGGTCTTGATATCCTCTCGGATTTGCAACACGACACTTCATGCGGGTTCTTCATTCTGGAGCAGTTCCATGAGCCTCCCAAGTCTTTTTCTTTTTGCCGAATGTTTACGGCACTAACTTGTTGCGTCTTAAGTGACAAAAAGCGATCGATCGGTCCTTCATTTCTTCTTGGTGGGCGGTGTAGTCCGAGGGAGCTCGATTAGTCAAGGATGAGGATGCTCGCTTCGCCTTCGCTCGTGCCTTTGCCTTGTCCCGACTAAGCGGCCTAGCAATCTCAAGTTCGACATCCTCATCGTTCTTGTTCAAATCAAATGCCCGAGCGTCAGACATATTAGGAGATTCGGGAGCGACGAAAGATGACGTTTTAGATTTCTTTTTTGGTCGTCTTGTCGTCTTTGTGAGGTCCGCTTGGTCCCTCCACTTCGGGCTATCGTAAACGACTCTCCAAGCTTTCAAGTTGTTAAACGCCGACGCATTGCTTCGATACTCATCCAATGCCGTTTGGATGATATCGCCGTCGTTTGCACCGCTCGGCCAACCATTTTTAATCCGACCGTAGATGTTGGAAAAAGCTTTCATCCTCTTGTTTATTTCGGCCCACTTCCCCGACAACGAGTCACTAGCTCGGTATGGCTCCTTTTTTAGCTCGCTAAAAAAATTTCGACGAATGCTCGCCCAAAATGTTGTAACGTCTTGATTATTAGCTACAAATTGAAAAAAAAAGTTAACATTTTTTATACCTTATTTTAACCATAAATTATACAATTACATAAACTAAAAAAGCGAATAAATATAACAAAACATAAAATATTTTACCGTGGATGGGATCCTTCGAAGTGTCGAGCCATGTTCGAGCTAACATCACCTTCTCCTCCTCGGTCCATGGTTGTACAATATTTCGTTGTCTCGGTTCCTCGCTCGTTTTCTTCTTGTGAGATTTTCGTCTTCTCACGAGTGGCGTCGCCTCCTCTTGCGTCTCCGGCACCTCCTCGGGGGAAACCGGAACGGGTTCTTGTGAAGATGGGTGGGAAGGTGGGGTAGGAGATGGAGATGAAAATGGTTGATATGGTGGAAAACCTTGGGTTGTTTGAAATGGTTGGTAATTTTGTTAGGAGTAAGAGTTAAAACCGAAGTTCTGAAAGGGCGCAAAAGGTTGGAAGGGTTGTGGCGGGGGAGTCATACTCGCAACATACACGAACAAACCATCGTCTCGCGCTTCTTGATCGTTCGAGTTTGTTCACCACGAGTGTTGGAAACGTGGGTTTGATGAAGAACCACCACGAGGAAACATTGTTATTGTTGTGTAGAAGAGAGAATTAAAAAAAACGATGATGAGAAGAATGTTGTGTGTTTAAAAAAAGGGTTGAAGGTTAAAAAGGTTGACAAAATAATTCAATTGAGATGTGTAGGATGATAAAATTTATTTAAAACATAAGATTAATTAGTAACACATATCAACTATTGATTGATTAAATTATCATTATTAAATAACGGGTATTTCATGTTACATATGTAACAGTGACGTACTTCAGATTTCAATTTAAAAAAAAAAAACTACTCTGCTTTTTTTTATTATTTCACCATTAGGCTTATATTAATGCATAGAATCACTAAAAAATTGAACGAAAAAAAAAGCGTATTGGGGGAGTTTCCATAGTGTTTACAACTCGGAGTGGTCTTCAATATATCCATCCCATATATATATAGTTTTGGCCAGAATTGAGGCTTTAAAAACATTATCAATATAAGCATATAAATCAGTTTAGCAAAGATGAGTTAACTAGTGACGTTAAAAAACATCTGGAAAATTAACAAACGTAACGAGGCGTTATAGGGTAACGACCCGTTATCCTCTAAAAGGTTATCATGTTAGTTAAGACTAGTTAATTTGCTAACTTATTTAATTAATTTTAGGTTCTGAGAAACATAATCAGTTGAGGTTTTAGTTAGAACGAATTATAATTAGCCGCAAATATTATCTGTGCAAAATTAGATTCTGCTGTGTATATATACAAATGCTTTACTTATGGCAAAGCTGATGGGTTGCATTTGTATCCAGCGAAACTAATGTGTGCACAAAACTTAGATGTATCATTTCTGGCCAAAGCTGATGTGTTACATCATTTTTTAGCACATACCCTCATTTTTGTTCATAATGCTTAAATAATAGGCAAGTAATTAAAGCGAAAACCAATTTATTTAAGTAGAACTTAATTAGTCTGTTAGTTTGGTGTTATAATAGATTATATCACAACTTCACTAGTTTAATAATATGCCTTATCCTAATGTTTTATAATTATGTTTTATGCCTTACTATTATGCCTTATGCCTTATTATGACATATGCCTTAGTTTAAGTGCCCTCATATCATTATAATATCTTCTTTAGATTTGTATCTCATTCTTTCTTTCCCATTGAAATTTAGCCCCTAACTTAGGAGTCGAAACTTTGACTGGCGCCAACTTTACTGCTTGGAAAGATTCTGTTATGCTGACTCTCGGTATGCTGGATTATGATCATGCACTAAGAGAAAATATTCATCCTGCTCCGTTAAAGAAAGTATTGCCGAACAGAAGACCACCTATGAGAAATGGGAGAAGTGTAACCGAATGTCTCTTATGATCATCAAGAAGTCCATCACCATTGCCATTAGGGGAGCCATTCCAGATTCAGACAATGCAACCACTTACATGGCTTCGGTGGATGAATACTTCAAAGGAACCTCAAATGTGCATGCTATCACTCTTATCATGAAGTTGCTGACTACAAAGTATGACGGAAAAAGCGGTATCCGTGAGCACCTTATGATGATGAACGACATGGCCCGTAAGCTGAAGGGATTAGACATGGAGACAAGTGATGGTTTTCTGGTGCACTTCATCATGACTTCTCTTATTGCATCTTTTGAAACATTGAAAGTCAACTATAACGCCCAGAAGGATAAATTGAAGATGAGCAAGTTCATTTCTATGTGTGTGCAAGAGGAAGAGCGTTTGAAGCTGGCAAATCCTGAAGTTGCTTACCTTATGACTGCAAATCCAAAGAAGCGGAAGGACACATTTCAAAAGAAGGAGTTCTCCAAGTTGCAGAAGAAAGATGCAAGTGCTCCATCCAGCTTTAAGAACTCCAAAGAGAAGTCCTACTGTAAGTTCTGCCGCAAGGAAGGACATAAACAGAAAGACTGTTCAAAATTCAAGGAGTGGCTGACTAACAAAGGTAATCATCTTTACATGATACTTGAGTCCTTTAATTTAAATGTTCCAACTAATTCATGGTGGTTAGATTCTGGTTTTATGGTTCATGTAACTAATTTTACTCAGGGATTCCTACTATCTAGAAGCTGAGAAGAAACCAAAGAACACTTAAGCTGGGAAATGGAAAATAACTAACTGTGGAAGCCGTGGGAACCTTACAATTAATAATGAAAACTGGTTTATGTATTAAACTTTATAATACCTTATATATATTCCTGAGATTATTCGGAATTTACTATCAGGACCAAAGTTAGACATTGACGGTTTTGATGTTTCTCATGGTCATGGCAAACTTACTATCTTTTTTAATTCTAAAGTGTTTGGTTGTGGTTATTTGGATGGTGGTCCTAATAGATTAGAACCGGATGATAATCTCTCTAATTCTTTGTTGTCATATAATATTCTTGAATCATCAACAAAGAGAAAACGAAAACCTGACTTAGAAAACTCATCCATATTATGGCATCAACGTTTAGGCCATATTTCACGTGATCATTTATCAAGACTCGTGAAGGATGGAATTTTACCATCTCTTGACTTTAATGATTTTGGAACATGTATTGAATGCATTAAAGGTAAAATGACATCAATGACTAAGGAGTTCTAATCTATTAGAAATTATTCATACTGACATTAGTGGCCCCTATACTATCACTGGAATTAAAGGTCATAACTCATTTATCACTTTCATCAATGATTATTCTCGCTATATATACTTGTATCTTATCAAAGAAAAATCTGAATCACTAATAACCTTTAAAGACTATAAAACTGAAGTTGAAGAACAAGTTAGTCTTCAAAAAAGTCGTGAGATTAGATAGAGGGGTAAATATTATGGTAGACATACTGATTTGGGTCAGGCTCCTAGTGATCGTGAACCAATACACCATGCCTGGTAATCCTCACAAAATGGTGTTGCTGAAAGGGGAAATAGAACCCTAATAAACATGGTACACAATATGTTACCCAACACAAGCTTACCCTCTTTTCTCTCGACCGAGGCCTTAAAAGCAGTTGTTCATATACTCAATAGAGTTCCCTTGAAATCTGTCCCTAAAACTCCTTACGAACTTTGGACAGGAGAAAAACCGAGGCTAAGATATGTGAAAGTATGGGGATGTCTTGCCGAAGCTAAACTCTATAATCCTTTCATACAGAAACTTGACATGAAAGTTGTAGCTTGCCACTTTATCAGTTACCCTGAACATTCTAAGGGTTATCGATTATATTGTCCTTCCCATGTCACTCGTATCGTAGAAACCAAGCATGCTATATTCCTTGAGAATCATAAAATCAGTGAGAGCGGTGAAAATCCTTTTGAAGATTTATGAGAAGTGAAGTACAACACGCGGGGGGGGGGGGGTGATTTGTCGCTTACCCTAACTCTGGTTACACCTCTTGTACACGCTTCACCCAAATTACTGCACCTATTCCTTCACCCACAAAACTAAATATACTAGAAAATAAAGGCACTACAAACGATCATCAACCACATGACAATGTTGAACGCTATAATGAAGTCAGAAGGTCAACCAGGAGTAAAAAGCCTATTATCTTTGACGCTTATGTAACCTACCTGACTAAAGCGGAAATGAATGCCGGAAAGTTCACCCATCATATCTCTTATAAAGAAGCCATTAACAGTGATCAATCTTCTTAAGGGAAAAAATAAGGCCATACTCGACGAGCTTAAATCCATAAAGAAACATGACGTTTGGGATTTGGTTGAATTACCCAACGGTGTTAAACACGTAGGATGTAAATGAGTCCTCAAAACTAAACTAGATCAAAAAGGAAACATTGAACGCTATAAAACAAGATTGGTTGGAAAAGGTTATGCTCAGAAAGAAGGAATTGACAATCAAGAGGCCTTCTCTCCTGTCTCTCGAAAGGATTCCTTAAGGATTGTTGCCACCTTAGTAGCTCATTTTGATTTAGAGTTACATCAGATGGACGTGAAAACTGCTTTCCTCAATGATGACTTGTATGAAGAAGTGTTCATGACACAATCTGATGGGTTCAAACCAGAAGGTCAAGAGCATTTAGGGGTTGTTTGGTTGATGCTATATAACATCTTAATGGGAGAAAATGTCTTTTCGGAAAATGTCTTAATCGGAAAGACTGTTTGGTTCACACAAAATGTCTTGATCGGTTAGACATTTTTAGCTTTATCATCTAGCAAAATAAAAGAAGCTGTATCATTAAGCAAACCAGGAGAAAACAAAAAAAAAAGAAAACGGGATGGAGAGCCCTGCATGAACGACCTCCGTTGCCGCCTGCCTGCCTCACGTCCGCTGCCGCCTCCGCCTCCGGCCGGCAGTCGTTCCTCACCCCCGTCGCATCTTCCTCCTGCTCCGGTCCCTCCTCCTCCGATTCATCCTCCTCCTCCGTCGGAATCATCCTCTGCGCCGCCCCCTTCTCACAAAAGGTAAACCCTAATTTTTTTTTAACTTAAATTTCGTTTGATTATCTATGTGTTTGATTATATCATTGCTTTTGTATGGATTATATCACTGATTTGCTACACATTAATGTGTTTATGTTTGAATTTTGTTAGAGAGCCCTATTTTGGGTTCATACAAAAGATGAATATGTGTAGGTTAAGGCTGTTTTTTTGATGTTCTTTTTGTATGTGTTAGAAAAGCTTATCTTTTTATAAATATGATACCAAAAAGCTTGGTCTATAATGGTGAAAATTGCATGATCTTGACTAAAGGGTTGTTTTATTGAGAACAAGTCAAAACGGTTTTAGGTCAAGGAGGTTAGATAAGAGCCAATATAGTAAATGACCAATATAGTAAACATTTAAACAAACTTTCAAGTCTGTTCTTTAATAATAAAAGCAAACATTATAGCATCACATAAGAATAACTGATTTAATTAAACAGATATTTGATGGATGAATAGATTATATATCTTTGATGTTCTTTTTGGTTGATAATAGATGCTTAATTCTTCTAAAGAAATGGCATAAAAGAGGGTAGGGCTAGTTGGACGCCGGTAGTTGACAAAACTTTTTTAGAAGCATGTATTCATGAAGCCACTATTCATGGCCGTGATGGGTTTAAACCAGCTTCATGGAGGGCTGTTGCAGGGAAATTGAAAAATGAACATACTTTTGTAGTGGACCAAAAAAAAAATGAGAAATCACTATGATTACTTGAAAGGAAAGTATACAGCGTGGTCAAAGCTTAAGAACAAAACCGGCAACGTGTATAACCCTGTTACCAACATGTTTACTTTATCGGAAGAGGAGTGGCAACTTGAGATTAAGGTATATGTTTTTTTTTGTTTACACACACACACACACACACACATATATATATATATATATATATATATATATTTAGTGACTGTTAAGTGATTTTTTATAATTTGGTCAAAATCTAGGCAAACCCTAAAGTAGAAAGCCTGAGAAGAGCGCCACTTGATCATCCTGAGTTGTGTACTCAGTTGTTTGAAGGATATACTTCAACTGGCTTTGATAGTTGGGGTCCTTCTTCCACACTCCCTCGTCCTTCTGTGAACATTAATCTTGATGAGACTAGTGACACTCAAATGCATATGGTGATTAGCCAAGAGTCTTCTTATCGATCTGGCAATAAGAGGAACACTTCAACTGAAGGTGCTAGTGAAGAGCCACCGGTTATGTCAAAGAAAGGAAAAAAGAATGACACTTTCAAATCAAAGGTACTAGAAGTTGGTGAAGATATTAGCAAGGTGGCAAAGATGTTGCTTGAAAGAAATCAAGATGCGGATAAGTGTTTTGAAAAACTGAATGCTTTAGGATGGGAGCGAACAGATGCAAAGTACCAGACGGCGCTTTTGCTTTTTGGTGAGAGTTCTGGTGTTAGAAGAGTGTTTCTTTTACTCGAGCCGGACACATGTGAGCAATGGGTTAGGAACGCTGGAGGGAAGTATGGTTTGTTTGGATCATAGGTTTTATGTTTAGGACGACTTGTGTTGGATGATGTCTTTTGGATTATGTTATTTTGCGACGCTACATACACCAACACTCGTGGGTTTATGGCTCCTTACCGTGGTACGAGATATTGGCTAGCCGATTTTCGTAGACAACGCGCCTTGACTAAGGAAGAAAAATTCAACCATGCCCATGCACAACTCAGGAATGTTATTGAGCGCGCATATGGTGTATTAAAGGCAAGATTCCCAATTCTAAAACAAATGGCGCCTTTTCCATTTCGAACACAAAGAGACAAAGTGATCGCTTGTTTCGCCGTCCATAACTTTATCAGGAAATGGAATATTCGTGATGAGTTATTTATGTCATGCGACGAGGACAATCTTTTTGCAGAGGTACACGAGGGGTGAAGTGATACTACGTCGGCTCACGACATGGATTGGGGCTCACAAGGCGTTGAGTATATGGCTATTTTGCGTGACAATATAGCTTCTCAAATGATGCCAAATGAATAAGTTGTATTTGTATTTTTACTATGTTTTCATGAATCGTTAAGCATGTTTGTCTTATTTGGATACTATGATGGTTTGAGTTTATTTTTTCCTTTAATAATTATTTATCATTTATTATTCTGCTCAAACAGATAATTAAAAATAGTTATTTTATACAGTTATTCAGATGTCCAAACAAACAGCACATAATGATTCAGCACCTTAATGATTCAGCACTTCTTTACCATACAAACAGCTTATTCATTCAGTACCAAATGAAACAGACGAACCAAACAGCCCCTTAGTCTGCAAGCTAAAGAAATCCATATTTGGGTTAAAACACGCATCACGACAATGGTATCTAAAATTTGATGAAGTCATGAAGAAACAAGGTTTCCTGAAGAATCAAGTGGATAATTACACCTTCCTCAAGATGAGTGGGAGTAACTTTACTATACTTTTCCAGTATATAGATGATATTCTATTGGCATGTAATAGCTTAGATATGTTGCATCAGTCGAAGCATTTTCTTCTACATAACTTCGATATGAAGGATCTCGGATAGGCTTCTTATGTTATTGGCATCGAAATACATCGAGATAGAGTCAAAGGGATCTTAGGTTTATCTCAAAAGGGCTACATTAAGCGCATCCTTGAGCGCTATAACATGCAACATAGTTCCCCTTGTAAAGCTCCAGTAGTTAAAGGAGATTTTTTGGTTCTTTCCAATGTCCGATGACAGAGGTTCAAAATGAGCAAACGAGAATGATACGTTATTGTAACACCCCAATTTTCACAGATACATGATATACATAGTAAATACGTGTTTATATTATAAATACGTGAGCTTAATTGATAAATGTGATAAGACTATGCTTTAGATAAGTTGCATGTGCTAGAAGTACGTGTTTAATGGCCTACATAATGAAATGTGCATAAACGAATGTGTTAAACTTTAACGAAAGTAAAGTATGAGATGGATATATGTTTATATGAATAACATGATGAGACATGAATCATTTGATAATTATATACGTATGAATACGTGTGTTAATAGTTAACGGAAAAGAAAAAAGACTAAAAGTGTAATTATTGTAAAGTTATAAACATATACGGATATTATACGTATCTATGATTATTATAAGTATCCCAAGGCTTAGAATATAGTAAAAATATATCCTAATATGATTTATAAGGTGAAATGATAAGTATTGTAAAGTTTGAGGGGCTAAAACGTAATTTAGCAATTAATAAAGAAAAAATATATATATATGTTATCGTACGAATCCCGAGCCTTAGAAACCTTATAAATTGTTAGAAATATGTCCCTTAATGTTTTAGTACATAAAATAATAAAAGGGTAAAAGTTCAGGGCTAAAAGTGGAAATAAATCGAGTTAAGGGACTAAAAATGACAAATTGCCAAAACTGGCCGGACAAGGGCTGGCTCGCGTATCGCGCAGCCCACACCCTTCCCCTTCGCGATACGCGAGGGGTGACCTGCAGACCAGAAACGAGTTTGGCTCGTTTTCAGCCACGTAGTCTTGCCTTGTTCTCCAAAATTCATCATCTACGCGTCGTTTTAAAGGGGCTAGTCACCATGGACACCTGCCCTAACCTCCTACGCCTCTGATGCATATAAATAGCGGCCTAAACATCACAAATTCCTCACCAATTTCTCAATCTTCTCCCTTAAAAACCCTTTTCTGGACCAGCAACTTCATCCATCGAATTCGACCAAACGACGAGGAATTGGAAGCTGAATTTCTGCAGTCACTCTTTATATGGTATGATCTAAAATAACCTATCTCAGTTTTTGATAATATTGCCTCTAAGTATGGTTTCTAAAAATATATAAAAACTAGGGTTCTTGATGTTATTCTGCTCAAATCGGGTGATCGGGTGGGAATTAGGGTCTGAATTTTTGTAGGTAATCCTAATTTAATGTGTTTTAAGAAAGCCCTAAGTTTATTTCACAATTGGAAAAGGTTTGGTAAAGGTTTTGTTAACGGGTCAAAATTAGGGTTTTCATAACGTTACTCTGCCCAAATTGAGCAAACGGTTTTGAATTAAGCTTAGATATTTTAAAGTATATTTTAAAATGTTATAATGGATGATACCCTAAGTTGGTTTGAAAAGAAAATGAGTTTGATAATAAAACAAGAAATACATGAAATTAGGGTTTTGAATTATGATTATTTAATATAAAATAATCTAGAGGGTATGGGTACTTGAATTTTGGTATGGAACTATGTTTATATATGTAATAAGTATATATGGGGTTAAAATGGATAAATGATAAAGTATATAAGATACCGAGTTAATCGGATATTTAGAAGTTCGTGCGGACCAGAAGGGTAAACACCTGTACACTGGGGTTTCTGGCAATAGCGGGGGTGTCGCCATCCCATCTGGGCAATGGCATCCCAACACTGGGCGATCCCGGAGTGAGTGTCTACTTATAGGAATGCGCGTCTTCATAATTATCAATAAAAAGAAGATGATATACCTATAGGGGTATTTTGGTCATTTTGACCTTAATAGAAGTAAACCTTAATAATTAGATATTATTAAGATAATGTAAGAGATAAATAAACATAGGATATGTTTATAATGTTAAACCTTGCGTTAATGCCATACGATACGCGAATTAGGTTAACCGAAGGATTCTGTCGGAGGTTCTGTCCGAGTTTAACGAGTAAAGAGATAAGGTGAGTTCTGCGAGCCCACTTTTAAATGTTTTAAAAGCTTTAATGTTTTCGGGCTGATATACATACAATGTTCAACTGTTTACTTAAAAAGTATTTAAAATGCTCTTATCTGAAAGTTTGATTATCTTAATTGATGAATTGATGAACTGTTGAAATGATATGTGTTATGTTATGAAGATGCTAATGAATGGTTATACGTGTTAATAATGTATATGAAATGATTATGATAGAATAATTCATATGAAATGATTGTTAGAGTTATGTGTTATATTCGCGTTGAAACTAGGTATCCAAATGATAAGGGTTTGTTAATAAACGCACAAGTGAGAATGTATGATTATATGAGAACAGGTGGTGCATTTGCTATATTATTATGTGGTGGATACGCCGCTGGTACATCCTGTATACAAGCATGGTAGTATAGTTACCCGGTATATTGAAAGTGTGGAGGATACGCCGCTGGTACATCCTGTATACATACACCTAGGTAAATTGGGGGATGTTCACTTGTTGCAGTATATGAGTACATTATCATGTTTATTAGCACACCTGAGTCATTTGAATATCTAGCTAGGGGCGGGTAGTAGTACTGTGGTGGTTAAGGAGATGTTCGATAAAATGGAACGTCTAAAGAAGGTCAAGGTTAAGTGAACGGTTGTCGTTGCTGAATGGTTGGGGGCTTCCAGATGAAGTTACCTGAGCAGTCTTCGAGACCGGGAAGGTATAGAAGAAGTAGGACGGTTGTCGTTGCTGAATGGTTGGGGGCTTCCAGATGAAGTCACCCGAGCAGTCTTCGAGACCGGGAAGGTATAGAAGAAATGAAACGGTTATCGGTACTGAGGTTGGGGGCTTCCGATAAAGTCACCTGAGCAGTATTCGAGACCAGAAGGTATAGAGGCGTATGGAATTCAGGTCATAGGGGTTAAAGGTTATGGAGGTAGATGTTTTCTAGAGAAACGTGTATGGTTATGATGTTATGTTATGTATGACTTGTTATGTGTTAAATGTTTGTAAAAAAGGAATTTTGCAGGTTCAAAGGTTTTAACCTCACGAACGAGGTAATGTTTTGAAATGTAGAACTCACCAGCGTAAGCTGACCTTTTCCCAAAATCATATGTATGTCAGGTTTAGGTGAGACGTCTGGGAGCAAGGGCGGAGCCCTCGTGATAAGAGAATGATCGGGCAAGCTATAGAGGAAGCTGATGAGCGTGCTGGCTAGTTGTAGATAAATAAAGATGAGATATAGTTAGTGGCTATATAGATAGTTTGTAAATTATCTCAGTTACTTTACGTACTTGGCTTTATAATAAATAAAAGTTTTAAATTTTCCGCTGCTTATCTCTGTTGTGCCACGTGTTCATGAGTAAATCCGATGAGTGACCCCTCCTGGTGCCAAGTCTGGGAGTGGGCGTCACAGTTATGCATCAGTAGTTGGGAACGTTATGTATGCTCAAGTTTATACTCGTCCAAATATCGCTTACACTGCTGGAATGTTAGGCCGTTATCAAACTAATCCTGGCCGTGATCATTGGACATCAGCTAAAAAAGTTTTACGATATCTAAATAGGGCAAAAGACTACAAAAATGACTTATAGAAGAAGTGATAATCTAGAATTACTTAGGTACTCTGCCTCCGACTTTGCTAAATGCAAAGATTACAAGAAATCAACCTCAGGGTAGATTTTCATATTGGCTGGCGGACCCATCTCATGGAAGAGTCATAAACAACAATTGACCACAACATCCACTATGATGGCAAAACATATTGTTGTTTACAACGCAGCCTGTCATGTAATGTTGCTGAGAAATCTCATCACTAGACTCAAAGTTGTTAATTTTGTTTCTTGACCATTGAAGCTTTATTGTGATAACTCATCTGCCATTACTTTCTCGAACAATAACAGTTCGACTTGAGCTGGACTATATCTTGATACAAAGTACTTGTTCGTTGGTGAGCGAGTTGAGGAAAATAATATTTGTATTGAATATATAAGTACTAAGGATATGCTTGCAGATCTAGTGACTAAAGGTCTCCCACCTTAATATTCGAAGAACATCTTTCGAAGATGGGCTGATCTAAAGACCTTATTTAGCGTATTGTACTTGCTCATGTTTAATGAAATTTCATCTCCTTTTGATTTTGTTTTGTCTCTATATATGTTATGCATGTCTAAAGACATATAGACAGTTTATATACAAATCAATGTTAAGGGCTTAATTGTCAATTGATTCTAATATTAAATTGAGTTCTAAATTTGGGATTGTAGTATGATTAATGGGGGTCGACTTGAGTTAGATAATCAATTTTATGACTGTATTTCTCTGCTGCGGTTTTGGTTTAAAACTGAAATGGGTATTAACATCTTTTTTTTGGAGCGGCGATTTCAATTAAACACGCCCTACCTAGAAAGATACTAGGAAAGGGCAAAGGAGCAAGAAAACTTACATATTACAAGTTAAAATCATCCCAAACCTCCCATTTAAGAGTTCCCCATTTACCTCTATTCTTAACCCAAATAAAACTATTACATTTAATTTCGTTAAACATAACCGGGATGCAATACTTTTTTCCTTGAAAAATCGCTTCATTCCTGCTTTTCCAAATGATCCAACACGTGGTAAGAATGATAGTGTAGAAAACCATCTTAAGCTTCCTGTCAAAGTGCGAGTCTTCGATCACCTTGAGAAGATCTTCTAGATCGAAGGCATAAATCACGGCCACTTTGCACCACGACGATACTCTAAACCAAAGTTCGGACGCCACCTTACACGTCATAAGGCAATGTATAGCCGATTCTGGGACCTCATCACAAAGATGATGACTCGGCCAAGTGGGAGAATGTTAGAAATATTATTTTTGTGACCCAAGTCACATTTATATTTAAGTGATCATTGACCGAAATACCCCTAAGTTTCTTAATAGGTAATTATTTGAAGAAAATAATTATCCTTACCTAAACGAATTAGAGTTTCCCCTTAGGTGCATAAGTAGAGATCATTAGGCAGACAGAACACCTCTAATCTCTGTTCTCTGTCTCTCTATATCGAAATTACCATAATCACCACACCCTAAATGAGAACCCGATCAGAAAGTCAGATGGCCTCTTCAAGCATGACTGCAATCACCGGTTTCTCAGGTAATCTTTATGTTATCGTGTATATATATTCTATGTATAAGGAATCGTCCAACATTTTACCCTCATATCGTCTCGGGGGTAGTCTTGGGACGCTATGAGGGGCGCGAACGAACCCTTTAACGCCCACTACACATAGCCTAAATCTAACACGCCTTCCTCCCCATTACTCAAATCTAACATACCTCAATTTAAAATAGTTTAAAAGAAGTAACTGAATAAAAAGTAAAATAAAGAACAAAAATTGAAACATAAATAACATACAACTAGAAATAAGAAATGAACAATGAACAATAAAATGAACATTTTACACCACCCTGAAAGCTTAGGGATCAAACTTGTAACCTCTCAATTCCAAATCTTATCTTAATCCCAAGTCTCCTCTCATCATCAAATAAACACTAAGACAAGTCTTACTAGTTGACAACACACTACAAATTAATATAATCTACCCCATCAAATACTCAACTTAAGCTTCCTTCTAATTCAACACTCAAACAAATTCAAAAAGAACATTTTACACCACCGGCAGACGGCATAGCACTGCCACTGACGATTTTTTTCTTCTCTAGAACTTGGTAAGTTATATGTAATCCCCATCTTCTGAGATTTCAAAGACACATAAAAAGAAACCGATAATATCTTTTAATTCATAACAGTAAGCAAAACCTAAAACTCAAACATTACCTAATGTGGTAATTCCAATCCAAACTCGCCAATAAAAATTTACACCTCCATGAACCAGGAAGCAAAGAAACATAAACTGGACAACGACATTGTAGAGAAGCCGTGGTCGATTGAAATCACCGTTGGGAATGTTACTGTTCTTCTTGTTGATTCAAATGGAGAGGTGTCGATCGTCGATCAGAATCATTAATCGAAGAGCAACGGTGGTCGGTCGGAATCAATCGAGCAATGACTTTTTTCAAGTTTTCTGTAATTTTTAAAACGGCCATAACTTTTGAATAGGACATTATTATTTTTAAAATTTTTTAATCATAATTGTAGTCGTATTTTTTATCTTTAATTCGAGTATAAGTTTACACGATTTGGAAAAAAAATTGATGTTTTTTCGGCGTTTTTCATACCTGGGTTTTTTTAGACTATGCGGGGTTGTGCACATTTTTAAACCTTAATTCGAAGCCTAGGCTATTTTTTATTTTGATATATATATACTAGAAATTTGACCCGCCGCGCGTTGCGGCGGCTATCCAAGTTTTATATCAAAATCGGAACTTAACAAACTTGACAAATAACATTGACTTCCTGAAAGAATTATCCACAGAGTAAGTTTGACAAATGAATTCAAATAAAGTTTACAGGTATATTAATAGAATGATTCAAAATCGATTAGAATTGGACCCAAGTCATTGATTCACACAATAAGCTTAAATTTGGATCTAAACTCAAGTAACTTACAAATAATTACCTGTAATGAAAATATCGAATAGAAACAGGTGGTCTTATTATATTAAAACAACCACCAAAAAAAGGTTTTACTGAACTGTAATTACTGGGAAACATAAACAGATAAAATGGTAGAGAAAAAATTCAAAGTTTAAGAGTATCTGACACGACAAAGCATTAGCAACGAACAATTACTGTATCTGCAATGAAAAACTGATGGCAAACCCTTTAGTACGCAAGCATTACCCAAAACTCAATTTTCGTGAAAAACAGTGCAGGACCAACGTACCTTTCCCAAATATAGAACACGTGTAATCATAAACATGGTGACATATAACGTATTGAGTAACCTACAATCATAACATTAAACTAATTTACAATATTCATGACATCTGACAAAAGTAATAGAGAATCAAGCACAACATTAACAGTTTCTTAGCACTAACATCATTTAACCAAATGAGTCTACATCCTTCAAGGCATACTCACTTTTGGACTTGGTATAAATGGGAGATCATATATATCTTTTATGTGCCTATCTTAAGAAATGCAAAAGGTAATAGAGTAGTTGAGGTTATAGACCATAATTACAGCTAATGAGTTTTGAAGGTCTTTGCAGTAGGATATTCCATTGACATGTCAATCATCAAAACCATATAACCATTTCAACCTAATTTTAAATTTGACCCATTTTAAATCCAACATATTTTTAGTTTTACCTCGATACTACATGTAGCAATTTGACAATAACAATATTCAATTATAGGTCTTCAAAAACAACTAATTTTGAAGCATTCAAGAAATTTCAAGACAAATCAGCTATATTCATAGAAAGAACAAAGCATATTTAAATGTATTTCCATCATTTTGATTCTAAAAGACATGTAGGAAACCAGAAATCAAATTCATGTTGAAGCAATTAAACAAAAATCAAAAGTATAAATCTGTCTGTCATAAGAGAGAACTGACTCACACATGTAAGAACAAATAGATACCGAAAGCAGCAAACATCAAAAGTAGATGTACCTTCTTCAAAAAAGCTTTAAATCCGCACTGCATGAACGTAAATAAAACCAATTAAATGTGATATCAGAATCCATTAAGTTGAAAACCAGAATTTCAAATCCAAACGTACCAACTGAATCAGGAAATACAGATACGCAAAGAAAAGAGAGATAAATTAAAAGGGTAGAATGAGGGAAATGGCGGAAATAAATAGCGTGAGCATAAAAGGGGAATGAAAATGTGGCAAAGTCAAGAGTTATGGAAGGTTGTACTCTATCGTGAAAAATATGTTAAATTATATATGAAAAATGTGTTAAATTATATATGTGTAATATCTTATATATAATAATGATCAATCTGCATAAATACGGGAAAGAATGAAGAAACGCTCACCAAAGAGACCCATAGTTTCCTCTAAAATTGTTAGCTCACTTTAGATCCGTTGGCAGAGGTGACTTGAGAAGTTTGTCCTTGAACTTTCTTTATGTACCTGTAGACATTAAGTTTAGATTAAAAGTTGAAGATGCACATTTTATATAAAACCAGGTCTTCTTTCAAAAATAATATCATCTATATGCATGTAAGATATAATAATACACCTAAAAGAAAAAACCAACCCCAGTGAGCAACTTCAAAAAGATCTTAACTGGGAGTGAAAAGCCATAACTAAAAAAACATTTGATTTTGTACATAAAGAATCTTGTGATAGGTGAACCCTCTATTGTGAGAATGTGAGGCTAACGTTTTTGATTATATTACGTATCCCTTTGTAATTTTCTCAAACTTTGCTAATCGAACTGTACACACACCTTTATATATAAAAACTATAAAATATATAGACCATACATACCGGAAGAATTCCTCTTTGGATAATAGGTACTTCTCAATGAGAAAATGAGTCTAATTCTAAGGGATCAAACCTATTGAACTTAAGGAATAACATACTCCTGCATCATTTTTTAATTAGGTACCTAACTTCAAATATGTACCATCGAGCTTCCTTGAATTGTTATAAAAAACCAATAAGCTGACACTTAAACCAATGAAACATAGAAGGGTTTCAACCAAAGTTGTATATCAGCAGGAAGGTTAGAAAAGTCGACCATAATAAGATATACGCATATACCCAAAACATGGAGAGCAATCATGATAAACATATGCCTTTTTATTCTTCAAACTCCTAAACATAAGTAATAAACAAATCAGTGCTACAAATCAGTGCTTCAATATGTTGTACAGCGGGCACAATACTGAAAGACAAAGATCCTATATTTCCCGTCTACTCATAAATCATATATCACATATACACACATGAAAGACAAAGGAGTCAGGCAGCGTGCACAATAAATGTAACAGAGAAATAGACATGAAAAGCCAATAAAAAAAAAACCTATTTGAGTTCAATGAAAACTTATCTGATGATCCTCTGTTCAGCAAGAGGCATAACATAGAAGACAACCTTCATAAATCGTCCTGAGACCTTCTGATAACACACAAACATGAAACCCCTCTCATTAGAAGAGTAAAAAACCATGAACAGACCTCATATAAGAAAATTTAAAACATGTCACAACAATTAAATGAAATAAAAATCAAGAAAATTTAATCAATTATACCTCCTTAGAAAGCGATCAGATGGATACCTGCATAAATAAAATTTTCTTCAAATAACTAAGGTACAGATATCATAAAATTGAAAATTTTCAGTAAACATTAGAAACAGTAAATCAATCAGTACATAAGAACAGTAGCAAATCAGGTACACATGAAAGATTTACGACTAATATTACTTCTTTGTTTAAAACCTCCAATCCACGCCTGCAACAACAAAACTGCGGTCAAATATAAACATCAAAACTCAATAAAACAGCTAATTAAGACATGCAAGACCAGAGAGAAACAAAATTGAAGAAAACCCACAGAAATTGAAGAAGGTTGCGAGTTGAATGAAAGCACAGTTCATACAGAAAACAACATCCATACAAAAATAGCCTGTAATCGTAAGCGCAAACTGACCTAATGAAATGAGGAATATCCAGTTCGAGAAGAAAGATCCAGAATATAAAAAACGGAAATACAGGAGGAAGACGAAATAAATAGCACGAACTAAAGAGCAATTAAAACCGACGAAGCATAAGGAAGGAGGATGCGAAGGAAGAAGGAAGGCCAGAGAGATCTTCGAAGTGATGGATTCCAGATTTTGCCCTAATTAGAAGCCTTGTAAAGAAGTGGTGTCGATGTGTCTCAGGAGAACCACACGGAAGCATGTTCCTCAAAGACACGTATATTAAGTTTTTCCCTGATTTGATGACGAAAGA
>JBCNJP010000010.1:94756019-94778019 GCA_039602395.1 Deinandra increscens subsp. villosa | reverse complement strand
ACTAGAAGTTTTTTACTTCTATCACTAAAAGTTCAAATATTTTATTTCCAGCTAGATATTTATTTATATTGTTATTTGTTTATTTGTTTTTGTCTAATCAAATCAAATCAAAACAAATCAAATCAAAACAAATCAAACCAAAACAGTGCAAACTGGGATCAAGTCACACATAATTAGGTCAAAATCAGACTAGAAACAATTTAATCGTGAAAATCAAACATGATTAGACAAAAACAGACCTCGTCTTTAAGCATGTGAAGCAAGGTAGTTTTACCGGCGTTATCGAGGCAAATGAACAAGATCTTGGCTTCTTTCTACCACAAACTGAGTGAGGCCGAGATGCCATAGAACCAATCAAACAGAAACATTGTTGAATTGAGAGAATGGGGGAGGAAATGGAACAGATCAGGAGTGGCACAAGTGGTGGTTATTTTAATGGATCTGCCCTATTTCTCTCGCTGTGCCTGACCCTAGAACAGTTGGAGTTGCTAATGCGACAAATTTCAATTGGTTCTTCCACCCTTCACGTTCCTCGACTTATATTCCGGTTGGAAACTGCACCCTTCTGTTTCCAGAAGGAGCCCTAGAAGCCATAGCTACCACCTAATTCATGTTTCCATCTTCCAGAAGCTAGGTTTTCACTATCTCGATTGTTAAATTCACTTTTGACTATAAACTCACTCTAATTCCATACATGAACTCGAGAAACCCTAACTTGATTGTACGAATATGAAATCGAGATTGCTAGGGTGCGTTTGGTTGTAGAGAACGTTTTCCAGTTTTCCATTTTCAGTTTTCTAGAAAATGAAATGGGTTTTCCATCTCTAGAAAACTTTTGAAAGCGCGTTTTAAACCAAAAGACGGGTTTTCCACTTTCCAAAATAGAAATCTAGAAAACGAAAAAGGAATATGAAAAAAAAATGTTTTTCAATTTTAGTTTAAAAGTTAGAAAACACCATTTTCTGTTATCTGAATTTTTTTTCTAGAAAACTACAATTTGAACGCGTTTTCTATTTTCTATATTTTTTTAGAAAACAGAATTGGAAAACACGGTGTGTTTTCACAACCAAACGCACCCTTAAATTCAGGTTTCCTTTTTCCAGACCATTCCACATTACGCCACTTGTAATATTTATAAATATAAATTAATTTTAAAAAATATGTGTTAATCCCAAGATAAAAGTTCACACTTCTACATGTGAAACAAAGATACTCCAAAGATAAAAAGTTCACACTTCTACACGTCGTGAACATTTTTTACAAAAGTATAAATTGAAGATATATACTATAAAAAAAACTTCACACTTGTTCATGTGAACATTTTTTATCATTAAATTAATTAGGTTATTAGACTAACTTTTCAATAAAAAAAACTTCACATTTATTGATGTGAAAGTTTTGGTTTTTCTTTCACACTTAGGCTATTCGTAATGGAGCGTTTTTGGGCTCCATAACGCCCCATATAACGCCCCGCCCCACTACGCTGGGGAGTTATGGGGCGTTATGGTGCCCAAATTCGCCCCGGGCGTCAGGGATAAAACGTCGAAGAAGGGTTTAAAAGTAATGATTGTGGGGCGTTATAGGGGCTTTATCCACTACACCATAAAGCCCCATAAAGCCCTTTGTCCAGTCATCGTCCACATGGCGGATAACGCCCCATTTGGGGCTTTATTCACTACGCTTAGCCTTAATGTGACAAAAAATATTTTTTGTTTTTCGCATTTAAGTATGTGATAAAATTTCACGTTTCTTCACATTTATAAGTGTGAATTAGCTTTATAATATCTATTTCGCTTTTTGAAATGTGAACATTTTTGTTTACATTTAAAAGTGGGAGTTTTTAGTAACTTTATAAATATTAAACACTTATAAGTGTGAATAAATTTTAAACGTCTTTTATTGTGAATTTTATGACAAAAAAAATCACGCTTTCACAAAATGAGAAGAAAAAAATGTGAAGAATTCAAAATTTTGTTGTAGTGTTTATCAAATATAAGAAAGAATAGTAACTGTTTCTCTCTCCTCCACTCATAACCAATCATAATCAAAACTTAAATTTTATAGACCCCACTCACATAAATAAATGGACTCTACTGTGAACGTTCAAATGTACATTTTAATTGTATTTTTATTGCTTTATGACAAAAATCTATTTTTTATTGTTTGAAAATTAGATTTTAATAATTAAAACTATATATGTACTATTGGTCGATAAATATATACTAACAATTTGATCGATGACAGTCTCAACTTTCACTTTCTTATCAATCTCATTCTAACAAAAATGGCGAGCCTATTTATTTCTCATGCGTCGACAACTATGAAACATTTATTTTCACATCACAACCACATTAACGTTAATGCCGAGCCATCAGAAACACTCAAAACACTTCACTAGTTTTTTTTTCCTTAGAGTGGGATCATTTTTTTTCCCACGAAAGTGAAACTTAGGACTCCCACCGATCAATTTGCTTATTTTTTAAAATCACTAACCAATTTGTTAATACGGATTATTATCGACCATTGCTCTATGGTTTAAATTATTAAAACCTAATAATTTGTCTTTATTTTCTTACAATATATGTTTGATTATTTATGTATGTTGTTTAATGAACAATATTATATGATGCAGCTAGTTTTTTTTTTTTTGAACGGCATGATGCAACTAGTTAACTTTACAACCCCTTTGAGTGATTTAAATATATAGATATATATATAGAATATAGATTATGGAGGTATTTTTGAATTTTATGCATTAAATATATGGGTTAAAGAGTTAAAGTTATTATTTGGTGGCGAAGGTGTATGACCTCTAATAATGAGGTTTTGGGTTTAAGTCTCACTTGTAACAAAATAATAAAAAAATAGGGGTTACAAGTTGGGTCAGAGGGTTTTTACCAGTGGTGAATTTCCTCATGATAAGAATTAGAGATGATCGGATAGATGATATAATGCCCCATCAGAAATCAAATTTGTCGTTTAAAGAAAAAGAAGGAAAATAACGAAACGATGCGTTTTGGGGTTAGGTAAGAATAGACCAAGCCCAGCTTGTCATGATTAAACACGTTACCTTTTGATTTTAATAAAATAAAAGAACCACGACAAATGGAAAATAGACAAAATTATAATATAACCAAGTCTAACGTGGCCACGTGACTATGAAAGTGGGGGTGTGTTCCACGAGAGGAGTTTCATGTTAAATATAAATAATACTATAATAATCCTTTTAAAGCTTGATTAGAAAAAAAAAAGTTTAATAAATAATGGAACCTCAAATATAGTGTTTTAGTGTATCTCCCTTAGGCTATCCGTAGTGGATGGAGCCCCTTGTGGGCGTTATGCGCCATGTGGCGTCCACGTCATCAAGAGGGGCTCCATGGCTAAAGTGGTGTAGTGGAGGGTTATGAGGATGGGGGTTATGAGGTATGAGGTGTACCAATAAGAAAAAAAACAAAAAAAAAAAAGAAAAAAAAACAAGAAGCAACCGGCGCCATTAACATAGCGCTCTCCCCCTTCTTGACTAAGATGGCGCCCTAGGGGGGTGGGAAGGGGCTCCATGAGGGGCGTTATATTTAACATGGAGGCCCATGGAGCCCCACTACGGATAGCCTTAGGCTATCCACAACGGAGTGTACTTAGGTGCTTGTCGTCCTTTCGTGTCCTTCCTGACGTGTATGCATTTAGTTTTTTTTAATTCTCCTCACATATATGTATATGTATGTGTATATGTATATGTATATGTATATGTATATGTATATGTATATGTATATGTATATGTATATGTATATGTATATGTATATGTATATGTATATGTATATGTATATGTATTGTGTTTGTGGGAAGAACATGTATTTTTAGCATTGTGACTAAAATATATTTATGAAAGGATTTGAAAAGATGGTTAAAAAGCTGATGTGTGATGTGTCGCTTTTGTGAAAAGGATGAGACTTAGCGTTGCGGACAGTTTTATATTATTTGAGGATGAGAAATATGAGTGGTTTAAAAAGGGAATAGAAAAAAAGGGTAACGGTGAGGAATCGAAGTCCGATTAAACTCATTCCAGGAATGTTGAAACCTGTTTAATCTTCAAGTTAAACTTTAAGCTTAATCTTAAAGCTAAAACCTAAAATCTAACATAAACCTCAAAACTAAATCTTATACCTAAACTCTAATGCTAAACTCAACTAAACATAATATTCTTTCTTATTCTTATGGGTCACCTTTTGTTTTTTGGACCACATTCCAACTATACAATATTAAACGTAATTATAGCGTATCTTTTTTTAACGGCGTATTAATTGCCCCATCATCCCGGGTACCCCAGCCCCTCACTCAGGGGTGCAAAGGGAATATCCATACACTCGTGAATGTTTGAGTGATCGAATCGTCCAATCTCCAATCCCTAACCAAAGCCCACCTCCATTTAAAGACAGTGAAAAAACCAGATGACTCTAAACTCGAACCCACGACCTCTCACTTAACTATCATACTTGAGAGTCATTTGCCAATGGAACAAAACCCAGTAGCTAAATTATAGCATATATAATATTAAAATTTAGCAATTAGGTAATAGAAAACTTCGTCTCAAGTGGATATAACCACGTGGTTAAATAGAATATCTATTAATTAAAAATTGTACAGGTTCAGATTCTATAATGACTCTTAATAAAAAGTTATAAAGGTTTAAATTCTCGATGGTGCGACTCATGATATATGAGTTAAAAAATCAATAAATAGAATTTTAAAATAATACAAAATACTTTCTAAAAATAAGATAAAAATTATATGAAAAACTACGACATTGAAGAAAGGACCACCATTATTGTTCGAGAAAATCTTATCCTTAGGCTAAGTGTAGTGGATAAAGCCCCAAATGGGGCGTTATCCGCCATGTGGACGATGACTGGACAAGGGGCTTTATGGGGCTTTATGGTGTAGTGGATAAAACCCCTATAACGCCCCACAATCATTACTTTTAAACCCTTCTTCGGCGTTTTATCCCTAACGCCCGGGGCGAATTTGGGCACCATAACGCCCCATAACGCCCCAGCGTAGTGGGGCGGGGCGTTATACGGGGCGTTATGGGGCGTTATGGAGCCCAAAAACGCCCCATTACGAATAGCCTTAGGCTTCTTCTCCAACTTAGGAAGAGAAAAGTCGAATCTATAGGATTTGAAATTTAAAAATATTTTTGTTTTCTTTTTGTTTACACTTTTATGTTTGCTCATATTTTAATAATATTATAAAATAAAGAAAAAAGACAAAACATCATAAACAAATTTAACACACTCTCAGAGACACCGAGTCATCGTGATTGACCGAGCATAAATCATTATTCAAAAAAAATAATAATAAACAGATTTAAAAAAAGAAAAAACTAGTAGACGGTTCAACATATTCAAGTAAGTACTTTTAGGAACATTTTTATGTGAACTTCTTGTATTTCGCGCTACTCGTAGGACCGAAATAATTCGTAAAGGGTGGTCGTTTGCTTGTTTGAACAACAATCTCAAACCAAGTCCGATCACACCTTTAGTTGTAGAAGTCTTGTGAACTTGAAACTAATAATTAGGGTTTGTTATTTCAATCCATCAATCTTGTTAAGCTCGTTTGTCATACCTGCAAAAACTAAAAAAAAATGTTGTTAGCTTTGTATATGTGTGTTTATATGAGTAGTGAACCGCGTAGAAGTAATCAAACAAAATTCTCATGAACACGTATAATCATTATTTGTGTCTAATTATGATGACATTTGATGTTTATTTTCTCTTGATTTGAACATTAACTTTATTTTAATGTTAAAGATAATAACTATAAAAATAATGACATCCCCTTTGAATTGTAATTTAAAATTTAAAATTTAAAATTTAAAATTTAAAATTTAAAGTTTAAAATAATAAAAGAAAGTACCAAAACGATATGTGGTGGAGCCTATGAAAATGAAGGTGCATGCCATAGCTAACCACTCACCGGTCCCATTCAAAAATCTCCTAGTTAATACATGGATCATTGTAGGAAATATTTTCGGCTTTAAACACGGAAGATTTTTTTTATATTTTTTTTAAAAATAACTTAGCCTATTTCAATATTTTTTTATTGAAGTTGTATATTATTTTATATATTTTAGTAAATATAGTTATCCTAAAAATTCAAATTTAATCATTTGAAATCATTTTCCAACTTCTCTACAAAGGCAAATATATTATTGTAACTGGTGTGTGGAACCAATTTTCGAGAACTGGTTCGGACCGTTTAAAAATCTACCGTTTTATAACCACTTATATAGCCGGTTATCTATATTAATTTACCCACCATGTGTTAGTATAAATTAGTTTGGGTGAACCAAAATACTAAAAGTACTCTCAAATATTTTCTATCTCAGAACGCCCTCATTCTCACATGGCTTTTCAAAGTGGTCGATCACAAGTTTTTATTGGTGTTGGATTGTCAAGCAACGATAGCATGGTTGCAATTCTTCCAGCTACAATGATCGTTGCATTTTAGGTTTACTTTGTTTCATATTAATTCTCTATTAAATGCACCAGTATAATTATAAAATGTACAATTTTGATCAGTATTGATAATTAACAGGTTATGTAAAAAATAAGCTCAAACAGTTATCATTAAGTTAAATACAAAATATAACGAAAAACAAGTCAAACTTTAGGGCAATCGGTATACCCACACCATCCTGCGCCTTCATGCACTTCAACGGCACCATTCGGCGCCAACACCGCCCCGACGTCGCGTTAAGAACCGGCGTTGAATGGGTGCGCCATATCCTTGGCGCCTGTTGAATTGGATGTGAACGTTGGTAACATTTAAAAAAATGACCGTTGGACCACATTTAATTAAAAAAAATAAAAATTTATTACCTTTTTTTTTTTACCAAACTCCACTATAAAAACTCACCTTTATTCACATTTTTTACACCTCTTTCTATCATTTTCTACTCCTTTCTTTCTTTAATAATTAAAAAAAAAAACACCATGAATCTCAACCAACAAAATCAAGATTCTTCAAGCAACACCCCTCCCTTCAATCCAAACCTTCAACCTTGTACACCGGTCAAACACCTTCAAATGTCTACAACCCCAACCCCTCATTCTCAAATTACGCTCAATGGGGGCAATTCCAACCCCATTCCGCTTTCTCACCTCCACCTCCACCTACTCAATCACAACCTCAAACACCTAATCTCGATCAAGAAGAAGACGACATGGAGGTTATCCCCGAGACCCAAGTGCCGGAGAGGGTTCGGAGAGGCCGAGGTAAAGGAAAAAAACCGATCGAAGAATTCCAGGAAAAGGAAGGACGGGTACCATGGGATACCCAAGAGGAGTTACATCTTATTCGAGCATATATCGATACATCGGAGGACCCGAAACATGGTATTTTTCAAACATAATTTAAATTTAGACGTTTTTTTATTTCTTAAAATTATAGAAATCACCTACTAACGTTTCTATATTTATATTTTCTAATTAGGTAACTCGCAAACTAAAGATGCGTTTTGGGATCGAGTTAGCTTGAAATTTCACGCTAGCAAGAAAGCGGTCGCGAACCCCGATGAGCTCCCGATATTCCGCAACAACGACAAACTTAACGGCAAGTGGAGCACCATGAAGTCAAAGGTTGCGAAGTTCCATGGGATTTTTGTGTGCATGGAACGAATCCGTCCAAGCGGTGCGAGTGACGCCGATTTGATCCAAATCGTTGTTAATCGATACAAAGACGACCACAACAAGTCGTCACCTCTTCTTCAACAATATCAAATCTCGAAAGCGTCTCCAAAATTCGATGAGATTATGGAGTTTGACAACGCTAGCAATTCGGCTTTAAACACGGATGAATTTTTTTATATTTTTTTTAAAAATAACTTAGCCTATTTCAATATTTTTTTTATTGAAGTTGTATATTATTTTATATATTTTAGTAAATATAGTTATCCTAAAAATTCAAATTTAATCATTTGAAATCATTTTCCAACTTCTCTACAAAGGCAAATATATTATTGTAACTGGTGTGTGGAACCAATTTTCGAGAACTGGTTCGGACCGTTTAAAAATCTACCGTTTTATAACCACTTATATAGCCGGTTATCTATATTAATTTACCCACCATGTGTTAGTATAAATTAGTTTGGGTGAACCAAAATACTAAAAGTACTCTCAAATATTTTCTATCTCAGAACGCCCTCATTCTCACATGGCTTTTCAAAGTGGTCGATCACAAGTTTTTATTGGTGTTGGATTGTCAAGCAACGATAGCATGGTTGCAATTCTTCCAGCTACAATGATCGTTGCATTTTAGGTTTACTTTGTTTCATATTAATTCTCTATTAAATGCACCAGTATAATTATAAAATGTACAATTTTGATCAGTATTGATAATTAACAGGTTATGTAAAAAATAAGCTCAAACAGTTATCATTAAGTTAAATACAAAATATAACGAAAAACAAGTCAAACTTTAGGGCAATCGGTATACCCACACCATCCTGCGCCTTCATGCACTTCAACGGCACCATTCGGCGCCAACACCGCCCCGACGTCGCGTTAAGAACCGGCGTTGAATGGGTGCGCCATATCCTTGGCGCCTGTTGAATTGGATGTGAACGTTGGTAACATTTAAAAAAATGACCGTTGGACCACATTTAATTAAAAAAAAATAAAAATTTATTACCTTTTTTTTTTTACCAAACTCCACTATAAAAACTCACCTTTATTCACATTTTTTACACCTCTTTCTATCATTTTCTACTTCTTTCTTTCTTTAATAATTAAAAAAAAAAACACCATGAATCTCAACCAACAAAATCAAGATTCTTCAAGCAACACCCCTCCCTTCAATCCAAACCTTCAACCTTGTACACCGGTCAAACACCTTCAAATGTCTACAACCCCAACCCCTCATTCTCAAATTACGCTCAATGGGGGCAATTCCAACCCCATTCCGCTTTCTCACCTCCACCTCCACCTACTCAATCACAACCTCAAACACCTAATCTCGATCAAGAAGATGACGACATGGAGGTTATCCCCGAGACCCAAGTGCCGGAGAGGGTTCGGAGAGGCCGAGGTAAAGGAAAAAAACCGATCGAAGAATTCCAGGAAAAGGAAGGACGGGTACCATGGGATACCCAAGAGGAGTTACATCTTATTCGAGCATATATCGATACATCGGAGGACCCGAAACATGGTAGTTTTCAACCATAATTTAAATTTAGACGTTTTTTTATTTCTTAAAATTATAGAAATCACCTACTAACGTTTCTATATTTATATTTTCTAATTAGGTAACTCGCAAACTAAAGATGCGTTTTGGGATCGAGTTAGCTTGAAATTTCACGCTAGCAAGAAAGCGGTCGCGAACCCCGATGAGCTCCCGATATTCCGCAACAACGACAAACTTAACGGCAAGTGGAGCACCATGAAGTCAAAGGTTGCGAAGTTCCATGGGATTTTTGTGTGCATGGAACGAATCCGTCCAAGCGGTGCGAGTGACGCCGATTTGATCCAAATCGTTGTTAATCGATACAAAGACGACCACAACAAGTCGTCACCTCTTCTTCAACAATATCAAATCTCGAAAGCGTCTCCAAAATTCGATGAGATTATGGAGTTTGACAACGCTAGCAATTCGGCTTTAAACACGGATGAATTTTTTTATATTTTTTTTAAAAATAACTTAGCCTATTTCAATATTTTTTTTATTGAAGTTGTATATTATTTTATATATTTTAGTAAATATAGTTATCCTAAAAATTCAAATTTAATCATTTGAAATCATTTTCCAACTTCTCTACAAAGGCAAATATATTATTGTAACTGGTGTGTGGAACCAATTTTCGAGAACTGGTTCGGACCGTTTAAAAATCTACCGTTTTATAACCACTTATATAGCCGGTTATCTATATTAATTTACCCACCATGTGTTAGTATAAATTAGTTTGGGTGAACCAAAATACTAAAAGTACTCTCAAATATTTTCTATCTCAGAACGCCCTCATTCTCACATGGCTTTTCAAAGTGGTCGATCACAAGTTTTTATTGGTGTTGGATTGTCAAGCAACGATAGCATGGTTGCAATTCTTCCAGCTACAATGATCGTTGCATTTTAGGTTTACTTTGTTTCATATTAATTCTCTATTAAATGCACCAGTATAATTATAAAATGTACAATTTTGATCAGTATTGATAATTAACAGGTTATGTAAAAAATAAGCTCAAACAGTTATCATTAAGTTAAATACAAAATATAACGAAAAACAAGTCAAACTTTAGGGCAATCGGTATACCCACACCATCCTGCGCCTTCATGCACTTCAACGGCACCATTCGGCGCCAACACCGCCCCGACGTCGCGTTAAGAACCGGCGTTGAATGGGTGCGCCATATCCTTGGCGCCTGTTGAATTGGATGTGAACGTTGGTAACATTTAAAAAAATGACCGTTGGACCACATTTAATTAAAAAAAATAAAAATTTATTACCTTTTTTTTTTTACCAAACTCCACTATAAAAACTCACCTTTATTCACATTTTTTACACCTCTTTCTATCATTTTCTACTCCTTTCTTTCTTTAATAATTAAAAAAAAAAACACCATGAATCTCAACCAACAAAATCAAGATTCTTCAAGCAACACCCCTCCCTTCAATCCAAACCTTCAACCTTGTACACCGGTCAAACACCTTCAAATGTCTACAACCCCAACCCCTCATTCTCAAATTACGCTCAATGGGGGCAATTCCAACCCCATTCCGCTTTCTCACCTCCACCTCCACCTACTCAATCACAACCTCAAACACCTAATCTCGATCAAGAAGATGACGACATGGAGGTTATCCCCGAGACCCAAGTGCCGGAGAGGGTTCGGAGAGGCCGAGGTAAAGGAAAAAAACCGATCGAAGAATTCCAGGAAAAGGAAGGACGGGTACCATGGGATACCCAAGAGGAGTTACATCTTATTCGAGCATATATCGATACATCGGAGGACCCGAAACATGGTATTTTTCAAACATAATTTAAATTTAGACGTTTTTTTATTTCTTAAAATTATAGAAATCACCTACTAACGTTTCTATATTTATATTTTCTAATTAGGTAACTCGCAAACTAAAGATGCGTTTTGGGATCGAGTTAGCTTGAAATTTCACGCTAGCAAGAAAGCGGTCGCGAACCCCGATGAGCTCCCGATATTCCGCAACAACGACAAACTTAACGGCAAGTGGAGCACCATGAAGTCAAAGGTTGCGAAGTTCCATGGGATTTTTGTGTGCATGGAACGAATCCGTCCAAGCGGTGCGAGTGACGCCGATTTGATCCAAATCGTTGTTAATCGATACAAAGACGACCACAACAAGTCGTCACCTCTTCTTCAACAATATCAAATCTCGAAAGCGTCTCCAAAATTCGATGAGATTATGGAGTTTGACAACGCTAGCAATTCGGCTTTAAACACGGATGAATTTTTTTATATTTTTTTTAAAAATAACTTAGCCTATTTCAATATTTTTTTTATTGAAGTTGTATATTATTTTATATATTTTAGTAAATATAGTTATCCTAAAAATTCAAATTTAATCATTTGAAATCATTTTCCAACTTCTCTACAAAGGCAAATATATTATTGTAACTGGTGTGTGGAACCAATTTTCGAGAACTGGTTCGGACCGTTTAAAAATCTACCGTTTTATAACCACTTATATAGCCGGTTATCTATATTAATTTACCCACCATGTGTTAGTATAAATTAGTTTGGGTGAACCAAAATACTAAAAGTACTCTCAAATATTTTCTATCTCAGAACGCCCTCATTCTCACATGGCTTTTCAAAGTGGTCGATCACAAGTTTTTATTGGTGTTGGATTGTCAAGCAACGATAGCATGGTTGCAATTCCTCCAGCTACAATGATCGTTGCATTTTAGGTTTACTTTGTTTCATATTAATTCTCTATTAAATGCACCAGTATAATTATAAAATGTACAATTTTGATCAGTATTGATAATTAACAGGTTATGTAAAAAATAAGCTCAAACAGTTATCATTAAGTTAAATACAAAATATAACGAAAAACAAGTCAAACTTTAGGGCAATCGGTATACCCACACCATCCTGCGCCTTCATGCACTTCAACGGCACCATTCGGCGCCAACACCGCCCCGACGTCGCGTTAAGAACCGGCGTTGAATGGGTGCGCCATATCCTTGGCGCCTGTTGAATTGGATGTGAACGTTGGTAACATTTAAAAAAATGACCGTTGGACCACATTTAATTAAAAAAAATAAAAATTTATTACCTTTTTTTTTTTTACCAAACTCCACTATAAAAACTCACCTTTATTCACATTTTTTACACCTCTTTCTATCATTTTCTACTCCTTTCTTTCTTTAATAATTAAAAAAAAAAACACCATGAATCTCAACCAACAAAATCAAGATTCTTCAAGCAACACCCCTCCCTTCAATCCAAACCTTCAACCTTGTACACCGGTCAAACACCTTCAAATGTCTACAACCCCAACCCCTCATTCTCAAATTACGCTCAATGGGGGCAATTCCAACCCCATTCCGCTTTCTCACCTCCACCTCCACCTACTCAATCACAACCTCAAACACCTAATCTCGATCAAGAAGATGACGACATGGAGGTTATCCCCGAGACCCAAGTGCCGGAGAGGGTTCGGAGAGGCCGAGGTAAAGGAAAAAAACCGATCGAAGAATTCCAGGAAAAGGAAGGACGGGTACCATGGGATACCCAAGAGGAGTTACATCTTATTCGAGCATATATCGATACATCGGAGGACCCGAAACATGGTATTTTTCAAACATAATTTAAATTTAGACGTTTTTTTATTTCTTAAAATTATAGAAATCACCTACTAACGTTTCTATATTTATATTTTCTAATTAGGTAACTCGCAAACTAAAGATGCGTTTTGGGATCGAGTTAGCTTGAAATTTCACGCTAACAAGAAAGCGGTCGCGAACCCCGATGAGCTCCCGATATTCCGCAACAACGACAAACTTAACGGCAAGTGGAGCACCATGAAGTCAAAAGTTGCGAAGTTCCATGGGATTTTTGTGTGCATGGAACGAATCCGTCCAAGCGGTGCGAGTGACGCCGATTTGATCCAAATCGTTGTTAATCGATACAAAGACGACCACAACAAGTCGTCACCTCTTCTTCAACAATATCAAATCTCGAAAGCGTCTCCAAAATTCGATGAGATTATGGAGTTTGACAACGCTAGCAATTCGGCTTTAAACACGGATGAATTTTTTTATATTTTTTTTAAAAATAACTTAGCCTATTTCAATATTTTTTTTATTGAAGTTGTATATTATTTTATATATTTTAGTAAATATAGTTATCCTAAAAATTCAAATTTAATCATTTGAAATCATTTTCCAACTTCTCTACAAAGGCAAATATATTATTGTAACTGGTGTGTGGAACCAATTTTCGAGAACTGGTTCGGACCGTTTAAAAATCTACCGTTTTATAACCACTTATATAGCCGGTTATCTATATTAATTTACCCACCATGTGTTAGTATAAATTAGTTTGGGTGAACCAAAATACTAAAAGTACTCTCAAATATTTTCTATCTCAGAACGCCCTCATTCTCACATGGCTTTTCAAAGTGGTCGATCACAAGTTTTTATTGGTGTTGGATTGTCAAGCAACGATAGCATGGTTGCAATTCTTCCAGCTACAATGATCGTTGCATTTTAGGTTTACTTTGTTTCATATTAATTCTCTATTAAATGCACCAGTATAATTATAAAATGTACAATTTTGATCAGTATTGATAATTAACAGGTTATGTAAAAAATAAGCTCAAACAGTTATCATTAAGTTAAATACAAAATATAACGAAAAACAAGTCAAACTTTAGGGCAATCGGTATACCCACACCATCCTGCGCCTTCATGCACTTCAACGGCACCATTCGGCGCCAACACCGCCCCGACGTCGCGTTAAGAACCGGCGTTGAATGGGTGCGCCATATCCTTGGCGCCTGTTGAATTGGATGTGAACGTTGGTAACATTTAAAAAAATGACCGTTGGACCACATTTAATTAAAAAAAATAAAAATTTATTACCTTTTTTTTTTTTACCAAACTCCACTATAAAAACTCACCTTTATTCACATTTTTTACACCTCTTTCTATCATTTTCTACTCCTTTCTTTCTTTAATAATTAAAAAAAAAAACACCATGAATCTCAACCAACAAAATCAAGATTCTTCAAGCAACACCCCTCCCTTCAATCCAAACCTTCAACCTTGTACACCGGTCAAACACCTTCAAATGTCTACAACCCCAACCCCTCATTCTCAAATTACGCTCAATGGGGGCAATTCCAACCCCATTCCGCTTTCTCACCTCCACCTCCACCTACTCAATCACAACCTCAAACACCTAATCTCGATCAAGAAGATGACGACATGGAGGTTATCCCCGAGACCCAAGTGCCGGAGAGGGTTCGGAGAGGCCGAGGTAAAGGAAAAAAACCGATCGAAGAATTCCAGGAAAAGGAAGGACGGGTACCATGGGATACCCAAGAGGAGTTACATCTTATTCGAGCATATATCGATACATCGGAGGACCCGAAACATGGTATTTTTCAAACATAATTTAAATTTAGACGTTTTTTTATTTCTTAAAATTATAGAAATCACCTACTAACGTTTCTATATTTATATTTTCTAATTAGGTAACTCGCAAACTAAAGATGCGTTTTGGGATCGAGTTAGCTTGAAATTTCACGGTAACAAGAAAGCGGTCGCGAACCCCGATGAGCTCCCGATATTCCGCAACAACGACAAACTTAACGGCAAGTGGAGCACCATGAAGTCAAAAGTTGCGAAGTTCCATGGGATTTTTGTGTGCATGGAACGAATCCGTCCAAGCGGTGCGAGTGACGCCGATTTGATCCAAATCGTTGTTAATCGATACAAAGACGACCACAACAAGTCGTCACCTCTTCTTCAACAATATCAAATCTCGAAAGCGTCTCCAAAATTCGATGAGATTATGGAGTTTGACAACGCTAGCAATTCGGCTTTAAACACGGATGAATTTTTTTATATTTTTTTTAAAAATAACTTAGCCTATTTCAATATTTTTTTTATTGAAGTTGTATATTATTTTATATATTTTAGTAAATATAGTTATCCTAAAAATTCAAATTTAATCATTTGAAATCATTTTCCAACTTCTCTACAAAGGCAAATATATTATTGTAACTGGTGTGTGGAACCAATTTTCGAGAACTGGTTCGGACCGTTTAAAAATCTACCGTTTTATAACCACTTATATAGCCGGTTATCTATATTAATTTACCCACCATGTGTTAGTATAAATTAGTTTGGGTGAACCAAAATACTAAAAGTACTCTCAAATATTTTCTATCTCAGAACGCCCTCATTCTCACATGGCTTTTCAAAGTGGTCGATCACAAGTTTTTATTGGTGTTGGATTGTCAAGCAACGATAGCATGGTTGCAATTCTTCCAGCTACAATGATCGTTGCATTTTAGGTTTACTTTGTTTCATATTAATTCTCTATTAAATGCACCAGTATAATTATAAAATGTACAATTTTGATCAGTATTGATAATTAACAGGTTATGTAAAAAATAAGCTCAAACAGTTATCATTAAGTTAAATACAAAATATAACGAAAAACAAGTCAAACTTTAGGGCAATCGGTATACCCACACCATCCTGCGCCTTCATGCACTTCAACGGCACCATTCGGCGCCAACACCGCCCCGACGTCGCGTTAAGAACCGGCGTTGAATGGGTGCGCCATATCCTTGGCGCCTGTTGAATTGGATGTGAACGTTGGTAACATTTAAAAAAATGACCGTTGGACCACATTTAATTAAAAAAAATAAAAATTTATTACCTTTTTTTTTTTACCAAACTCCACTATAAAAACTCACCTTTATTCACATTTTTTACACCTCTTTCTATCATTTTCTACTCCTTTCTTTCTTTAATAATTAAAAAAAAAAACACCATGAATCTCAACCAACAAAATCAAGATTCTTCAAGCAACACCCCTCCCTTCAATCCAAACCTTCAACCTTGTACACCGGTCAAACACCTTCAAATGTCTACAACCCCAACCCCTCATTCTCAAATTACGCTCAATGGGGGCAATTCCAACCCCATTCCGCTTTCTCACCTCCACCTCCACCTACTCAATCACAACCTCAAACACCGAATCTCGATCAAGAAGATGACGACATGGAGGTTATCCCCGAGACCCAAGTGCCGGAGAGGGTTCGGAGAGGCCGAGGTAAAGGAAAAAAACCGATCGAAGGATTCCAGGAAAAGGAAGGACGGGTACCATGGGATACCCAAGAGGAGTTACATCTTATTCGAGCATATATCGATACATCGGAGGACCCGAAACATGGTATTTTTCAAACATAATTTAATTTAGACGTTTTTTTATTTCTTAAAATTATAGAAATCACCTACTAACGTTTCTATATTTATATTTTCTAATTAGGTAACTCGCAAACTAAAGATGCGTTTTGGGATCGAGTTAGCTTGAAATTTCACGCTAGCAAGAAAGCGGTCGCGAACCCCGATGAGCTCCCGATATTCCGCAACAACGACAAACTTAACGGCAAGTGGAGCACCATGAAGTCAAAGGTTGCGAAGTTCCATGGGATTTTTGTGTGCATGGAACGAATCCGTCCAAGCGGTGCGAGTGACGCCGATTTGATCCAAATCGTAGTTAATCGATACAAAGACGACCACAACAAGTCGTCACCTCTTCTTCAACAATATCAAATCTCGAAAGCGTCTCCAAAATTCGATGAGATTATGGAGTTTGACAACGCTAGCAAGAAGCGTTCCTCGACCGACCGCGATAGTCCCATGGGATCAAACTCAACGGGACGTTGCAACATCAACTTAAACGATGATATGGTGTTCGAGGACGAAGATGAAACGCAACCTTAACAACAAGAGGTCTTGCGAAGGCCCGTGGGGAAGAAAAAAGCAATTCGACTAGAAAAGGAGTTCGAAATGGACGAGAAAATGAACGCGAAAATGTCGAGGTTTAACACGGAACATGAAAAAAGAACCCAATTGCGTGAGAAAAAAATCCGTCTTCAACAATTCTGTCTTCTCGGCATGGATACAACGAACTTGAGTCCGGAGCAACGAGAAATGATTGAGAAAAAGAAACAAAAAATCATGGCGGAGTTACGTTACGAGTACTTTTTTTTATTTAAATGAAGTATATGTAGTTGTTTTTTTTAAATATTTGTAGGTTTTATTATTTTTGAGAAATCTATTTGTAGTGTTTTTTTTTTATTTTAATTATTTAATTATTTTTTTTACTTTTGTTTTTCTATTTTTCGAAGGCAATAAAAAAACAAAAAAAAACAATTTTTAGTCATTAAAATAATTTGAAATTAAAAAGAAAAACATTAATTAAAAATAGTTTAACACCACATGGAGTATCCCTCACCCATGTTAAACTTTCAAATGTGGTGTTAACAATGACGTGGCGCTTACGTGACGGTGTTAAAGATTAACATGACATGAGGTATACCCCATGCCCTTATAATTATTTTCAAGAATTAATAGTTCAAAGTGAATGAAAATAATAAATGAGTACATATTGTTTGCTTATTGTCTCGAGAAGTTGTAAGTGACCCTCTTGTTTCCAAAGACTTTCTTCTCATCAGTCTTGTCCGTGTCATTCAAAAGGTAATATCTAAGACGTTGACTAATCGTCTTAAAGTGGTTATTGGATCGGTGATCTCCGATTCATAGTCGGATTACATCTCAGGCAGAAGTATTCTTGAAGGTCCCCTTATTGTTAATGAATTAATTTCATGGCTGAAGAAATCAAAAAGGGAATCTATGCTTATTAAGGTGGATATGGATAAAGTTTTTGATAGCCTTAACTAGGGCTTCCTTACTTCCCTTTTAATTCAAATGGGCTTTCCGATTCGTTAGTGTGCTTGGATTGATGGTTGCCTTAAAGCCTCCAAAATGTATGTTCTTGTCAACGATCTCCCACCCGTGAATTTCAATGTTCGTGTGGTCTTAGACAAGTAGATCCCTTATCTCCCTTCTTATTCACTATTGCCATGGAAGCGTTATCTATGATGATGAAAAGAGTCGTAGTTGTTGGACTGTTCCATGGGCTGCAGTGCCTAATTCTAGTCCTTGTCTTACTCATCTTCTATTTGCTGCTGATGATGTCTTGTTCCTTGGTCAATGGTCAGAAGCCAATGTCAAAAACCTCACCAAAATTTTAAGGGGATTTCAGTTAGCTTCTAGGCTCAAGGTTAACTTTATGAAAAGTAACTTATTTGGTTTTCATGTACCTTCGCAATCGGTGGAGAACTTGGCGCATCAAATGGGGTGTTAGAAGGCGATTCTTCCTTTCAAATATCTCGATCTTCCTATAGGAGCAAACATGAACTTTGCAAAGAGTTGGCAGCCCATTGTGGAAACATTTCAGTAGAGAGTGTCTACTTGGAAAAGTTGTTGTTTATCGATTGAAGGTAGGCTTACGATGATTAAATCCGTTCTATCTAGTCTCACAATCTATTACTTCTCAGTTTTAAAAGCGCCAAACAATGTGATTGATAAGTTGCAGCAGATTCGTAAGAGCTTCTTTAGGGCAGAGGTTATGAAAAGAAGAAGATTCACTGGGTTAAATGGTCAATGGTTGTAAAGCCTAAAGACGAAGGTGGCCTCAGTGTTGGCTCGCTTGCTGCTGTCAACATTTCTTTGCTGACCAAATGGCTTTGGAGGTATAAGCAGTGACGAAACTTGAAAGAAAACTCCGCAGGGGCTGGGCTCAAAAATTCTACCGAGGGGGCGATACTCAATACATATAAAATTCTACTGAGGGGGCCATACTCAGTACATATAATTTTTTATATAAATTAAAATCGCGAAAATAAGTACTCTGGACGAAAAAACCGTAGAGGCGGTCCCCCCCCCCCCCCCGAGCGTCACCCTTATCCTTCGCCCTTAGGTATAAGGCTGATGCAAACGGGCTTTGGAGGAGGGTCATTACATCCATATTGCTTAGTTCCTCTTAAAAAGGGCATCTCTGGCACATGGAAGGTTATAGGAAGGGTTGGTTCAAAAATTCTACCGATGGGGCAATACTCAATACATATAAAATTCTACCGAGGGAGCGATACTCGATACATATAATTTTTTTACATAAAATCGCGAAAATAGGTACTCTAGACGTAAAACTACAGGGGTGGTCCCCCCCCCCCCCCCCGGGCATCACCCTTATCCTTCGCCCCTGGGTATAAGACTGATGCAAATGGGCTTTGGAAGAGGGTCATTACATCCATATTGCTTAGTTCCTCTTTAAAGGGCATCTCTGGCACATGGAAGGCTATAGGAAGGGTTGGTTCAATGCTTGTTGTTACCATCCCTAATCTGGTACATATTCTATGCAATAATGTTACTTTTTTTATTAATTCAAAGACAATCAGAAAATAAGTTGAAGTATTGGAGGAGTAAAAGTTCAAACTATTTATCATTGGAATAATTGGATACCTCTCAAAGTGAACATCTTTATATGGAGAATATCTTTGAGACGAGTCCCCACTCGGGTTGAACTTGAAAAAAAGGGGCATTGCGGTTGCCTCTAACATATGCCCCATATGTTCATAAGTCGTGGAAATGCATGAGCACTTTCTTATGGGATGTCCCTTTTCAAACAACATCCGACAACTCATCTCGGGGTGGTTGAAAATTTTTCCACTCTTTTCCTTTCAATGATCTGCTTAACTTTCATTAATTTGTTAATTTGTGCACGGTGATTCTAAGCACCAAAGGATAGTTCAAGCTGTGATTGCCATTATATGTTGGTGCATATGGAGAGCCAGAAACGAGTTGGTCAACAACAATAAGAAAATCTTGGTGGAGGCTACTTTTGGGGAAATCGGAACTCATTCTCACCTTTGAATCAAGAACCGTGCTAAGGATGTGGCGGGTTCATGGGAGGAGTGGTGGCGAGCTTAGTGTGTTTCTTTGGTGCTTGTTTGTTTGTCTCTTTGGTGCTTTTTTGGTTAGCGTTTTGCTATCCTTTGTGAATAAATTTTTTTCTGTTCCAAAAAAGTAAAAGAAATGAGTTGTGAATTGTGATTAACTAATATAAAATTTAATCCACGTGTTTCCGTGGTGGGCTTGGAATACAACTTCAAATGAAAAAAAAGTAGCTGGGCTGCAAAAATATTTATTTGGTTTTAGTGGTGGGCTCTGTGGTAGCCTGCTAAGACAATGTTGCCTAAAATATATGTGGGCAGTTTTGAACCAGCACCGGCCTATGAGATGCTCATTTCGTTGGTTTAATAAATGAAAGAATATACATAAAGATTATAATTTATAAACGATTTACAATTAAACGATTTATATCCTTTGCATTTGATACCTTCGATTTCTCGCACTTGAGGCTGTTAAGCAACTTGATGAGGCTGTTGAGCAACTTGATAGAGTCCAACGGGTCTTGCATAGTAATATTATGATACTAAGATCTATGAATATAGTTTTTAAATATCCTAATTTTGATATACAAAAAGATTAGCGACGCAACTTATTGCCAGTTTGTTTTTTGTTTCCTTGAAAAGTTTTGAGTGTTATCTAATATTGCAATTGAAATATTAATTAAATGACCAAACAAATGTCACACGTATCTGTCACACTTATCCAATTGCTTGTGTTATTGTTTCGTTACAAATTTTATCGTGTTATTTCTACTAAACGACAAGGACCATTTGTATAATTATCTCTTTTTTAAACTATTAGACGGTTTATCAATCAAGTAACTACTTTTAGGAACCTTTTTATGCAAACTTGTTGTATTTCGCAGTACTCATAGGACCATGGGTGGAGCTTAGGGGGGGGGGGGGGGGGGGGGTTCCCCATTTTTCCGCTCAAAAGTGTACATTTACTTACACCTATTTCGTCTAAAAATTCTATATGTATTCAGTCAAGCCCTCGACTTTTCGTTCAGAATTGTAAATTTTATATGTATTAACTTTCGGCCCGTTATATATATTGAAGTTAAAGCACCTACTAATCAAACAAAATTCTCAAGAACATATACTCATTACTTTTGTCTAACTATGATGACATTTGATATTTATTTTCTCTTGATTTATCATTAACTTTATCTTATTGTTAAAGATAATGATTAAAATAAATTAAAGAAAAAAAGAAAATGACATCCCCTTTAAATTGTAATTTAAAATAATAAAATAAATTGTCAAAAGTTTTGTTTTAAATACGATTGTGGAGCCTGGATCATGATTCATAAGGAAACATGTTCTGTTTTAAATACGGATGAAATTTATTTATTTTATTTTAAACTAGTTTAACCATTTCAACATCTTTTTATTGAACTTATATCTTTGATACAATTAGATTATTTTATATATTTTAGTAGATAGTTATCCTAATAATTCAAATTTAATCATATCAAGTTAGTTTCCAACTTCTCTACAAAAGCAAATATATTATGGTAATAGTTCTCTACTTTCTACCAAAGAAAATATATTTATTTATCTATAAATATGTTTGGGTGAACTAAAACACCAAAAATCTCTGTCAATCGGATTTGGGGGAAAGGTAATATTGAGTGGGATTGGGTGGACGCTAAAGGGAAGTCGGTTGGATTGCTTAGTGTTTGGGATAAATCGCGGTTTAGCTTTCTGAAATCGATCAAGGACGATAATTTCCTCATTATTGTGGGGTCGATTGCCGGTGGCCTTGAGTTAGTTAATGTTGTGAACGTCTATTCGCCGCAAGGTACAGGGGAGAAGAATGATCTTTGGGCGAGATTGCTGGATTGGAAAAACCGCCTTCCGGGGTGGTGGATCTTCGCGGGGGATTTCAATGAGGTCCGAATCAAGGAGGATAGAAGATTCTCCTCGTTCAATCGTAGTGGGGCTGAAGCGTTTAACACGTTTATTTCTGATG
>JBCNJP010000010.1:94731244-94755519 GCA_039602395.1 Deinandra increscens subsp. villosa | reverse complement strand
CTCATTAGTCCCAACGAAACACACATTATTTGGCCATCATTGGTCCTAAACACAACTTATTGTTTATATACACACCTTACTAGGACTTATTGGTCCTAACCGACCCTCATTGCCCTACTAAACACACCTTATTGAGCCATCATTGGTCCTAAACATAACTTATTGGTTATATACACACCTTAGTGGGACTCATTAGTCCCAACTAAACACACCATTTTGGGCCATAATTGGTCGTAAACACAACTTATTGGTTATATAAACACCTTATTAGGACTCATTGGTGCCAACTAACCCTCATTGTCCCTAAACCCACTTTATTGTGCCATCATTGGTCCTAAACACAACGTATTGGTTATATGCACACATTAGTGGGACTCATTGGTCCCAACTAAACACAACTTATTGGGCCATAATTGGTCGTAAACACAACTTATTGGTTATATACACACTTTATTGGGACTCATTGGTCCCAACTGACCCTCATTGCCCTTAAACACACATTATTGGGCCATCATTGGTCCTAAACATAACTTATTGGTTATATAAGACACACCTTACTAGGACTTATTGGTCCCAACCGACCATCATTGCCCTACTAAACACTCCTTATAGGGCCATCATTGGTCCTAAACACAACTTATTGGTTATATACACACCTTAGTGGGACTCATTAGTACCAACTAAACACACATTATTGGGCCATCATTGGTCCTAAACACAACTTATTGGTTATATACACACCTTACTAGGACTTATTGGTCCTAACCGACCCTCATTGCCCTACTAAACACACCTTATTGGGCCATCATTGGTCCTAAACATAACTTATTGGTTATATACACACCTTAGTGGGACTCATTAGTCCCAACTAAACACACCATATTGGGCCATAATTGGTCGTAAACACAACTTATTGGTTATATAAACACCTTATTAGGACTCATTGGTGCCAACTAACCCTCATTGTCCCTAAACCCACTTTATTGTGCCATCATTGGTCCTAAACACAACGTATTGGTCATATACACACATTAGTGGGACTCATTGGTCCCAACTAAACACACCTTTTTGGGCCATAATTGGTCGTAAACACAACTTATTGGTTATATACACACTTATTGGGACTCATTGGTCCCAACGGACCCTCATTGCCCTTAAACACACATTATTGGGCCATCATTGGTCCTAAACACTACACTTATTGGTTATATAAGACACACCTTACTAGGACTTATTGGTCCCAACCGACCCTCATTGCCCTATTAAACACACCTTATTGGGCCATCATTGGTCCTAAACACAACTTATTGGTTATATACACACCTTAGTGGGACTCATTAGTCCCAACTAAACACACATTATTTGGCCATCATTGGTCCTAAACACAACTTATTGTTTATATACACACCTTACTAGGACTTATTGGTCCTAACCGACCCTCATTGCCCTACTAAACACACCTTATTGGGCCATCATTGGTCCTAAACATAACTTATTGGTTATATACACACCTTAGTGGGACTCATTAGTCCCAACTAAACACACCATATTGGGCCATAATTGGTCGTAAACACAACTTATTGGTTATATAAACACCTTATTAGGACTCATTGGTGCCAACTAACCCTCATTGTCCCTAAACCCACTTTATTGTGCCATCATTGGTCCTAAACACAACGTATTGGTTATATGCACACATTAGTGGGACTCATTGGTCCCAACTAAACACACCTTATTGGGCCATAATTGGTCGTAAACACAACTTATTGGTTATATACACACTTTATTGGGACTCATTGGTCCCAACTGACCCTCATTGCCCTTAAACACACATTATTGGGCCATCATTGGTCCTAAACATAACTTATTGGTTATATAAGACACACCTTACTAGGACTTATTGGTCCCAACCGACCCTCATTGCCCTACTAAACACTCCTTATAGGGCCATCATTGGTCCTAAACACAACTTATTGGTTATATACACACCTTAGTGGGACTCATTAGTACCAACTAAACACACATTATTGGGCCATCATTGGTCCTAAACACAACTTATTGGTTATATACACACCTTACTAGGACTTATTGGTCCTAACCGACCCTCATTGCCCTACTAAACACACCTTATTGGGCCATCATTGGTCCTAAACATAACTTATTGGTTATATACACACCTTAGTGGGACTCATTAGTCCCAACTAAACACACCATATTGGGCCATAATTGGTCGTAAACACAACTTATTGGTTATATAAACACCTTATTAGGACTCATTGGTGCCAACTAACCCTCATTGTCCCTAAACCCACTTTATTGTGCCATCATTGGTCCTAAACACAACGTATTGGTCATATACACACATTAGTGGGACTCATTGGTCCCAACTAAACACACCTTTTTGGGCCATAATTGGTCGTAAACACAACTTATTGGTTATATACACACTTTATTGGGACTCATTGGTCCCAACGGACCCTCATTGCCCTTAAACACACATTATTGGGCCATCATTGGTCCTAAACACAACTTATTGGTTATATAAGACACACCTTACTAGGACTTATTGGTCCCAACTGACCCTCATTGCCCTACTAAACACTCCTTATAGGGCCATCATTGGTCCTAAACACAACTTATTGGTTATATACACACCTTAGTGGGACTCATTAGTACCAACTAAACACACATTATTGGGCCATCATTGGTCCTAAACACAACTTATTGGTTATATAAGACACACCTTACTAGGACTTATTGGTCCTAACCGACCCTCATTGCCCTATTAAACACACCTTATTGGGCCATCATTGGTCCTAAACACAACTTATTGGTTATATACACACCTTAGTGGGACTCATTAGTCCCAACTAAACACACCATTATTGGGCCATCATTGGTCCTAAACACAACTTATTGGTTATATACACACCTTACTAGGACTTATTGGTGCCTAACCAACCCTCATTGCCCTACTAAACACACCTTATTGCGCCATCATTGGTCCTAAACATAACATATTGGTTATATACACACCTTAGTGGGACTCATTAGTCCCAACTAAACACACCATATTGGGCCATAATTGGTCGTAAACACAACTTATTGGTTATATAAACACCTTATTAGGACTCATTGGTTCCAACTAACCCTCGTTGTCCCTAAACCCACTTTAATGTGCCATGATTGGTCCTAAACACAACGTATTGGTTATATGCACACATTAGTGGGACTCTTTGGTCCCAACTAAACACACCTTATTGGGCCATAATTGGTCGTAAACACAACTTATTGGTTATATACACACTTTATTGTTACTCATTGGTCCCAACTGACCCTCATTGCCCTTAAACACACATTATTATGCCATCATTGGTCCTAAACATAACTTATTGGTTATATAAGACACACCTTACTAGGACTTATTGGTCCCAACCGACCATCATTGACCTACTAAACACTCCTTATAGGGCCGTCATTGGTCCTAAACACAACTTATTGGTTATATACACACCTTAGTGGGACTCATTAGTACCAACTAAACACACATTATTGGGCCATCATTGGTCCTAAACACAACTTATTGTTTATATACACACCTTACTAGGACTTATTGGTCCTAACCGACCCTCATTGCCCTACTAAACACACCTTATTGCGCCATCATTGGTCCTAAACATAACTTATTGGTTATATACACACCTTAGTGGGACTCATTAGTCCCAACTAAACACACCATTTTGGGCCATAATTGGTCGTAAACACAACTTATTGGTTATATAAACACCTTATTAGGACTCATTGGTGCCAACTAACCCTCATTGTCCCTAAACCCACTTTATTGTGCCATCATTGGTCCTAAACACAACGTATTGGTTATATGCACACATTGGTGGGACTCATTGGTCCCAACTAAACACACCTTATTGGGCCATAATTGGTCGTAAACACAACTTATTGGTTATATACACACTTTATTGGGACTCGTTGGTCCCAACTGACCTTCATTGCCCTTAAACACACATTATTGGGCCATCATTGGTCCTAAACATAACTTATTGGTTATATAAGACACACCTTACTAGGACTTATTGGTCCCAACCGACCATCATTGCCATACTAAACACTCCTTATAGGGCCATCATTGGTCCAAAACACAACTTATTGGTTATATACACACCTTAGTGGGACTCATTAGTACCAACTAAACACACATTATTGGGCCATCATTGGTCCTAAACACAACTTATTGGTTAAATACACACCTTACTAGGACTTATTGGTCCTAACCGACCCCCATTGCCCTACTAAACACACCTTATTGGGCCATCATTGGTCCTAAACATAACTTATTGGTTATATACACACCTTAGTGGGACTCATTAGTCCCAACTAAACACACCATATTGGGCCATAATTGGTCGTAAACACAACTTATTGGTTATATAAACACCTTATTAGGACTCATTGGTGCCAACTAACCCTCATTGTCCCTAAACCCACTTTATTGTGCCATCATTGGTCCTAAATACAACGTATTGGTCATATACACACATTAGTGGGACTCATTGGTCCCAACTAAACACACCTTTTTGGGCCATAATTGGTCGTAAACACAACTTATTGGTTATATACACACTTATTGGGACTCATTGGTCCCAACGGACCCTCATTGCCCTTAAACACACATTATTGGGCCATCATTGGTCCTAAACATAACTTATTGGTTATATAAGACACACCTTACTAGGACTTATTGGTCCCAACCGACCCTCATTGCCCTACTAAACACTCCTTATAGGGCCATCATTGGTCCTAAACACAACTTATTGGTTACATACACACCTTAGTGGGACTCATTAGTAACAACTAAACACATATTATTGGGCCATCATTGGTCCTAAACACAACTTATTGGTTATATACACACCTTACTACGACTTATTGGTTCTAACCGACCCTCATTGCTCTACTAAACACACCTTATTGGGCCATCATTGGTCCTAAACATAACTTATTGGTTATATACACACCTTAGTGGGACTCATTGGTCCCAACTAAACACACCATATTGGGCCATAATTGGTCGTAAACACAACTTATTGGTTATATAAACACCTTATTAGGACTCATTGGTGCCAACTAACCCTCATTGTCCCTAAACCCACTTTATTGTGCCATCATTGGTCCTAAACACAACGTATTGGTCATATACACACATTAGTGGGACTCATTGGTCCCAACTAAACACACCTTTTTGGGCCATAATTGGTCGTAAACACAACTTATTGGTTATATACACACTTATTGGGACTCATTGGTCCCAACGGACCCTCATTGCCCTTAAACACACATTATTGGGCCATCATTGGTCCAAACACAACTTATTGGTTATATAAGACACACCTTACTAGGACTTATTGGTCCCAACTGAACCTCATTGCCCTTAAACACACATTATTGGGCCATCATTGGTCCTAAGCACACTTATTGGTTATATAAGACACACCTTACTAGGACTTATTGGTCCTAACCGACCCTCATTGCCCTATTAAACACACCTTATTGGGCCATCATGTCACACCCCGGTCAACGGATTTGGATGTGAGCGAGACGGAATCATAGTCGCAGATATACAGAACAACTTCTACTAAATTCAAACGTCATTTAAAACATAACACCATTTATGTTGCAGCGGAAAGTTGTGGTGAAATGATAATGTCTTACATTTGAATAAAAGTCTTGGATTGATATTGAAATCATAAATCAGTTTATTTAAGATAGGTCGGGACTACGACTCCGGTAAAGCAGGGTCGAAAGTTACAGTGAAGCCCCATTTGCACGTCTTCCATGATAAGCTTAGATACCTGAGAAATCATGAGTTTTAAAAGGTCAACATAAAGTTGGTGAGGTTCACAGGTTTATGATTATATGATAAGTTTGTAAAAACAGTTTACAGTGTGTTGGAATAACAGTTTACGGTATGTTAGAATAACAGTTTTTGGCATGTTGGGATAACAGTTTACGGCATACTTAAATGTTACGTTGGTTTACTGTCGTGGTTGTGAGATCCTACCATGAACCTCAAATTCGAATACTAACGGATTACCCACTCATAGCATTCTATCCCAAGAATACCGAACATGCAAGAATAACTGACGTGTACCCCTTGACAATATACGAAGTCAGGATTGGAGCTACCAATCTGGGCAGGGTTGTCAACCCAAATAGATCTATTCACTAGCTATCGTTTCGAGCAGAACTAATCGAATTCAATTAATAGTGGGATTTCAGTTGTACTAACGTTTATAACGATAAAGTACCAGTTGTTTGGGATTCAGAATGGAACATGTAGTCATACGGCTAACAGGTAAACCATAACATTAAGTAAAAAGCAGTTTATCAGTTCATGATTTCTCCCCCATAAGTGTAAAACAGTTGTAAAGAAAAGGGGCCGTGAAACTCACTTGATTGAGAGGTAATGATGAATTGCCGAGTGGCAACTAGCAAGTAAAGCCCTAATAAAACATAAGACAACATGCATAAGGGTCCACATAATCATTTGAGTAACGAACGTTACCCAAATGATACCGGTCAAGTCTTGACGTATAATCCCGTTTGTAGCGTTTGAAAACCCGTCAGTTAATCAGTTTAAAATCAGTAAATGCTAATGTTCATGTATGAAAGCATTTATGTAATTAGAATACAAGAATTGAACATGTGGTCACGTATCATGAAGACCAGTTCAATCGAGTCTTGAATATTGTTTTAGATAATAATATTTATTATTATTTTTAAGTTCGCTCGATCGATTGGATAATTAATCGCGTTAAGTTATAATATATATAACTAGGGTTGATAATTATTATCGAAATAATTATTCTAACTTGTTGGAATAATTTATCAAATTATTACAAGTTAAAGATTTAATGATTAAACAAAAGTAGGTAAATATTAGAGGTTATTTTAATATTAAACTCATGTTTTGAAAATTAGGGTCTTGAGTTAATGTAAATATAATTATTGTTAAAATAATTATATTAAAAAAAACCAAAATGATTTTAACTCAAATTAGGGTTTCTAAAATTCATAAGGATAATTATTTGCTGAAAATAATTATTTACGATTTATTACGTCGTAAAACATTTTTAAATCGTTTAAAGATTTCGTTTCAATTCCAAACGTTTAAAAATAAACATTTGATCTGGTTAAAACGTTTTGATTATTTTGATTTATTTAAAATAATCAAAAATATGTTTTTCATAGTTTCTATAAGTCTTTTGATTTTAATTTTATAAAATCATTTCTAAATAACTTTATTTATCAAATAAAGTTAGAGTTTTAAATTTAAAGACTTTTTATAGAATATTCTCAAGATAGAACATTTTCACTTTTTGTATAAAATCTAAGATTTATACTTTTTATGTCTAGTGACATAAATATGTTCTTTTATCATTTTTGATATAAAATATACATGTATATATTTTTTTCCATTTTTACTTTTATAAAATCCAAAACAAGCAATTAAGTCTTGTGTTTTTAGATATTATATCTTTATAAAATGTGACCATTTTATATATAATTTCCATGGTATCATTTTATGGTTTAATTTATCCAAGTAATTTTTATAAAATTACCGACATTGTTATTAAACAATAATAATTCATTTAAAATGTTTAAGCCATGATTTGATGTCCAAAGATTAAGTGCACACATCTAACTTCTATATTAATTTCATGTATGTCACTAAAGGTCGTTTGTTCATGTTAATTGTCATTAGCATATATTAACTTATAAACAAGATGCTTAACAATTAAAATTACAATCGACGATTCTAACCATTTATAACATATCAATACATGATTATATCACTTATAACCATGCAAAAACATATAAAATCATCAAATAACCAAGCATATACATTTTCAAACCTTACATCTCTAAGGTTTAAAGAAAATAAAAGAAGGAAAATGTAGTTCGGTGTTTTTGATCGTTTAAAAAGGAAGGGTTTTAACGGTTCGATTGTCAAGACTCGGGGATCGTTTGGGAACGTAACAAAACATAAACGAAATGGTTAGAAGACTCACAACGGAGAACGAAAGAAAACTAAGAAAAGGTGGCGGTGGCGGAGCTTGGCGTCGCAGCAGCTCCGGCAGCAGCGATCTCCGGCCGTCAGGGGGCTGCACCACGGCAGTAGTACGGCGACGGTGGGGTGTGTTTGTGGCTGTCGCGCACAGGGAAACGGAGGAGAAGGAGGGTGGTAGTGGGGGGCTGTGGTTGATGGCGGTGGTTGATGGTGGTGGTGGTTGGTAGCTCACGACAGGAAGGAGAAGAGGGGGAAGGGTGGTGGCGGCTGAGGTGAAGGTGGCGGAGCTGTGGTTGTTTTGGCAGGATAATAAAGAAAAAAGGAGGAGAGGTGGCGCCGGTTCAAGGTGGTGGTGGCTGTGGCAGCAGCGATGCAGGGTGGCGGTGGGTTTATGGTGGTGCCGGCTGGGGTATATGGTGGTGTGTTGTTTTACTCCTTCATTCTTATATATATATATATATATATATATATATATATATATATATATATATAGGGGAAGGATCCTATGAAAACCCTTTATTTTGTGAAAACGTGAAAACCACTTTAAAACCTACATAACTTCTTTATACGTTAATGTTTATTCATGAAATTTGCGCCAAATGTCTTAGAATTACGTTATCTATAACTCTGGAAAAGAATATTTATAAAAAAAAACGTAAAAAAAAACGTTTTTTTTTTTCCGTTTTTGGTACACATGTGTACCATCATCACTACTACTACACAAAAACGAATTATAAAGTATAAAAACACTCCTTATGTTAAAAATATATTAAAAACATACTAAAAACAATAAAACATTTATGTTACGAATGATAATTAAACATAGTACACATGTGTAGCAATACTTAAAAAATCATAAAATGTTATTTTTTTCTTTAGATATAAAGATAATAAAACTAAAATAATTAGGGTGCAATTTCCTTTTAAAACTATTAGTAACTCATATTAAATTTTGAGTTTTTTTATTGTGGTACACATGTGTACCAAAAACGAAAAAAAAAAATAAAAAAAACGTTTTTTTTTGTTTTTGGTTTTTATAGAATTAAAGATAACGTAATTCTAAGACTTTTGGCGTAAATTTCATGAAAAAACATTAACGTATGAAAAAGTTATAAAGGATTTAAAGTGGTTTTCACGTTTTCACAAAATAAATGGGTTTTCACACGATCCTAATCCTATATATATATATATATATATATATATATATATATATATATATATATATATATATATATACATATATGTGAGTGTCTTTTATTTAGAAAGAAAAGAGAGTAGGTAACTAGTGGACTTGCTGTTCGACAGAAAGAAAGAAAAAGGGGGGAGAGAAGGGTGGTAAAAGTAAGGGTCTTGAGTTGGTAAGGTGTGTGGTTAGGAGGTAGGGTGGTGTGGCCATATCCTCCTCCACATTCTTTTAAGTTTTTTTTTATTAATAAGTATCTCCTACTCTTTTGTTTTTATAAACTTTGAGTATGTAAGTGACAAGCTTTTATAAAATTTCTTGAGTTTTATAAAATTGTTTATGCTTTAAAAATCTTGTGTACAGTATATAAAAGATTTGAGATAACATAATTCATAACTTTCATAAATAATAAAAGTATAAAAATTTTATAGGTTCATGGTAAATTTTTATAAAGATAATGAGTGGTAACAATTTTTATAAAAATTGTAAAGTTGATGGGCCAATGTTAATAAAATTAATCCATTTTATTTGGGCTTAATCTTGGGCCAAAACTTTTAGAAGAAAAGTGTAATCGGGTCGGTTTGTTGGTTATGGACCGTACGGGTCCAAACGGGGCCGGTTCGAGGCCCGGGCCCGTTGTGAATCGGTTGGGTTCACGGATCGCCACGATGTATCGGAACATTACGTTTGAGTAATGGGTCAAGGTTTCGGTTTCGATTTCATTGTTTTAGGCTTATTGGGCCTATTGGGCCAAGCCGGGCCCAATTGGGTGTTCGGTTAGAGTTTGGCTTAAGTCTTGACAACAAATTCAGTTTGTGATGTTTTTATTTCATAAAAACAATTGTTCGAGTCGGTTATAACAGTTTTTTCAGAATTCGGATATAGTTTTCAGTTTTGTACACAGGTTACAGTTTACGTTTTCAGTTTTGTCAGTTCGCAACAGTTTCAAGCTCAACCATCCAGATTGTTTAAAACCGAATAGTTTTAAACATACGATCGCTTATCAGTTTGCTGTGTCGGTTATATAAACGTACGACACCAGTTCCGGATAAAATATAAAAATACATTTTATATTTAATTTCTTGTTATTGAAGTTCCATAATTAATCCATAGAATCTCTATGAAATTTATGGGTATAGGCTTCTAGTACAAACGTGGGATTAGGTTTACGTCATCAATTAACAGTTTAAACAGAAATCAGATCGGTTAAATCACATTAATACCTAATTAAAAGTCAAAGTAAAGGGGTTTGACCTAGGGTTCCGGACGAGGTGTCACATTCTCCCCCAGTTAGAAGAATTTCGTCCCGAAATTCAGTTCTTGATCACTGGTTGTTTGTGACGTTTCCGAAAAGTCGAGGATATTTCAGACGCATTTGATCCTCGCGTTCCCAAGTGTGCTCTGGACCTCGCCGCGAGTTCCAGTACACTTTGACCATGGGAAATGCGACTATGTTTCGTTCTCTTCAGGTCTCGGTCAAGTATCTCGACTGGTTCCTCAATAACGCGAAGTGTTTCGTCAACTTGAATTTCGTCAAGTGGGACGACAAGCGTTCCATCTTTCTTCTTCACGAATAAAACGGGAGCACCCCACGGGGAGTGGTTTCGACAAATGAAGCCCTTATCTAGCAACTCTTGCAGTTAGCTAGATAACTCTCGCATTTCAGATAGTGCCAGTCGGTAAGGGGACCTGGAAACGGGGCGGCTCTGGGTGTTAGGTCGATGCGAAACTCTACTTGCCGTGCTGGAGATAAGCCTGGCAAGTCTTCTGGAAAGACTTCCTGGTGTTCGCAGACGATAGGAACGTCTTCGACGCGCTTCTCTTTCGGTTTCTTCTCAGTGACTTGAGCTAGAATGGCATGGCATCCGTTGTGGAGGAATTTCTGTGCCTTTATACAAGATATGATATTTAGCTTGGCTTCACTCATTCCGTCTTGTACGTTCAGAGTGTTGCCGTCTGCTAACGGCACTCAAACCATTTTCTCATGACACATAATTTCTGCATGGTTCTTTGCTAACCAATCCATTCCAATGGCTACATTGAAACTTCCTCAATCAACGGGCATTGAGTCGATGCCGAAACAATGGTCAGTGGGTAGTCTGGGTAGATCACCCCGGTTTCTGTCAAATCCCCATTTGCTAATTCTATTTCAAACTTAGCGTCTAGGGAAACAAGGCGATTTCAAGTAATTAACTAAAATCGAGAGACACAAGTCTCTGTCGACACCAGTATTGAATAAAACAGAGGTATAATTACTATTTAGCAGGAACGTACCCGTCTCCGTGTTGGGGTCACGGCGGGCGTCTCTAGCATTGATCATGAAAGCTCTTCCTCTAGCATGGTTAGCATCTTGATTCTTCGCCTTTGGACATTCCTTTTTGTAATGGCTAATTTCCTCGCAATCGTAGCACGTGCGATTTGGGCATTCGCGTGCTACATGTCTTTTAACCTTGGAGATGTTATAGTAGACATTACCATAATCGATAGTGTGGTGTAGGTTGCATTTGGAGCATAGAGGTGCTGTACCGGTGTAACCGGTCCTTCGGGCAGGGGTAACAGCTCACGGAACCTCTAAAATGTGTAGGTTGTGATTCATAAAGTCCTTTTATGAACATTCACGAGGGCTTACAGTGTTAGGTTAAAACATTTAACACAATCTGGTGGAATTGTAGTCTGGTGTTTTCTAACCTTGGTTAATTCGTTCATACTGCGCGCCCCATCGTCCGTGTGACGTTGGGTTGCAGTAGTAGCGACGGTTTCAGTAACGCGTTGAGCAATCGATTCGTCGATCACAACAGTGCTCAAGGGCGGAGGAGGCGAAGCGTTTTCGTTGGCTCGGCGTCTAGGCGGTATACCTTCGCTTTAAGTTACTAATGTCAACATAAAGGAAAGTCTAGATTATATGTGAATGGGGTTATTACATGCGCGAGAATAATTGCCACGACATACATCCATGGTTCCAAAATATGACGCGCGCAAGCACGACCAAGAAACAGGAAGTAGAGGGGAACATCATACGCGTATAAGCGACATGATAAAAACAATATAACGACAACAACAGTGATGAGATCAATCCTAAAGGTGGAAATGATAATCATAATGCTAGTTTCCGTTACCACCATATTAACTGGTAGAATATACGATAGTCAGAAGAGGATAAGTCTTCATTCTGGGTTCGCAGTCCCATTGCAACAAAATATGTAAATATTTTTCATTGCAAAAATGAGGGATCAAAAGTCTAGATTCTAAATCAAGCCATCTAGAGTGGCGGGGATCCAGAGGGCATAGTTAAGGTGGTGGTGATCTGAGCAGTGAGGTTCATGTAACTGAACACTCGCCCAGGGATTTCCTCTAGGTAAGCGACTCTTGTCTGGAGGGAGTCGTTGGCCAACCGCATATCGGTGTTGTCCATATTGACACCACTCATGTGAGCATGTAGTGACTCCATAACACCCAGTGTGGAAGCCTGGTGATGCTCCATGGCGGTTGGACGGGTCTCTAGTGTTGCCAGATCGGTCTAGGTGGGGAGTCTAGTGATCTCATCGTCGATCACTCCAAAGGCTTGTTCGTGACATCTCCGGCATGTCACCAGTGGTAGTGGTCGCACTGCCAGTGGCAACGGTGGAAATCGGGTGGTTCGAGGAATCGTCTGAGAGACGGGGTCATAATGGTTTCAGAAAACTTGATGGTAATGAGGACTTGTCGGACTGTACCGATGGTGAGAATGTCCTGCGCTAGGCTAGACAGTTTATGGTCCTCAAGTGAAGGTGTGTACTCAGACACGACTGTGTCTTTTCCAGAGGAATCAGATATGCAGATGACTTCTTCGGAAGTCATCTCTACGATAATATTCCATGAGATAATATAGTTGGTAACATGGAAACAACATCTAGAATAAAAGGTATAAATGTACCAGTTGCAGTAATAATAACTCATATATGTAAAGCATAAGTTAACGCAACCAATATGATGAGGAATTGGTCTTGCGTGCAAACGGTAGCTTCGGAGCGGGTTATAGTCCAGGTATGGTTTTTGTTTATTTGTTTAACCTAGTTCGCTATAACCACGGCTCTGATACCAATCTGTCACACCCCGGTCAACGGATTTGGATGTGAGCGAGACGGAATCATAGTCGCAGATATACAGAACAACTTCTACTAAATTCAAACGTCATTTAAAACATAACACCATTTATGTTGCAGCGGAAAGTTGTGGTGAAATGATAATGTCTTACATTTGAATAAAAGTCTTGGAGTGATATTGAAATCATAAATCAGTTTATTTAAGATAGGTCGGGACTACGACTCCGGTAAAGCAGGGTCGAAAGTTACAGTGAAGCCCCATTTGCACGTCTTCCATGATAAGCTTAGATACCTGGGAAATCACGAGTTTTAAAAGGTCAACATAAAGTTGGTGAGGTTCACAGGTTTATGATTATATGATAAGTTTGTAAAAACAGTTTACAGTGTGTTGGAATAACAGTTTACGGTATGTTGGAATAACAGTTTTTGGCATGTTGGGATAACAGTTTATGGCATACTTAAATGTTACGTTGGTTTACTGTCGTGGTTGTAAGATCCTACCATGAACCTCAAATTCGAATACTAACGGATTACCCACTCATAGCATTCTATCCCAAGAATACCGAACAGGCAAGAATAACTGACGTGTACCCCTTGACAATATACGAAGTCAGGATTGGAGCTACCAATCTGGGCAGGGTTGTCAACCCAAATAGATCTATTCACTAGTTATCGTTTCGAGCAGAACTAATCGAATTCAATTAATAGTGGGATTTCAGTTGTACTAACGTTTATAACGATAAAGTACCAGTTGTTTGGGATTCAGAATGGAACATGTAGTCATACGGCTAACAGGTAAACCATAACATTAAGTAAAAAACAGTTTATCAGTTCATGATTTCTCCCCCATAAGTGTAAAACAGTTGTAAAGAAAAGGGGCCGTGAAACTCACTTGATTGAGAGGTAATGATGAATTGCCGAGTGGCAACTAGCAAGTAAAGCCCTAATAAAACATAAGACAACATGCATAAGGGTCCACATAATCATTTGAGTAACGAACGTTACCCAAATGATACCGGTCAAGTCTTGACGTATAATCCCGTTTGTAGCGTTTGAAAACCCGTCAGTTAATCAGTTTAAAATCAGTAAATGCTAATGTTCATGTATGAAAGCATTTATGTAATTTGAATACAAGAATTGAACATGTGGTCACGTATCATGAAGACCAGTTCAATCGAGTCTTGAATATTGTTTTAGATAATAATATTTATTATTATTTTTAAGTTCGCTCGATCGATTGGATAATTAATCGCGTTAAGTTATAATATATATATAATTAGGGTTGATAATTATTATCGAAATAATTATTCTAACTTGTTGGAATAATTTATCAAATTATTACAAGTTAAAGATTTAATGATTAAACACAAGTAGGTAAATATTAGAGGTTATTTTAATATTAAACTCATGTTTTGAAAATTAGGGTCTTGAGTTAATGTAAATATAATTATTGTTAAAATAATTATATTAAAAAAAAAACCAAAATGATTTTAACTCAAATTAGGGTTTCTAAAATTCATAAGGATAATTATTTGCTGAAAATAATTATTTACGATTTATTACGTCGTAAAACATTTTTAAATCGTTTAAAGATTTCGTTTCAATTCCAAACGTTTAAAAATAAACATTTGATCTGGTTAAAACGTTTTGATTATTTTGATTTATTTAAAATAATCAAAAATATGTTTTTCATAGTTTCTATATATCTTTTGATTTTAATTTTATAAAATCATTTCTAAATAACTTTATTTATCAAATAAAGTTAGAGTTTTAAATTTAAAGACTTTTTATAGAATATTCTCAAGATAGAACATTTTCACTTTTTGTATAAAATCTAAGATTTATACTTTTTATGTCTAGTGACATAAATATGTTCTTTTATCATTTTTGATATAAAATATACATGTATATATTTTTTTCCATTTTACTTTTATAAAATCCAAAACAAGCATTTAAGTCTTGTGTTTTTAGATATTATATCTTTATAAAATGTGACCATTTTATATATAATTTCCATGGTATCATTTTATGGTTTAATTTATCCAAGTAATTTTTATAAAATTACCGACTTTGTTATTAAACAATAATAATTCATTTAAAATGTTTAAGCCATGATTTGATGTCCAAAGATTAAGTGCACACATCTAACTTCTATATTAATTTCATGTATGTCACTAAAGGTCGTTTGTTCATGTTAATTGTCATTAGCATATATTAACTTATAAACAAGATGCTTAACAATTAAAATTACAATCAACGATTCTAACCATTTATAACATATCAATACATGATTATATCACTTATAACCATGCAAAAACATATAAAATCATCAAATAACCAAGCATATACATTTTCAAACCTTACATCTCTAAGGTTTAAAGAAAATAAAAGAAGGAAAATGTAGTTCGGTGTTTTTGATCGTTTAAAAAGCAAGGGTTTTAACGGTTCGATTGTCAAGACTCGGGGATCGTTTGGGAACGTAACAAAACATAAACGAAATGGTTAGAAGACTCACAACGGAGAACGAAAGAAAACTAAGAAAAGGTGGCGGTGGCGGAGCTTGGCGTCGCAGCAGCCTCCGGTAGCAGCTCCGGCAGCAGCGATCTCCGGCCGTCAGGGGGCTGCACCACGGCAGTAGTACGGCGATGGTGGGGTGTGTTTGTGGCTGTCGGGCACAAGGAAACGGAGGAGAAGGAGGGTGGCAGTGGGGGGCTGTGGTTGATGGCGGTGGTTGGTAGCTCACGACAGGAAGGAGAAGAGGGGGAAGGGTGGTGGCGACTGAGGTGAAGGTGGCGGAGCTGTGGTTGTTTTGGCAGGAAAATAAAGAAAAAAGGAGGAGAGGTGGCGCCGGTTCAAGGTGGTGGTGGCTGTGGCAGCAGCGATGCAGGGTGGCGGTGGGTTTATGGTGGTGCCGGCTGGGGTAGATGGTGGTGTGTTGTTTTACTCCTTCATTCTTATATATATATATATATATATATATATATATATATATATATATACATATATGTGAGTGTCTTTTTTTAGAAAGAAAAGAGAGTAGGTAACTAGTGGACTTGCTGTTCGACAGAAAGAAAGAAAAAGGGGGGAGAGAAGGGTGGTAAAAGTTGTAGGGATATGATCATGTAATAGTAAACGTATGTCTGGAAAGTATTTAAGCCTACGGGGTCACACGTCTCGACACTGTTGTATTTATATTAATTAATTAGTTAATTAATATTAATCGCGAACATTTAACGAAGTATCGTTGATAACTGACTGTTAATTGTTAACTGAGGGGGTTAGTTGTAAATAAGAGAGTTGTAATTAGATTACAAGTGGGTAAGGCTTTAGATAAGCCTATAGGGCCGATTTCGGCAATATGGGTTATCTAAACCCTAACTTGTTTATCAAGATTATCTAATCTATAAATAGACTCTATGGGTTTAAGGATTAGATGTTAGTTGGATAAACCCTAATCTCTCTTCCTCTCCTTCTCGAATTCGGCAATCAAGAATAACCCAAGGGAGGTTCGATTCTTGTGTGGTTCGACCAAAGCTATAAAGGAGTTGTTCGTGATCGAGTACTAGCATACGAGCAATCGGTGTGTCGTGTGTGCGATCGTAGAGGGATTTACTTCAAATCCTCGTGGAATCTTCTCTTGCTGAGCTAATAAGGTACATGTTCTATATTCGGTTAGTTAATTAATTCATAGGATTCTTTCCGCTGCGTACTCGTGTTTAATTGATAAATCGTTATATAACCCAACAGTGGTATCACGAGCCACCTATGATTTTAATTAATTACCGGGAATAAAACTTGGAAGGGGGGTAACCAAAACAAGATTCTAGCTTTTCGATTCATTAAAAAAATCGTGTTTTACAATTGGAAAAGGTTTCGCAATTGGTAAAAACGAAAAAAAAAAAAAAAATTCGATGAAATAGGACTTTTCGACCCGATCGAAAAGTCCCTGATCGAAAAACCACTTCTCGACCCGATCGGAAACCCTTGTTTTCCGATCGGAAAGCCTTATTCCGGATCGAAAACCCTTGATTTCCGATCGGAAAGGCTTTTCGACCAGATCGAAAAGTGTCCGATCGGAAAGGTTCCGATCGGAAAGGCTTTTCCGACCCACTCGAAAACCCTGTTTCGATCGAAAACCTCTGCTTTCCGATCGTAAACTCTAATTTTGGATCGAAAACCTCTTGACGAATCGGAAACCCTAATTTTAGTTCTAAAATTTGATTTTTGTGATCTAAAAAATTTTAAATCCAAGTTTTTATTAATTATTAGATAATTGTTATGAACAACATGTTGTACCTTTAAACTTTAAAGTGTTAAAAAGAAGTAAAAACCATGATGTTTCATGCAAATCGTTCATGGTTATTACTTATATCAAAGAGGATTAAAATTAAAATTATATGTGATAATTAGAAACCCTAAGATTATGTGATTATATGTGATAATTGTGACATAAGTAAAGGTTTTATTGCAAATTTGTTTTGTGAAAATTGAAATTTGCTAAATATCTATTGAAATATGATTTTGTTTGTAAAATAAAATTTGTGTCCTGAGAATTCAAAAGAAACACCGGCTCACCCATTTGAACATACTCTAAGAGAGGTATAAGTCGGGTTGCCATGCTTCCCTAAAGGGGTAGGTTTTTAATTGCAATGTGCAAACCTCACCCCTACGCTTCTTTGTGTGTTGCAAATGGAGCTACCGAGCTCTTTTGAGTTGGATGACAAACTAAGAATTTTATAAACATATTATGTGGTGAAGGTGTGCATGAACCTCCACACATAACTATTTTGATAACATATCAAAATTGATTTGACCCAATAAACTTAAGTCTTTGCCACCCACCTTGAAAGGACACCTGAGGATGTCATCTTACTCATTGGTACACAATGGTAAAATGATATTCGCATGGCAAATTCCCACTCATTGGTACACAATGGTGGACAATTTGTGCGTTCTTGGTTGGACGACTTAAAGCGAGCCAGGCGGTGAGACCCTTGGCCCGTGGCAAAAGATGGGATGAAACATGACTACAAATCACTTGGTGCAAGTTGTAGGTCCCATAAAATCTAGGAATTGTATTTGGAATACAATTATTGATCGTCACTTACCTGTTGAATGCATCATTTCTAGCAGATCAACTGATGAAATGATGGCAGGTCAATAGGATCCTAGCCTTAATAAGCTTAATTGTTTAAAGTGTTTAAACATTGGGTAATTAAAATTATTAAGGAATTAATTATCGAAAATACTGATTTTTGAACTTAATCTGTTTTGTAGATGACAACGAATCCTCCTCAAAACAATGTTGGTCATGCTTTTCGTCAAATGTTTGAAAGAGAAAAGCTGAATGGATCTAACTTCAATGACTGGTACCGTCAACTGAGGATTGTCCTTAGAGTTGAACGGAGGACCGATGTCCTTGAACATCATTGGCCGACCGAGCCAGCTGCTGATGCTTCTGCTGAAGAGAAAGCGTTCTACAATGCAGAGTATAGCAGATACGACGAGGTTGCTTGCATGATGATCTCGAGTATGACTCCTGATCTTCAGAAGCAATACGAGTTTCATACACCTTGTGATATGATCAAAGAGCTAAAGAAGATGTATGAAAAACAAGCTGGTGTCGAATTGTTCGACCTAGTTGTGGAACTCCATGACTTGAAGCTTGAAACTGGAAAATCGGTCAGTAGTCATGTGCTCAAAATGAAGAGCTACTTTGACAAACTGGAATCGCTCAATTATGGGTATAATCGGGCTGTTGCTGTTGGCATGATCCTCAAATCTCTTACGAAGGATTTTGAGGGTTTTGTGCGCAACTACAACATGCATAGTATGACTAAGACTATACCTGAGCTTCATGCTATGCTAGTCGAGTATGAAAAGACGATTCCTAAAAAGGCCACTGAAACACCCCAAGTTCTTATGATCAAAGGGGGAAAGATCCAAAAGGCTAAACGACCGCAAAAGGCGAAGGGCAAGTATGATGGTAAGGGAAAAGGCAAGGCAGTTGCGCTTGTTCCCAAAACCAAGCAAACCCCTCCGGCCGCAAAAGAGCATCCGGCTAAAGACCAGATCTGTCACCATTGTGGTGAAGTTGGACACTGGAAGAGGAACTGTCCTACCTATCTAGCTGAGTTGATGAAGAAGAAAAAGAATACTAGCGGGGCTAGTACTTCAGGTATCTTCACAATTGAATTATTTTCCTTTTCTAAGTGTGATTCATGGGTGTATGACACCGGCTGTGGAACTCACATCTGTAATTCGTTACAGGGTCTTAGAAAAAGGAGGAAACTGAAGCCTGGAGCTTTGCAGCTGTTCGTTGGAAATGGTTTGCCAGCAGCTGTGGAAGCTATAGGAGAATTTCATTTAATTCTGCCTTCTGGGTTATCCATTGTATTAGACAATTGTCATTATGCACCTTCTATCACTAGAGGTGTTATTTCAGTTTCTCTGTTGAAAAACCAAGGATACATTAATGTTTTTAATGATATCAGTATTTCAGTTTCTAAAAATAATGTTCATTATTTTGATGCTATTCCTTGTGATGGTATTTATGAAATTGATATGCATGGTTGTGTTTCAAATAATTCAATGTACACAGTTAGCAAACGAGCCAAAACTGTTTTGGACTCTACCTATCTATGGCACTGTCGTCTTGCCCATGTTGGCAAAAATCGCATTGAAAGACTTCAACGTGAAGGGATCTTACAATCAAATGATGAATCATTTGATCAATGCGTTTCCTGTATCTCAGGAAAGATGACAAGAAAACCCTTTCCGAACAAGCCGCAAAGGGCAAAAGAGCTACTTGGACTCATCCATACTGATGTATGTGGCCCATTTAGACATGTGTCAAGAAAAGGTGCTAGCTACTTCGTAACTTTCACGGATGATTTCAGCCGTTATGGTTATGTTTACTTGCTTAAACATAAACATGAGGTATTTGAAACATTCAAAGAGTTCAAGAACGAAGTTGAAAATCAACTCGGTAAGACCATCAAGATCCTTAGATCGGATCGTGGTGGAGAATACCTAAGCCAAGAGTTTAAGGATTATCTTAAAGCGTGTGGAATTGTCCAGCAGCTTACTCCTCCTTATACTCCTCAGCATAATGGAGTGTCTGAGAGGAGGAATCGAACCTTACTAGAGATGGTGAGGTCGATGATGAACCTTACAACTCTCCCATTATCATTTTGGGATTTTGCTCTAGAAACCGCTGTACGCGTTCTAAATATGGTTCCAACCAAGAAGGTTGAAAAGACACCATATCAATTATGGCATGGAGAAGTCCCTGTGTTGTCTTACTTAAGAGTCTGGGGATGTGAGGCACTTGTGAAGCGTGATACGCCTGACAAATTACAACCCAGGACTACTAAGTGCATCTTCGTGGGATACCCAAAGGAAACAATGGGTTACTACTTCTATAATCCTTCCGAAAACACTGTTCGTGTTGCTCGATATGCTGAATTCTTTGAAAAGAATTTTATAGCTCAAGAGAACAGTGGGAGAATTGTAGAACTACTAGAAGATGTGTCACCTTCTGAAACAACTAGCAATCATCAACTTGGGGGGGGAAAGTTCAAAGTGATGAACCTCAAGTCGATGATGTTGCAATTCCACTTCGTAGATCCGAAAGGACCGTACGTGAACCGGATAGATGGATTGGTCTAGTCGAATCCGAGGATAACGTATCAGGAGATCTCAATGAGCCTCCGAACTTCAAAGCTGCATTATCAGATCCGGAATCTGACAAATGGCTTGAAGCAGCGAACGTGGAAATGCAATCCATGCAAGATAACCACGTTTGGACCCTGGTTGATCTTCCTCCTAACGCAAGAACCGTTGGGAGTAAATGGCTCTTCAAGAAGAAGACCGACATGGATGGAAATGTACACACCTATAAAGCTCGTCTCGTGGCGAAAGGTTATACTCAACGTTTTGGCGTTGACTATGATGAGACCTTTTCACCAGTAGCAGACATTAGAGCCATTAGGATTCTCTTAGCCATAGCAGCGTACTATGACTTTGAGATATGGCAAATGGATGTTAAGACTGCCTTCTTAAATGGTTACTTGGATGAAGAAGTCTATATGGATCAACCTGAAGGGTTCATTGATCCAAAACATCCCAACCAAGTATGCAAGCTTCAAAGGTCCATTTATGGACTAAAGCAAGCATCGAGGAGTTGGAATAAACGGTTTGATGAAGAAATCAAAAAGTTTGGTTTCGTTCAGAATCCCGATGAGCCATGTGTATATCGCAAAGCTAGTGGGAGTAATGTTACTTTCCTTGTCTTATATGTAGATGACATATTGATAATAGGAAAACACATTCCAATGTTGCAAGATGTAAAATCCCATCTTGGAAAGTGTTTTGCTATGAAAGACTTGGGAGAAGCAGCATTCATTCTTGGAATCAAGATCTATAGAGATAGAACTAAGCGGTTGATTGGACTAAGTCAAAGTGCTTATATTGATAAGATCTTGAAGCGATTCAAGATGGAGAATTCCAAGCGTGGTATAGTACCAATGCAGGAAGGACTTGGTCTGTCGGTCAAACAAAGTGCTTCTACACCTGATGAGGTGAAGCGTATGCAAAGAGTCCCTTATGCTTCGGCTGTAGGATCTATAATGTATGCGGTGAGATGCACTAGACCCGATATAGCGTTCGCGCAAAATATCGTTAGCCGTTATCAACAGAATCCAGGTGAAAGTCACTGGACTGCTGTTAAGACCATTCTCAAGTACCTACGAGCTACTAGAGATTTGTTTTTAGTGTATGGGGGAAATCCAGATCAAGAGCTCAAAGTGACCGGATACTGTGATGCTGGATTTCAGACTGATAGAGATGACACGAAGTCTCAGTCTGGGTACGTCTTCGTTATGAATGGAGGCGCTGTGGATTGGAAAAGCAAGAAACAAACCACAGTTGCTATGTCTGCAACAGAGTCTGAGTACATTGCTGCTTCAGAAGCTGCAATGGAGGCTGTCTGGATAAGGAAGTATATTTGTGGGCTTGATGTGATCCCTACAAGTAACTTACCTATCGACATGTACTGCGATAACTCGGGTGCATTAGTCATCGCCAAAGAACCTGGAGTTCAGAAGGGCGCCAGACACTATGCCAGGAGATATCACTATGTTCGTGAACAGGTCGAACTGGGTGAAATCAGATTACTCAAAGTTCACACAGATGTTAACTTAGCTGATCCTTTCACGAAAGCTTTGTCGAGGCCGAAGCTTGAAAGGCATGCCGAGGGCATGGGACTTAAATTAGTTAGTTAAATCATGTATGTCTGATGTTCGGTATTTGGATAAAGGACGTTAAACAATTTCTGTTTATATAATGAAATAAAGTATTTGATATGTTTGATTTCATTTAATGGTTAAGTTGTGTCCCATATTTGCATGTTTAATCCTTGAGTGCTTATCAAGTATTCTAAATTGTCCATTGTCGATTAACTATGTGGGAGCATAGTTAAACTAAGACAAAATCTGAGTGATTGGTTAGGATGGTCCCACCAAACTCACATGGTATTCATTGGATGCATACTGGACAGACCCACTAACGAATTGTCACTTTATGGATCGGCGTCATTAAGTGAAATTCGTAAATGGTTGCTTTATTTATCCTTAGACTTGAGATACAAGCAGGTCATGCATGTATGGATTGCACTTACTTGATATAGGTCTAACTATCCTGAATAAGGTAGTACAGAAGAGCTATTTTCAGTAAGTGTAGTGAAGTATGTGACTTGGCACGTGTAGTCAAGAGGATTTGTTCCTTCAGCTTTGTGCTGAAGCAGATACCACTGGGCCCCTCATTGGACTAATTAAGATGTTTGCATGGCCGTGCCCAAATGAAATCTAGAGATGTCTCGATTTGCAATTTGGTAATCTTAAGTTAGTTGTGAGAATGAGAAACAGAATCGTTAAAGTATGAAATGACTTGATCCATATTCATATTTAACACGGTATCGGTAACAAAGGGATAGTAAATGACTGTACCATTTAAATACACTTTGAGAAACTGTACTTAAATATTTCTGGGAGCATTGGCGTGTTGCTAGACGCTAACCAATGTTATTGCCTTTACTATTGCAAGCTCAAGTGGGAGCTGTAGGGATATGATCATGTAATAGTAAACGTATGTCTGGAAAGTATTTAAGCCTACGGGGTCACACGTCTCGACACTGTTGTATTTATATTAATTAATTAGTTAATTAATATTAATCGCGAACATTTAACGAAGTATCGTTGATAACTGACTGTTAATTGTTAACTGAGGGGGTTAGTTGTAAATAAGAGAGTTGTAATTAGATTACAAGTGGGTAAGGCTTTAGATAAGCCTATAGGGCCGATTTCGGCAATATGGGTTATCTAAACCCTAACTTGTTTATCAAGATTATCTAATCTATAAATAGACTCTATGGGTTTAAGGATTAGATGTTAGTTGGATAAACCCTAATCTCTCTTCCTCTCCTTCTCGAATTCGGCAATCAAGAATAACCCAAGGGAGGTTCGATTCTTGTGTGGTTCGACCAAAGCTATAAAGGAGTTGTTCGTGATCGAGTACTAGCATACGAGCAATCGGTGTGTCGTGTGTGCGATCGTAGAGGGATTTACTTCAAATCCTCGTGGAATCTTCTCTTGCTGAGCTAATAAGGTACATGTTCTATATTCGGTTAGTTAATTAATTCATAGGATTCTTTCCGCTGCGTACTCGTGTTTAATTGATAAATCGTTATATAACCCAACAAAAGTAAGGGTCTTGAGTTGGTAAGGTGTGTGGTTAGGAGGTAGGGTGGTGTGGCCATATCCTCCTCCACATTCTTTTAAGTTTTTTTTTTATTAATAAGTATCTCCTACTCTTTTGTTCTTATAAACTTTAAGTATGTAAGTGACAAGCTTTTATAAAATTTCTT
>JBCNJP010000010.1:94697990-94730744 GCA_039602395.1 Deinandra increscens subsp. villosa | reverse complement strand
TACGACATTTTTGGATCGGAAATAGGTGTTTACGATCCGGTGGTTGTAATCAGGAATCGGAATCACAGTTTACGATTATTTTAAGGCGGTTAAGGTGTTTACGACTGAAGGTGTTTACGATTCACAAGGATTACGATCGTAAACAGTGTTTACGATCGGAAACAGGGTTTACGATCGGAAACATGATTTGCGGCAAAAAGTCACTATTTCACATTTTCACGGAAACGGGCGTAACTTTTGACTCGTTTGGAGTTAGAAGCTCAAATTTTTACACGACGTTCGTGACATCAAGCCCCAGAATTACCCCAGACTAACGTCCAGGGGAGCTCGTTTGGACCCTCAAATTCCACTCCGAAGGCCTCCGTTTTTCAGTTTTAAGTTTTTGAGACTATTCTTTGAATAGTGATTTTGCCGTTTTTGCTGATTTTTCTAATTTTTCAGGAGCTGCATATCTAAATAAAGAAAATAAGTTCGGTTGAGAACAAGGATGATTTTGAAGCTGAAATTGACAATACTGAGATATGCCCCAATCCTACTTGTGCTCGTATTATTCCTGGTCTTAGACAAATCTGTAAGAATTATCAAATAGAATTGTTTGAGGTCAAGTGTGAGAGGAGTTCATTTAAGGGTAGATGGGTAAAAAATGAGGAAAAGGTAAAAGTTCAAAAACTAGACATTGTGAAATATCAAAAACTGGCAACTGAGAAAACTCTCCTGTATGACAATGCAAAGTTAGAAATAGCTGAGCTTAGTAAGCAGATAGATGACCTTAAGCATAAAAACAATGAGTTGCAAGTTAAAGTTGATATGAATCAAATGAGAAGCAAAAGAATGCTTGATGCTGGAAAGGAATTGTCACATGCTGTTGTGACTGGTCAAGTTGGGAAACACACACCTGGATTTGGATCAGAAAAGACTGATAAGGCCTTGGCTGCAAACAACATTATTCCTCCACCAGTTCCCAGAGACATTATAGGGATACTTCTTAGTGAGGATCAAGTTGAACGAACCAGATCTGATTATAAAGAAGCTGCTCCTCCTATTGATAGTGTCTTGGTTGGAACTACACCATTGACTCAAGAGGAAATAGACAACGAGGCAAACATGACATATGGTGAAGGGAGAATAGAGGACGTATCAAGAGATGATGCTGAGTGCCAGGAGTATAACAAATGTCATAATTCCAAGTCTGATGATGTTGGGGTAGAGTTGAAACCATACCCTAAAATTGAAACCCCATGCTTGAAAGTAATTGACGAAGTCAAAAGGGAAAAGGTGATCTTGACGACACGACCTGGGGGGAAGATCTTTATGACATCTGGATCTATGTTTGACCAAGAACCAGATGTTGGGTATGACTTACCATCCTTCTCCTCCAAGTTCAAGGGAATAACTGATGGAGTGATCGGTGAAGCTAAAGTTGAGAAGCCAAAGATCACCATCAAGCATCCGAGTGTGAAGTCAACAACTGTGGTGAAGAATGATAAGATGAAAAGTGTGGCTGTGTCTCCCATTTCTTCAGTTGCTTCATGCAGTTGTAAGTGCAGTTGCAAGAATGGTGCTTCTTCATCAGGAAATCCAGAGAGCACAAAGATGATGAGGACAGGTTCTACTCAGGCTTCAAGGAACCAGCAGAAAGTCAAATCTGAAGCAGCAGTCAAAGCAAAGAAGCAGACACAAGGCAAACCAGCTCCATATCAGCCACCAAAGACGAATGGGTACACGTCTGACTTCTATCTAAAGAAGCAGACTTGCTTTAATTGTGGCATTGCTGGTCATATTGCTAGAAACTGTCTTTATCGCCCTTATGAACCCTATTTTCCAAAAAATCAAGGGGTTTCATCTCAGGAGTCTGTAAAGTCTAAGCCGATGATGGTGCAGAAACCTAAGGCAATGAAGACTGTTACTCCTAAGGTTAAACCCTCTGATCAACATTGGGGTGCTGCCAAAGCTGAAAGAAAATCTTTAAATCAAAACAACAGCTTTCCAAGTTACCAAAATTTTCAGAAAAAGGTGATGAAACCATTTTCAAAGCAATCAAAACTTGAAAAACCCAAAGTTAACCCTCCCAAGGTAACTAAAATTGTTTTGAAAAATGATTTTAAAATGAAGAAGGTTGAAATGCCTAAAGTCACAACTCCAAAGGTGACTAAAACAAAAACTGTGTTGAAAAATGAATCTAAAATGAAGAAGGTTGAAATACCTAAAGTCACAACTCCAAAAGTGACTAAAACAAATGTTAAATCACCTGAAATTTGGAAACCAAAAATCAAGGCAGCTCCATCCCAACTTCCTGATTTTTCAAAGGGGGTGTTCTTACAAGAAGTATCCTTTATTGATTCCTCAGGTGTACCCAGAAAAACAATGGCCTGGGTACCAATGGCTAACTAATCTCTCACTCTGTGCAGGAACAGTCAAGGAGGATTATCACTAACGGTTTTATTACTAATTTGTTTGTTGATAAGTGATTGTTCCAGGCACAGTTTAGGAGACGTATCTTCATGTCATGTCAAGTAATCTATACAATGGAAGGTATGTCTCTTTGAGAGGTAAAATGTCAAAATCAGCATGAAAGGTACTGTTCTTAACTTGGTTGTTTGAATGATGAGGCAGCAAAGGGTCTTTTGAGTCAAACCTATTTCATTAAAGTTTCAATTAAGCTGTTGATTGATTACGTGTTTGACTTCAAATGCAACGAAGTGTGCATGTCATGAAACCCAATTTAAAAAAAAAAAATTTCAAATCAATACTTTGAAAGTTAGCTTGGCCAGATATCTTCAAAATTTTGTGTTTTGTTCTTTTAAGTGTGTTTGTGTGTTTTATTTAAAAAAAAAATTTAAAATTTATGTTCACAAAATTGTGACATTAAAAATCAAAAAGCAAGGGGAAGAAATGTAAAGATGAAGAAAAAGTTGACCCCTCAAAAATAGTGTGCTTTTCAATTTTTAATTGTTTGTGTTTAATTGTTTGTGTCTTGTTTTTGAGAAGTTTAGGGGAAGTAAAATGAATGCCCGGGTTGGAGATGGCTGACACGCGTAAGGCGGAAGTGAAAGGCAAGCTCCACAGTGATATGCTCGGTAGGCTCGACCTAATCGTATGACCACCAATGAAAGTGCAGTGAACTTAAAAGATATATATGTTTAGTTTCCCATCCTAGGTTGCACGCGTAAGGCGGAAGTGAAAGGCAAGCTCCACACTGAGTCCCGACAAAAATGGGTTGAGAGTGGTAATTACCTAGTATTCACTCTCTCACACGCCATGTTTCTGCTGTTATGACTACACCGCATGAGAAAAAGAAATGAAAAAGAAATTAAAAAAAAAAGAAAAGAAAAAGAAAAGAAAAAGAAAAGAAAAAGAAAAGAAAAAGAAAAGAAAAAGAAAAGAAAAAGAAAAGAAAATGAAAAATAATCACTCAGTTGGTCTTCTTTGTGTGCTTAGCGGCCGACCTGATCACCAGCTGATGGTTAATGAAAATAAGTGGTAGTCATAGTCGTGGTGCATGGTTCCTCAAGTTGGGGTTTGTGAATCCTCAATAAACTCTGAGGTTGGGTAGGTTTTGCTGTGTACGCTTGGGTGTGGGGACAATTAAACATGACGGTAATAATGTACTATATTAAACATGACGCATTCGGTTGGGATTAAACGGGTTTGAGTTTAAAGCGGACAAACATACCGGCAATCACCTGGACTAGTTGAGTAACTGAAGCTGAAAAGGGTTCCTCAGTCAGATTCATACGGTTTGATCCCTTGTAAACTGTCTCATGTTTGGTTTATATCTTTCGTGTGTGAGTCGTTAAGTTCTTTTTGGTGTGTTTTCGTCTTGGCCAGGTCGATTTGAGAAGTCAAACTGTGTTTTTCATGGGTTTTAATGCATGACAATATGCCCCCGACAGATCTTGACAAATTTTTAGGGGAAGGAGTATGGGATAATAAGTATTATCTGAAGGGAACTCGAGGATGATACTTATTATCTAACGGAAAAGATTTCCTCCGTCAGATCTTGACAAATTTTTAGGGGAAGGAGGGAGGATAATAAGTATTATCCGAAGGGAACTCGAGGATGATACTTATTATCTAATGAAAAGACTTCCATAATACATAGTATCTGAAGGGAACTCGAAGATAATATGTATTATCTCAGGAGAAGTCCTTAGCTGAGGGGAAGTTATCAGCTAAGGGGAAGTCTTTAGAGGTCTTGGGTTCAGGGGAAGTTTTATAGAAAACCCGTAATCTATATTAGGGTTTTTGGTTAAAATTATGTTATTTTGATTCAACTGAACAGATGATAATTACCTTCTAACCCAAAGACCAGTCATCAAATGTCTGTTGGTGTATATTTTTTCAAATGTGTGTCAGACAGGTTGATGATAGAAAGATGCCGCTGCTACTCAAAGTTAAAGAACCAGCCGGACAAGCATGTGTTCAGGGGAAGTTGTTGGTGTCTTTACAAGTTTTTCAAAAGAGCTTCAAAGAAGATGTTCACATGTTTAGGGGAAGCTGAAGACTTCAAGTCTCGTTGAAGAAAATGATACAGAGAGCAGTCAGAGTTCATGAAGTTTGAAGATCAACAATCAAATTCTTCAAAGTTAGGGGTTTTCAAAATTTCAACCCTCTAATTGTTTTGGAGATTCAAGACAGTTACCGAAGATTCAGCAAGAACTAGTGCTTTCAAAAGAAGCAAGTCAATGAGAGTCCTCCATTTCATTGCTTGTTCAATTCAAGAAGTTCGAGCTGATGCTGATCAAGAGGAAGTCCCATGTGCCCATCATGAAACCCATTGAAGATTTATGCGGAAAGAATCTTCATCAACATCTATGCCAGCCACTCAAGAAGAAGAATTTCAAAGATCGAAGACATTTAATATCACAAGCCTAGGGGAAGATTGTAGAGGCTAGATTATGAGGCTTGTAATATTAAATAAGTTGGGCTGGGCTTAGAGGGTTTAATTAGATTAGTAGGCTAGTTTTATTATGTTTAGGCTAGTTTACTATTAGATTGGGCATGGGCTTGGGTTTATGATTGGGCTAGTTAGAGTTTATGATTGGCCCAAGGCCTTGTAAGAGGTGGTATAAATACCACCTCATGTTTATGATCAAGGAAGCTTTGGGAGAACCCATTTACGATTTCTTGTTTGTGTGTGATTCCGATCGGTGTTCTAAGCTTCATAGTAGACGATTCTCATTCAAGACTTCATCTTTTCTCTAGATCTAGTCTTCTATTCTACTATTCTTCTTGAATCAATCTTTCACGAGGATTCCGCACTCGTGTTTGATTAGTATATCGTGTGTTAGGGGAGATTTTCGGACCTACAAGTTCACATATTATTCTATGATTTTATGTGACAACATGTCACGTAATTATACGTATACTTTTATGATTTCAAGTGGATTTAAACATATAAGTATACACTTAAATATTTGATTTTATGTGAGTTATTACCTATGATTTTATGTTAACTTAAAATAAATAATTATGGGTTATTATTTATTATTTTATGTGATTATCTAAGGTTTACATTTAGTAAACGTCACGTGAAATATATATTGACTCATTATAGTTAGTCATCGTCTAAGCTATCTTCCGTTAACTCCTGTTAGTGTTCGTTGTCGATTGGTAACTTTGAGGGACCACTTTTGTCAATTCCTAAACATTCTTTAACTAAACAAACATGGAGGGACATGTTGTGTGATTACTTAAACTTGATTCTCATTTTGGTAATATAGTGAGGAACCATTATTGCCATTTTAACAAAGTTAATTTCAAGACTTTAAAACAAGGAGAACGCACCGACGGCGACTTTACAGTTTCGTAACTGGCACATTCAATTGCCGATTAACTTACCGGTTATTCACTAGATGGCTTTAACCCAATGATATGAACCAAAAGCCCCACTTTTGAACACCCTTTCACCACCTTCAAACTTCTTTCCCCTCTAATGTGAGCCGTCACTTGAAACAAACCGAGTACCATCGAGAATTTCCGGCCACCACGTTTGATTCCCTCTTGCTCGTGGATTGCGGCTGTTGTTGGATTAGCATCACAGGAATACACCGCTGGTAGTAGCAATCAACGGCAGAGGTCAAGCATCAGAGAGTTTTCCGGCATTGATTTCGGTTCAAGCCGTCATTCACCAACGCATCCCTGTTCCGGTGATAGCTTCGTATCCGAGGTAACTCTAAAACACCCTTACGGTCGATCCTCTGCATTAATTTTCATCTGCTCATCCCTACGAGACTTCTGTAAATCGTTTTTTAGATCGTCAATGGTGGTCGAGATGCTAGGGTTTTTGTGGTGAAGGAGATGACCCGACGTGTACATGTTAACTATTTTATTTTCTGAGTAAAACACAATAGCAAGGACTAGCCTAGTTGCTAAGTCCCTTGTTTCTCACTTCGAGGTCGCCGGTTCGAACCCCGATCCCCTCATTCTTATTTAACATTTTTTTAACCAGCTTCCAGGCCCCTTGTATCGATAAAAAGTTATATTTTCAAAGATTAAACAAACCACGATCCTAGCTCGGTGGTCCGTGCATTGACAGTGAACCTAGAGGTCACAGGTTCAAACCTTGTGACCTCCGGATTTTTAGTATTTTGTTTTTATTTATGTTTTATGAACTTGCTTGGCGAAAAAAACAAATTTATCACCGATCTCTCTTCCATGTTATTTTTCGACCATGGGAACCCCCGACACATTATATTTTCATTTGTACCTCACTGATTTTTATATAAAATATTATGGTTATTTGACGATGATTTGTAAAAGAATGCATATCTAGAATATATATATATATATACACAATTTTAACATATGAAAAAGTTATAAAATTTTAACATATGAAAAATTTTAACATATGAAAAAATTTTAACATATGAAAAGTTATAAAAGTTTTTTAAAAAATTTTGTTTTTTTTTTAAGTTTTTCCAGAACTAAAGATAACATAAATTTAAGGATTTTGGTGCAATTTAAAAAAAAAATATTAACGTATGAAAAAATTTTAGAGGTTTTAATATTTGTTTTCGTGTTTTCGCAATAAAAGTTGTTTTCACATGATCCTTACCCTATATATATATGTATATATATATATATATATATGTATATATATAAACGAATGTTTTTAGTAACCTTTACACTTGTGTAAAAATATACATATTTTACGGTATAAACATTCTAAACATTAGGTTTATATTCTTATAATTGTTTATGAACACATAAGTACATTTTGGAGTACTCGTTATTGATATAACTATTAATTGGTTATGAATATATATATATATATATATATATATATATACATATTTTCTTAATCAACTTCATGAACCTATATTATTAATAAATAATATACTTTTGTTGACTTTTGTGATTGTTAAGATTTTGGCAATGTGTCAATCTACGACTCGTTTTGGACTTATTGAACCTTCGTCATGTCATAGCTTGACATTATTTGATTTTACTGTTGGTCTAGACTTAGTTGTTTTCGTTTGAACACACATTTATGTATATATGCTCGTTAGGTCTTTGGTAGATTACACAAGACCTGTTGCTTGCTACTTGTTGTGGTTACTTATCTGGAATTCCTGTGCACCCAAAGGTGAGTTTCACGGCCCCATTTTACTATTTTAAATCCTGTTAGGGGAGATTAACATGGATGATTTATAAAACTGAGATAATTAGACTTTTATATATCACATGATTATTGATTACTGAGGCACACTAGACAACAAAGTCCTTCTCATGGTACCGTTAGTATTTGTTGATGATAGCGAGAAATATATTGTAGTACTACTGGGTTTGACAAACCCCACCCGTGTCAGTCGCGCTGGCACGATCGGATATTGAACGGGTGTTATATTAGTCCTCAACGTAACAAGGCAAACTATAAACAACTGTCAGCTTTGGTGACCATCACGTGCAAAGTTTCATGTATATAGCCTAGCTAGCTATCTGATATATATTAGTGATTATGCTCTTACAACTTGACTGTTGTTGAACAGTCAATCTTAAACTCAACTTGAACTGTTTTTGAACTGATAAACCTGTGAACTCACCAACCTTTGTATTGACACTTTTTAGCATGTTATTTCTCAGGCCGCAGATTACCGAGTATCACGAGTACGCATGCATGAGACTTCGAAACCCTTTTAGTGTCTTTGAAGAAGCCATGTCACCTTGGGTGACGATGACTTCACATATATAATTTAATTGTATTTACGCTTCCGCAGTTGTAACACTCTGAATTTATATTTAATGAATATGAAACGTTTTTATTAATTACTGATCGTTTGGTGTAATTAATGGACTGCGATTTTGTCACGCTCCCTTCGGTGCGTTACCGCGCATGGGATTTTTGAGAGTGTGACAGATTGGTATCAGAGCCATTGGTTACAGCGAACTAAGATTCGTCTTAGACTGTAACTGTTTTGCATCAGTTGCACACCTAAACATTTTTCTCATGCATCGTGATACTCACTCCTGCACGCACCTGGTTTACGATAAGTCGTTTACATCATCCAATCCCCTTATACTCACGATGAGGAGCCGGTTAGTCCTGGGTCATTTCTATAACCCCCCCCCCTGAGTCGTGTACCTCTTGGCTCATATCCATGGACGACGAGACGTCGAATCAGGTCAGAGAATCACATCTTCAGTCCTGACGAGTCATTTGCTGTTGTACCTAGACATTGGGCGAGTGCTTACTTAGGAAGGTGGTGTGATACCTCTTCCTGTTCTGAAACTTTTCCCATAACTTAGGAGGTTCTTGTTATACATGTCTTGCATATGCTGCTCAACACTCATGTTCAGGGAACATAATCATGACGCGCTAGTAGTGCAATCATTCAAATTCAGCAGTGGAAACATTGTGTGAATTCAAGTGGTTACCTATGGGGCACTTGTATCTACCTCTGCTACCCTGATCGTTTTCACATTTGTCGTTGATCTTTTAAGATCCCCCATATTCTTATTTCTATTGCGGTGTGCGTTGAGATAACACAACTTGGAAACAAATCTTATAACCTCAACGGTACCTGATGTGGGACAACTAAATTTTCCTCTTTATGTACCAGATTGTGATCAAGTCGGTATGCATGATAATCTCTATTCAAGTCCTATTGAGCTAAATTCCTGGCTGACTCGCTTCGGTTGGGTCATTCCAATTAAAGCGAATATTTTATTCTCGAAACTTGTCTCTTTAACGAATTCTGGGCAAGTAACCTTGGATTAGTGACCACGTTCTTCATACCGACTCCAAGGATATCACATTTGTACTCCGCCATACCTGGTAGCTGAAGTAAGAGGAACTATGGTGACCATATAGGGTAAGTTACAGTTACGGGTGCACACGTAAATGTAATTTGCAGTGTATGGAAATCCTGGAGAATCCTACTAGGCAGGCCAATGGTCATATTGGGACCAAATTCCTATAACTTTTTTCTCTCTCTCTCCTCGTGGCATTGAATGTTGAACATGTTGAACTTAACCAGACGATCGAATTCATCTATCTTTGTAAATGTTATCGCGCATGATCTTATCTCTCATATATATTGATTTTAATCCCTTCGAGAACTCCTTTGAAACATACCACGAATGCTAGTCCTGAAGGGACATCTTTTCTCTCGTATACTTAAATGACAAGTTTTCTTGACTATGAAGACTCTCGAAGAAATCTTTGACTCGTTTGAATTCATATTGGATCATAATTTTACGTTCACGATTTTACCGACCAAATGAATCTCTGGAACTTTACGATCGTGAGAAAACTCGGATATAAATTCACCTGACGAATACTCAGGAAAAAATGGATAAACGAATTATATAAATCATATATCGCGGGCACTAGGATGTTTTTCTTGGATGAAAACTCTTGTGAAGTTCCCTCTGAGGACTTATACGGCTGATTTTATTGTGCGAACTCAAACTTGTTGCGAGCAACATCGTCACGATTGTACAAACTACTCATCACAAGCATATTATGGGAGTAATGTTTGTGAAAAATCTTCCTGATTTTCAAAATGATGACTTCCAGTTCTAACGTAGTGACTTTCCTGATTGACCTTTTGAACCTGTGTGATTGATTTTTGTCTATATGATTCGAACCTTTTACGATTAAACAACCAACGATTTCTGATTCTCGCGCTTTTGCAATCCTTTTACATCTTGGATGAGCTTTCAGGCTTTGAACCGGAAGGTGTTACACTTTTGGTTAGCTTTTCTACTAGCTACACACCATTGATGATGAGACTACCTTGTACCTCAATCGCAGTAACAATACAAAGCTTTTATGTAAACCCTATTTACACCCATCGAGCATGAACTATTTGTTATCTATAGCTAATTACACCATCGACCTGCATTTTCCCTTCCTACACATTGAGTAAGCCAAGTTATTCATACATTTTTACATTTCTTTACGCATCTTACTGGTATTGTGAATGGAAACTCTTACCCCTTCTGTTTGCACGATGTGTGTGGTTTAATTTCTAGCTCCTTTTACATTTAAGCGCATGGGAGAAACTTGACGCCCCTTGCTTCCAATAAAAATATCTGATGTGGTTTGAATAATATCTAGTAATGGTGGGTAGTTGGTACGCCTTCAGGGTGCTAGTAGTGTGGTGGGTTAGCTGCGGTACACCCTATATATAAACATTAATGGCACGTTGAATGTGGGACCAGTACCGCACGAAAGGTTGACTTTAGAGTCATACATAAGAGGCTCATCTTGAGAAACTCTATCTAACGGGACTATATCCTCGATAACACTGTTTAATGCTACTTTCTCCGAGATTACTGATATCCCTTACGTATTTCTACCAAAGAGACTTACCCAAAATATTAAAACTCCATGTATTCAATTGTCCGAGTCTAGAAAAAAAATTCTCCTAAAGCAAATTTCCTGCTATTATTCAGATGAGAGATCTGACTCAGATGATCATCAACGTTTTAAAAGCCAAAGATTTTCCCTTAGGAATAACAGACGACCTGATCGGATGATCAACTTTAACTTTTGGGAAGTAGGTTGACCTCCCTTTAAGGAAAAACTATTTTTTGAACTGAATGTTCCTTTTTTATTAACTTTCTTTCTATCACTAAAGAGATACCCTCCCAGTCCTTTTCTATGGAATACTCGATTAGATCTTTTGACCTGCGGTAAACCTGCACTGAGCCCTAGCAAAAACACATATGTATAGGCAACCCAAGCCAAAGCCACCTTTGAACATTCTGATGTTTTTGTTTCGCAGACACCATTTTATAACACTTTTGTACCCTATCTTACTTTTGAATACCATTTGAACCTATGTTTTGACAAGAAAGGAAGCATGGTACATGAAGCGCAAAGACACCAAGGAGATTGGACACACTGTTGAGCTTAAACAATGAAGATTTCTCTAACGAGACGTTTACTCTATTAGATTGTATAACCGTTGGCACATTCATTTCGATATCTATTTAAGCTAATTCCTTGTCAAAACCTGTCAAGCACACTATATATATTTCTCTCTTAATTTTATGCTATCCATTACGATATCTGCATTCTCCTTGCTGGTATCCTCACCAGTGCCAGTTTAAACACACATGTAATCATTGAAATGTGTAGTTGCGACTATTATAAGCTTGTTATCCCATGACTTACTCGAATTCATGAACTAAGACGTTGGCGTTTTTCCTCTATTTGCTATTCTCATGCTTGATGCCATGCGTAATCTTGCAGATCACTTTTCGATATTCGGTACCTCATAGTTACACTTTTATTTTATTGGATCTTCACTCTAAATTTATGGATTCTTTAGCTAGGTAATGTGCATGATGATAGGTTGTATGATACTGAAGCCAACTTGAATTTAAAACCTAATTGCCTATGTAATTTATTTAATAATTCTTAATAAAATTGAGGAATTCTTTTCTAAAACAAACTACTACGTGTTACCTTTTAAATGGCAATGGGCTCTTGATTGGATTTTTCTTTAGACCTCAGTCCTTTTGTCATAAAAATCAGTGTGTTACCAGTTAATTTTAGTATGTGAGCAACTGTTGAACCATTTTAACCATGATAACTACCATTTTGACCATGATAAATATTCTGTTTGCTCCTGATCTTACCATGAGAAATGTTTATAAAACATACGTGTTCATGCATGCTAAAATTTGAAATCTAATCCTATGTTTAGGGTATATAAATTGATTAATCATTGAAGTGTTGGTTTAAACATAAGTTGAGTAGAAATGCATGATTAGTTATGTGTATGAAAGTGTTAGGAATCAGAAAATGACATGTTGTGAATGTATTAACTTGATTGGATATGAAAACCATACACCATACAAGGTCCTAAGTCTCCTACATCGGTGGGAATGACAAGACTGTGTGAAGTTGCCCCGTCAACTTTGCACCGTATGGGTTGTGTTGGTTAGTTTATGAAATTATGTGCTGAAAATATGCCATTCCAAGGTTGTATGCTAGTATATAAGGTGTTGGGACAATTGTATGTGCGTATGGTAAGACCCTCATGATAGCACTACTACAAAAAAAGGCTTTCTTGACGCTTTTTCCGCGTCAAGAAAGGGCCCAGATGACGCGCAAATGCGCGTCAAGGAAGGCAGGGTCAAGAAGCTTCTTGACGCGCAAAATGCGCGTCATCCCTTTCTTGACGCGCATACGTTGACGCACATTTTATGACGTGCAATGCGCATCATTAAATGCTTGTCAAGGAAGCCCCTGTCATAAATCTGCTTATGACACGCATTTTTGCGTGTCAAGAATTTTAATTTTTAATAAATTTTTTTTTTTAAATCACTAATTTTCACATTAAATGATAGCTAACCTGATAATACAAAATAAAATACACTTATAGCAAAATAATACATTTCATAAATATAGCAATTAAAACAATGCGTTTCATATACATACAACTACTAGTTAAGAATTCCAAAGTTAATCACTAAAGTTACAAATATACAACACTACTCCTTGTTCCGGAAAATAAAGTTTGCCACATAAGTTGCCCGATCCTTGGGCTTGCTTACTCCTGGCCAGATTTCTTCACTGGGTGTACCTAATAAACTTATTAAGAAATGATGTCACATGATTTCAAGAAATGAGTTTGAACCAATAATTAAATCGGTCTTCACTACAGAATGTAGTTGTGTAACTTTGTGTGTTCTTCAAAAATAATTAATATGAACTGATTAATACCAGAAACTGATAAAGGAAAAAAATACTTCAATGCCTTAACCCATTGAAGATTTTAAATTTTAGAACAATGCTATAACCAGGTGTCTATATCTCATGGTCAAGATATGATAAAATTGAATATGGCAAAGTTCAATCTGCCAAAATACAAGAGAACAAGAATGGTACCTCATGAATGTGCATCGACCCATATCCCGATTGTTCAAATCCAAATTCAGCAAACCAGTACTTCTCATGGCGCTTAATATCAACAGAAGATACAAAACGCTTGTTGAAGGGCTAACCTTTAAATACAGTGAGGCACCAACCAACTATATGAAAATCAATTGCCAACCTGTTGACATATAAAATCATGTAAAGCTTTATATAAAATGCAATAGTGCCACACTTGATGAAACACAAAGAGTACAAAGGAACAGAAATGGTTCATGCCCAATAAAAAGTAACAGAGGCAAAGAGTTCGACTCAAAACTAATAATTAGTCCCTATAAACTAAATGACGTGCCTTTCAGCCTATCACGTTTAAAGTAAAACTAAAAAAGCACCACATGAACTTCACATGAGTTGTGCAGGAGGAACAAAATATAACCTGTAAAACCAGCATATATGGGTTGGGGCTTGGGACGTTCCATGGAAGGATACTGGGTATATATATCCCAATATATAGTGGATTAATCTATTTTACCTCTTCTTAATATTGTTGAGCTTTAGGCTTTGTTTTGTTGTGTAATATCTCCATTTTTTCCCGTGCTTTATGCTTTGTTTTGTTTTGTAATATCTCCATTTGGTCCCTGCAATTTTTTAGTAAATAAATATTCAAAGAGTAAAATTAGGCATAAATAAACAATATTAAGCTTGACTTAAATTTTTCTATTGCTGCCCAAATAACAAATTCAATCATTTTTCAAATTATGGTAATGTTATACTGTTTAGAACGTATTTATACAATTTTTTTGTTGTCCAAATGACTTTAATTTGTAGCTCCTTTTTCAAAGAAACATGAGAACGTCCTGATGCAATAGATATAAAGAATTGTTCCACGTATGTTCTAATCTTCAAGTGTAAGAAAATAAATGTTTTTAATGGCCAAACAACAAAGATTATGAGATGTAAAAAATTAAAGATAAAAATATGGTACCTGGGTATCATTTTTTACGGAACTTGAGGTGAATGTGTGTGATAATCTACTCAATCCATTCATCGAATTGTGATAACCCGCAATTTCAAAACTTGTGTCTTTTACCAACTGCATTGAACCAAAATTTATATCATAGTTTTTTTTACTTCTGACCGTCTTAGTAGTATTAAGACCTGCACGATGCCGCACAATAATAACGAATCATTAGCACTAACACAGTAAAACACTAAAGAAACAATTTCGTAAATAAACACCGTCAAATGCCCTTTCAACAAAATTTATTTGTAGTTACCTGTAGTGAAAGCTAACTTAAAACTTGGTTAAGAGGTTGATGGATTTTGTTGTCCCACAAAATAAGTTTTCGATCTCCTGCTAAGATAAATATGATTTTCTTCTCCTTTGAGGTGGATGTGGGTCAACCAATTTGTGCCCTCATTATATCTTCTTCCTGTATGACAAATAACCCGTTTAAGCAAAAATATATGAATACCAAACCATTAATTTCATCTTCAACAATGAAACATAATCATACGATTATCTAGTTCAATGTAAGCATAGACATAGAGCTAAGTAAATGTAGAAGAAGTGTCTAAACGTACACAAAAAGGAAGGAAAATAGCTTCTTTTAGAATAGTCCATCTAAAAGCTGAAAGTCTTATTGCTTGACTACCATGTCAATCCTACAAACCATAGCTTAGAGTTCACCCAAACTGTAACTTTCAAGTGACGGTTAACTTTCAAGTGGCTGGTTTTTCAGGTAGCGATTGCAGAAAATGCAAATCCACTTGATTAGAACAAATATTAGCGGGTATATGGCATACCTAATGGAAGATATCGAACTTTCACCTGAAGGAAGTTGAAGTGGTTCAATTGAATTCCAGACTTTCTAATCCATTTTTCAGTTGTTACCTATAAAAATTGAGTCGAAGAAGTAATATTAAAACGAAACACTTGAAGTTTAGTGCTACTATTGCTTGTTCCTATAATAGTTAAGAAGAAATATGAATTTTTAACCACTCAGAATGTATCAAAGATACATATACAGACATATACAGTCATTTGTATGTGTATACAAATGGTCAATACCATGGAAAATGATAACTTATGAACCTTGGCTTCAAAGTCGCAGACATGGTAGCAGAAGTGTAAATTAATATAGTTTATTAAATATTTTCTTCTTGCCTGATCCTTCTATGTTTTTATTCTCTAGTTTCATCTGTTTTATGTTCTGGCAGCATCTCTGTTTCTGTTTCATAGGTTAACTTTTTGTATTTTGTTTTATGGTCAACGTTAAATTTGCAGTCATATCGGTTATTCCAAGGGTTAGCTCTTTGTGTTTCGTCTTATTTTGGTTTGCCAATATTATGTTTTCCTGAGTTATAGGCTTGATAAAATACCACCTGAATGTCAATATGAGTCTGAATAACATATTTTATTTTTCGGTAATCTTCTTCATTTCTTTCTTAATGAATTAAACATGCCCATACATGAAATTTGGAAAGAAAATAGGAAGTTCAATAGTTATTTCATCTCTTTTAAATATCAGTTTCCTCATTTTCATGCCACTAGGGATTGTGTGTGTAATTGTATTTCAGCATCCCTCTAAGTTAAAACACAGCAAATAATAAATTTAGTTTTTTTAGAAACAGGAGTTCAATCATGTTTATGAATTTAATGTTATATGAATTGGCTTTGTGATGCTTAATAGATATTGGTTTGGGAGGATAACATTTTATATTTGTTGTTAATCTGTTTATGTTTTTATTTATATCGGAATTAAAGAAATTTGTATTTTACAATCCGAATTTGAAAACGGGCCGGATAAAATACATATGCATTGACCGAAGTGTCACAGATTGGATCTCTGTACCAGCAAGATATCAACATTATTTCGGTGAGTACTCTTGCTACAAAGAAAAAATCAGGTGTCAGGCTCCTAAGTTAAATACAACATGCACTAGAATGCATATGCTTTTTAATTTAAAAATTCAGAGCTTTTAGAATTCTGTAGTTCGAATTTATGATATGGCTTTCAACTACGAATATGCTTATCAAGAGTCATAGTGAAGGTAAGAGTAACACACCAGTGGGACTTTCTTGTACTTAAGGCAATCTGATAATAACCACTAAACAATTGCAGTTGGGATCTTATGTATGACATAATTCAGTCTTAGGGAACTAAACTGTGTTTTAAAGCATTAATTATACAAGATAACAAGCATTACAAACCAAAAAATATAGGGGTAAATCAGTAAGGACATTGAACTCAACTTTGTGGTGGAATGGATGGAGTATAACAATGTAAGATATTAATGAAGTATCACCGTCTTATAAATCACTTGTTAAATGGTAAAACATAAGCATCTATCAATTGTAAGTCATTGCACTGTTTAGAAAGATAAAAACAGAACTAAATAGTTTCCATATAGTTTAATTTGTAAATATCCACTCCACAATAAATTTTTATGTTTTTACACACTTGAACATGATCATAGAAAATGTGATAGCAGATTTGGTTGCTAAAGTTTTTTCAAACCAAACCAAACCAAAACCATATAGTTAATAAATTCGGCTAAAAAACAACGTTCGAAATAGCTGTTACCTTATCCATATAAATCGCTTGAATGTTGTGATTGAGTGAAGCGCAATTTGAGAAATCATTCGTAGAATTAAATACAAACTTCCTGTGTATGATCGTCTTCTTCTTTCGAACCGCAACAACGAAGCAACCGTACAGTTTCAGTTTCGATCCAGAAATCCTCAGTATCATTCTAACGATCTTTGAGAGGTCTACTCTTCATGAGACTTGTAAGGATTCAGTTAAGTTTGCCCTAATTCCACCTCAACCAAAAGACCAGAGATGGGACTTGGAGCAGAGATGGAGCTAGCGACAGCCAGAGATAGAATTAGGGCAAAAAAATCACCAAATCGACGGTTGAGATGGGAGTTAGGGCAAAAAAAATACCCTCACCGGAGATGGAGATACTGGCGGATAGAGATGCAAATTAAAACCCTAACGCTTGACCTTCATCGAAGCTTCCAATATGATGAATCGACGTGAAGAAGGATAAGACTGTTAGGGCAGAATAGTAGATGACTTCCAAATCGGGGTGAGTAGGGCTTCACGATGATTAGGGCAAAATATCGAGATGGAGTGAACTGGAATAAAATTAGCGTACCTTAAATTAGGGCTTCACGAAGATGAGGATGAAGGAGGGATGAGGGTACCAGAGAATAAAGAGGCGATTAGGGCTTCACGAAGCCGAGTAATGGATGTGAGCGTATCAGAGAAATGGATGTGTGTATAGCGTGAATTGAATGAGTGGCGGAGAAATGGATGTGTAAAATGGGAATGAAATTTTGGGGAAAACTTAGCGGGAATGAAATTTTGGGGAAAAAGTTAGCGGGAAAAAGTAAAATAAAAGACGACAGTTTTTAGATGACGCGCGGTATTTTAACCGTACTCCGTGTTTTTTTTAAGATTTATGACAAAAATTTTATGACGCGCAAAAATGCTCGTCATCTAGCCTTAGAATTTTACAATTCTTGACAGTTTTTTTATGAGACCCGTTTTTGCGCGTCATAAAAAACCGCGCGTCATCGTTTGCGCGTCAAGAAAGGCCCTGTTTCTAGTAGTGTAGATTACGTGATGGTATCGTTGATCATATCAATCATTAAAGGAAACGTTCGTAGAAACTCGTATGCTATCTGAACCGTTATTGCATGAAATGTGAATTTGAATGTTCTTATATATGAATCACGTGAACTTAAGCCGTCATAAATCAATCAACTACTAAATCAATCAACGACTCCTCGTATTAACGTGATCAGCCTAAAATCATTCTATGCTACTCGCTAATTGTTAAGAAAATTTAGACCTTTGCATTATCGTTTTACAATGGTTTTATTAATCAAGCACTGATTGACTTAATGCACACAAGTTTCTCGTGCCCATATTTATTCCTCTTCGATTCACTTGGGTTATTGGTGAATGCGAATGCCTTAACTGAAAACGACACACGGAATGTGAATCACACTCCCAGCATTAGGTACGATAGCGGTGGTTACACGGACATATTCGAATTTTGAATTGTCACACTTATGTTATCATGTCACTCTGTCCGGCCTTGCTACTCAACACGATTCCTATAATACGGTTGTTTAACCCTTCTCGTAAAAGCACGCTTGATAAGAAAACCTTTTCTATATCTTCGGTTCGAATCCTCTTCAAAATCCTTTAAACATTTGACATCTTCTAAACATCGGTACACATTCTTGATCATAACATCCTTCACTCCTTTGGAGTAGGATACCTGAATTCTTTCGATACGTTGTTGTCGATTCGACTCTTCACACAATTGTCACTGATTTAAATTTCGGGACGAAATTCTTTCAAAAAGTGGATGATGTGACGACTGATAAAATTTTTCTATCTTTTGTGACTAACTTGTTAACCGCGTTATTCAATTTTCGGGAAGAAAATTCTTCAACAAGGGGATACTGTGACAATCCGCTTTTTCAGGTATTTTCCTGACTTTAACTGAACTTAAGCTGTTATAAATGTTGTGTGAACATTTATGTATTGACTGCGTTAAAATTAGCAAATTAGGGTTTTGTATAACCATCACTACACAAGCATGCACTTAAAGTCTAGACGTTTGATATTCTTTGATTTTGTGTAAATCATATGTTGTGATTTCATATGAACGTTTTGTCATTTTGCGTGACAATTGAAGTTATCATTTTATGTGATATATTTATATATAAGTTAACATGTTATTCTATGCTTATATGTGACAACGTGTCACGTAATTATACGTATACTTTTATGATTTCATGTGGATTTAAACATATAAGTATACACTTAAATATTTGATTTTATGTGAGTTATTACCTATGATTTTATGTGAACTTAAAATAAATAATTATGGGTTATTATTTATTATTTTATATGATTATCTAAGGTTTATATTTTATAAACGTCACGTGAAATATATATTGACTCATTATAGTTAGTCATTGTCTAAGCTATCTTCCGTTAACTCCCGTTAGTGTTCGTTGTCGATTGGTAACTTTGAGGGACCACTTTTGTCAATTCCTAAACATTCTTTAACTAAACAAAAATGGAGGGACATGTTGTGTGATTACTTAAACTTGATTCTCATTTTGGTAATATAAAGAGGGACCATTATTGCCATTTTAACAAAGTTAATTTTAAGACTTTAAAACAAGGAGAACGCACTGGCGGCGACTTTACAGTTTCGTAACTGGCACATTCAATTGCCGATTAACTCACCGGTTATTCACTAGATGGCTTTAACCCAATGATATGAACCAAAACCCCCACTTTTGAACACCCTTTCACCACCTTCAAACTTCTTTCCCCTCTAATGTGAACCGTCACTTGAAACAAACCGAGAACCACCGAGAATTTCCGTCCACCATGTTTGATTCCCTCTTGCTCGTGGATTACGGCTGTTGTTGGATTAGCATCATAGGAACACACCGCTGGTAGTAGCAATCAACGGTAGAGGTCGAGCATCAGAGAGTTTTCTGACATTGATTTCGGTTCAAGCCGTCATTCACCACCGCAACCGTGTTCCGGTGATAGCTTTGTATCCGAGGTAACTCTAAAACACCCTTACGGTCGATCCTCTGCATTCATTTTCATCTGCTCATCCCTACAAGACTTCTGTAGATCATTTTTTTTAATATCGTCAATAATGGTGGTCGATATTCTAGGGTTTTTGTGGTGAAGGAGATGACCCGACGTGTACATGTTAACTATTTTATTTTCTGAGTAAAACACAATCGCAAGGACTAGCCCAGTGGCTAAGTCCCTTGTTTCTCACTTCGAGGTCGCCGGTTCGAACCCCGACCCCCTCATTCTTATTTAACATTTTTTTTGTAACCAGATTCCAGGCCCCTTGTATCGATAAAAAGTTATATTTTCAAAGATTAAACAAACCACGAGCCTAGCTCGGTGGTCAGTGCATTGACAGTGAACCTAGAGGTCACAGGTTCAAACCTTGTCACATCCGGTTTTTTAGTATTTTGTTTTTATTTATGTTTTATGAACTTGCTTGGCCAAAAAAAAAATTATCACCTATCGCCCTCCCTTGTTATTTTTCGACCGTGGGAACCCCCGACACATTGCATTTTCGTTTTTACCTCACTGATTTTTATATAAAATATTTGGTTATTTGACGATGATTTGTAAAAGAATACATATTTAGAATATATTTATATATATATATGTGTATATATAAACAAATTTTTTTAGTAACCTTTAAACTTGTGTAAAAATATACGTATTTTATGGTATAAACATTCTAAACATTAGGTTTATATTCTTATAAATGTTTATAAACACATAAGTACATTTTGGAGTACTCGTTATTGATATAACTATTAATTGGTTATGAATATATATATATATATATATATATATATATATATACACATATTTTCTTAATCAACTTCATGAACCTATATTAATTAATAAATAATATACTTTTGTTGACTTTTGTGATCGTTAAGATTTTGGCAATGTGTCAATCTACGACTCGTTTTGGACTTATTGAACCTTCGTCATTTCATAGCTTGACATTCTTTGATTTTACTGTTGGTCTAGACTTAGTTGTTTTCGTTTGAACACACACTTATGTATATATGCTCGTTAGGTGTTTGGTAGATTACACAAGACCTGTTACTTGCTACTTGTTGTGGTTACTTATCTGGAATTGCTGTGCACCCAAAGGTGAGTTTCACGGCCCCATTTTACTATTTTAAATCCTGTTGGGGGAGATTAACATGCATGATTTACAAAACTGAGATAATTAGACTTTTATATATCACACGATTATTGATTACTGAGGCACACTAGACAATAAAGTCCTTCTCATGGTACCGTTAGTATTTGTTGATGATAGCGGGAAATATATTGTAGTACTACTGGGTTTGACAAACCCCACCCGGGCCAGTCGCGCTGGCACGATTGGATATCGAACGGGTGTTATATTAGTCCTCAACGTAACAAGGCAAACTATAAACAACTGTCAGCTTCGGTGACCATCACGTGCAAAGTTTCATGTATATAGCCTAGCTAGCTATCTGATATATATTAGTGATTATGCTCTTACAATTTGACTGTTGTTGAACAGTCAATCTTAAACATAACTTGAACTGTTGTTGAACAGTCAATCTTAAACTCAACTTGAACTGTTTTTTAACTGATAAACCTGTGAACTCACCAACCTTTGTATTGACACTTTTTAGCATGTTATTACTCAGGCTGCAGATTACCGAGTATCACGAGTACGCATGCATGAGACTTCGAAACCCTTTTAGTGTCTTTGAACAAGCCACGTCACCATGGGTGACGATGTCTTCACATATATATTTTAATGGGTCATTTGCACATATCCCCCTCTAAACTTGAGAAATTGCATGTATTTACGCTTCCGCAGTTGTAACACTCTGAATTTATATTTAATGAATATGAAACGTTTTTATTAATTACTGATCGTTTGGTGAAATTAATGGACTGCGATCCTGGTTTGTCACGCTCCCTGCGGTACGTTACCGCGCGTGGGATGTTTTAGGGTGTGACACATCCATTAACTATCATTAACCACCGTGAGTTAATCCGGAATGAATGTTTGATTTATGTCTCTTAAATGATCAGGTTTGGAAAGCCAAAGGCCATTTCTAGAATCGTCTCAAAAAATGGTTCGAGAATTAGCAAAAACTTGTCACGCTCGGACACAGGTTTCGGAGCTGCATTCGTGTCCGCAGGTCGCGTGGGCACGAGTTCAGAATTTCGGCTCGACAACCCATTTTTTGCACCCCCCCCCCCTTGCTCGAGGGTATGAGCTAGAGTAAAACATGACACAAGTGATGTCTAGAACTTTGAGGTTTATCCTTATAAACCAATTCACCTTTTGTTCTCACACCAATGTGGGATAGCTCACATAATATTTTTTTCCAAACTTGAACAAAAATTCTTTTGAGATAAACATCTCATTCACACACATTTTCCAACACTAACATTATACAATATACTACTATTAGTATAAAACAAAATGAAATAACGTGAATTGAATTGAATTATGAATAGAGAGCTCAACTCGTAAAACATCATAACCCATGAATGAACTGATATTGCTGAATCGTTAATAGAGCATAAAGGACTTAGCTTCTAAAACATCACAGCCCAAGTGACAGTAAGCAAGAACTATCAGTGTTAAGAAAAGACATCAGCCTCAAGAAATAGTAAACCAACAACCATTAGATGCAAGTAATCTTCATGGCCAAGTAGCAACAGTTAGCAACAACCATCAGCATAAAAAAAGACATCAGCTTCAAGCAACAATAAGCCAACATATGTATCATTATAAGAAAAAAAATCAGACCAATAAAATTCTGCAATCATCTCAACATAATCTAGCCCGCAAATGGAACCAAAGAATAATGACATCACAGTCGTAAAGGCTCAGACTGGCTCAGATCCGTAAGAATCATAACAACCAAAAAAAACCATCATCGCTGTCTCAGCCACAAACGGACCATATCACAGCCACAAACGAACCATAGAAAGAAGGCTCATGTTAGATATCATCATTTCCCGAGTAAGCTTAGTAAAACAGCCTACTTGTACCAACTTTCAAACAGTAAAGTGTTTGGAAATGGAAGCATCAGAGGCTCAGACCCTAAGGGTCGTCATAGCCGTAGCTCAACGGTCGACTGCTGTTAAGCGATTAATCGGATTAAACGTGATTAATCAGCAATTAATCGGAGACCCTAAATTATTACAAAAAAATATATATATAAACATGTACATATTCCAACATGGCAATATCTCAGTATAGTTAATAAGTAAATAAACTTAAAAAGTAATAAACTAGTATTTATATAAACGTTAAAGTAAAAAAACTACAATATTAAAGTCGAATACGTTTAATAATCAAAAAACAAACACCATACTTAAATTATCATCTTCTTTTAACATTCTCAAAGTGATTTCAATATTTGGACTCCATCCGACTCGTACTCATCTTCAAACATTACCCTCTCTTCTAATAAACGCTAGAAGAAGATATTTGAGAATTTTTGAAGTTTTTTTTAATTAAAAAAATTGGCTAACCGTCAAGGCCGCCAAGACCGCCAAGGGCCGGTGTTGACCGTCGTTGACCAACTAACCGTTAAACCATTAATTGTAGACGGTGGGGGACCGCCAAACGATTAATCGCTGATTAATCACCGATTAATCGCGGTTTTGTAACATTGTAAAATAGTAAGCAGCAATCTGGGAAAAAAAGAGCGTCAACAGTTCCATCTAAATCAAAAGAAACTCTAACCTTTGTCACAATTTCCCTTTTCGCATAAACAATTCACAATTTCCCTTTTTGCATGAACAATTCTCGTCATGAGTAGAGCTAAGAAACATCAACTGTCATGAGTACACCGACGCCACCAAGGAGATACCACGCCGACGCACAAAAACCACAACATTAAGTACGCCAAAATCCCCAAATCAGATAAACCCACAAATCGGTAACAATAAAGCATCTTTGAGAGAGAGAGACATCGCTAGTAGATCCAGCCTTAAATAACGACCTAAGTCGTAGACGAAGCGGGGCAACCGTTCAATCGACCACAACCACATCACTCATAAATCCAGGCCTGACAGAAAAATAAAGACCTAAGTCAGAGACACAGCGGAGCAGTTGTTCAAGCGACGGCCGCAAAATCGCTCGTAGATCCACCCGGAGAAGGCGAGCAACCGGAAAAGATAAACCCAAAGCCACCTCGGAACGCTAAAATTCCCAAAATCAGAAAATTACTATTCCCAGATCCAAATTGAAAGGGTGGCAATTTTAGATGTAAACTTCTAGGCTCAGACAGATCCACGAAAGCAAAACTGGAACAACACAATCGAGAGAACTTACTCTAGCAAATAAAAAGAAATCCATAGTGTAGCCACCGCAAGAGACCAACAAAGTGAAGCCCTAGGGCTCCAGCCAAGGGCGCGCAACAGAAACCAAAACACTAGCATCGTCGTGGTCATAGATCAGAAGCAGCAAAACCAATACGAAAGCCTCAACGATAAAAATCTGTTGAGATGAAATCGCGTTGAGCCAGAGATTTAGAGAGAGACACCTGACTTCATCCTTAGTTGAGAGAAAGATATGATAGTTTCTTTACACCTGGGAAGACACATGGTTTCCATCGTCAAAAGAGCCAGTAGGAAAATGAGAATACGTTGATGTGGACGGAACAGTGCAATTTATGTGTACACTTATGCATTTTGATTTGTTATATTAATAATATTGAATAAAGTTCAAATACAAAGGGCTTTTACCATGTGAAACGTTCGATGGGAGGAGAGCGGGACACGTGTTGTTCCAGGTTTTACACGGAGGGGCTTATTCGTCATTTAAACATATGTGTTAAATGGGATAATCTTTGCGTGATTTTTAAAACGTGTGCGTTCTCTTCCGGATTTTTTTGCGTCATTTTTTTATTTGTGTTATTACTTGCCTAAGTTATAACATAACCCCTTTTGCGTTATTTTGCGTTATTTTTTTCATGCGTTTATTTTGTGCACTGTAATAAACGAAGAACTACAAATTGCATTTAGATAGGGTTTGACAAAAAGAAAACTAAAATTACAAAGAACATACAAAGCAGAAACTAAACTACCTATATTTTGACATAAAATACTTCTTCAAATCGGCAGACGCTTGAAGGGCTCCAACTAGGTTGGTAATCGTTTGCATCTGTTCTATGTCAGTTTTATTCATGTCTGACATGAACAAAATTACCAAATCACGAACGACACTATTCTTCAAGATGAATAGATTTTTTTATTTCATTTCTTCCTTCGATCGTCTCTCATAGAGTGTTGAAGGTTTGGTTGAGAACGTCTACCATGTGTTTTTCCTTGTGATATTCGATCATTATCTCCATCTTCAACTTCATTTTTATGAATAAATCTTCAGCAGAGGGGGTAGGTGGTGGTGAAGATGAGGAAGCCATTTGTACGGGTTTTTGTTTGAGCAGTTGCAGAGGGTTGCGTTATTTTTCGAGCAAATCAAGTGGCTATTTTATAGAAGGGGAGGGGGTTGGGTCCCTTGAAGGGCTCTTTAACAATGTTGGCATAATTTGATTTAAACAAGATATATAAGTTGCGGAAAGTAAATCAAATTAGAAGACATCAATTCATAAAAGGGTTATTCTGTATTGGTTTACACGAGTTTATAGTATGACTATGTATCAACATAAATAACTTTCTATGGGAGTGATGTTGTAACTGCTTTGAGAAGATATTGAATTGTATACTTGATGTCTTGCTTTGTTTGGTGAAGTCAGCTTGCTATTTATAGGCAGATGTAGCAAGTTGTATTTGGATAAGGTAGTTGAGGACGGTTGATGTTGGAGTGTGTCAGAGTATATAGAGATAAATTGAACGTATTCAATTTATCTCTTTTTCAACTGTCTTCAACTGCCTTCTTGATTAATGCCAAGTTGACATTCATTTTGCTTGTTCTCCACACAAAGATAGAAATTGTTCTTCTCGTAATATTAATCTTCTGATAATCTAGAACTCCTTCTGGACTCTTCTTTGAAGATTGTTGATGCTTCCCATTAGAAGCTATCTATAGAAATGAGGATTTCTGTAGATTTTAGTCTGTACAGAACTACTTTGGAATTTCCGGAGTAGTTCTGTATGAATATAGAAATCATGCAGAAATCTGTAATTCATACAGACTTTCGTGTCCTTTCTCTTTTAAGGACGCGTCTTACCTTTTCTTCTAATATTGACTGTTTTGTGTTACAATTACATTATGTTCTAACAATCTCCCCCTAAGTATTTGAAAAAAAATAAATAAGAAGAGAAAGTAATATTAAACTATAAATTTTTGAAAGGACATCAGGATGCATGGAACTGTGAACACGGTTTTTTTAGGAAAGAAATCCAGTTACAGAGTCTTCTCTAACACGTAGCTTCTTAGGAAGAGGACTCCAACAGGCCTTGTGCAATTCCTTTTGTAGCATTCTGTGTATCTTCAGATCTTCTATTGTTTTGAGCATGAGTTCCTTTCTTCTTATAATCTCATGTTCAGACTCTCTGTTTTCATTTAGTAGGAATGCGATGAAATCTAGAGAAGTGTTGGTACATGATATGTGGCAACGGGCTGGATCAGATAGAGTTTTGAAGACAAACGTTTCAACCTAGTTTTGTGTTGGCCGAACCTTGGCCGAACCCAAGGTTCGGTGGCTCCGAACTCTGGCCGAACACCAGGTTCGGAGGTCGTGTTTTGGCAGCTTATAAATAGGTTGTTTGTCTTGTAATTTACTAGTTTTTTGAGAGAGCTAGTGTGTGAGAACTAGTGTGTTTTGTACTCTGAATCTCTTGTAACTGTGATATTCGTTAATGAGAGATTGAGTCGTTTATTTACACTGTTGTTCTTGTTATCATTCACGTAATTGATGTCGAACTGAACCGATCCACACGCTCCAGCGTTTTCAAGTGGTATCAGAGCCTTCTGGTTACGTTTAGTTCGATTTGATTCAATTCGTGTGTCACAAAGCTCGTATATCATCTTTGTTTTTCAAAAATCTCGTTGTAAACATCATGCTTTACGTTCAAAATGCTTGTTTTTGCTCGTTTTCGTTAGTTTGAGTATCCACAGCTCGAGAGGTGTCGAATTTTGTGAGTTTTTCCGAATTTTTTTTTGGTTTCTCGCGTTCGGCCGAACTCCACGTTCGGTGTAACTGCTCCGAACTTCAGGTTCGGAGTACACTTGGCATAACCGCTCCGAACGTCAGGTTCGGAGAAGTTCGGTGAAGGTTCGGAGTTCTTTTCGTAGTTCGGTGAAAGTTCGGAGCTCGTTCGGTGAGCATTCGGACTAGATTTCTCGTTCGGTAAGAGTTCGGACTAGGATCGGAGGGTCTTCGGTGTTTATAAGGTTCGTTGAGAGTTCGGAGGAAGTTCGGCGATAGTTCGGACTGTGTATCTGAGTTCGGACCTAGTTCGGAGGAAGCTCGGAGGGTATAGTAGGTTCGGACCGAGTTCGGACAAATCAGAATTTTTCAATTTTTGACAATGTCGGACTTTCAAGCGTTTGCTGCAATTCAGTCACAAATGCAAACTCTGTTGAATTATGACAATGAGATCGGGACTAATCAGAAAGTTCATAAACTTCTCAAGTTTGAAGATTATCCGAATTGGAAAACACGTTTCGAAGCTTACATTGGAACAAATGATCCGGATGTATGGATTGCTATGGATGCACCATATGTTTATCCGGTGGGTGTTAACAATGTACCTATTATGCAAAGAAATTTGGATCTTACTCAAAAGACTGATTTCAACAGGGAACAAAAGGCTTATGGAATTATAACTCAAGCTTTACCAAAAGAATTGTTACATCAACTTAAAGCTTGTAAAAACTCTCATGAATTGTGGACAACTCTAAAAGAACGATGTGAAGGAAATGAACAATACAAAAAGAGCAAGAAAAAGGTCTTGAACAAAGAATTTGACAATTTCAAGCACTTTGAGGGTGAAGGTGTTCCTGAACTGATTTCGAGGTATTGCCATTTATTATCTGAAATGGATACCGTTCAAATCAAGAAGGATGATGAAGAACTTAAAGAGAAACTACTTGAAGGTTTACCATCTAAGTGGGAATCGTATGTTTTGATGCTAACAAATGATAAAGATTTTTCAGACTTGACTTTTGTGAAATTGTTGGGCAAGCTGCAAGCAAGGGATTTGGAAATGAAAAACGTGAATACTACACCTGCTGAAGTCCAGAATTCGGATGTCTATTACGGGTCAAATGCTGCTACAATTTTGGGTAAATCAGGCAAATTAACAAATTCTGCACCAGCAACAGCTTTCATGGCTGGAAGTTCACATATGTCAAATCCAGGAACTAGTTTGGGATCAAACTGTTGGATATTGGATGTCCAGACCCGACAACACCAAGAACCCGACCCGGTTAGACCCGTAAAGAGTTACACTGGGGGCAACGAGATAAAAATCCGCTTACTAGGCTAACCGGTAATTTACGGAAATATATATAATTAATTTAATGTTTATTCATGATTAATAAACATTTAATTAATTACAAATAATTATTCTTGAAATAATTAAATAAACGGAGAAAAACATTTGATTAAATGTTTTATGGTGAAATAAATAAATAGTTATTTATGTTTCTCGTAGTTTGCGACTTGTAAAATTAATAAAGTTGTTTTTATTGAATAATTGAGAATAATTGAGGATTAGAGGGAATTGGTACAGAGAACAGAGAACACTTTCTACTTTCATTCATGAATAGAGTTATATACATCCATACCATAACTGTTAAATAACTGTATATATATTGTTATAGGGACAAGTAGACTGCCACGTATATCTGGTTTTCAACACTCCCCCTCAGATATACATTATTATTCATTATACACTTTTAACAACATACATCAGGATGATGTTAAATCGGTACTTCGGGACCATAATATAAACTGATACTACTGGGCCAGTTATGCCGCCTCTTTAAAAACCTTACTAAGAAAACCCAGTGGGAAAAACTTAGTTAAGGGAAAAAGAGTACAGCGTGTATAATGCTCCCCCTCAACTTAATATATATTATTTACTGTGCGATGCGTAATTTTCTACAATAACTGTGTGACTTGATCTTTAACGTAGTCTTCTTTGATCTGAACAAGGCATGATGTATTGTCTTCACATAGTGTGGTTGAAACTTCGTTTGATCGACTTCAATCCATATTCTTCTTGGATATGTTGAGTCTTTAACTTGCCATGCTTGATTTGTTGATAGCTAAGTCTCGAGTTCCGCAAACATACTAACTTATACTTAATAACTCTTTATGATGATGCATTGTTAAAAACCTTGCTTGGAAAAACCCTGTGGGATAAAAGCTCTAGCAAAGGAAAACTAAAATGCAATTTATATTTTCTCCCCGTGAGCTATATTTACTGAGTCGGTTGTACCAAATACGACCAGTTTTCTTGAGATCATGTAATATTCTATTTGAGATTTATAACACAGATATCTCGGGGTACTACTTTAATGCTTCGGGCATTTATTATCATTTAAGGATTTTCACGTGGATGTCATTTTTTTTAATGTCCCGTAAAAAATATGTAGTAAAGACATCCATAAGTTTCATCTGAAGTCTATTCGAGATTTGTGAGGCCGATTAAATATTAAAGGTTATCGCATCCACTACGGGGGAATACGTTTCCACATAATCAACTACTGGGATTTGGGAAAAAACCTTTGTGGTACAAGTCCGGTCATACATCACATAATCTCATTATTTAACGTTTCTTTTTTATTTAAAGACACCCATTTATAACCTACTGGTTTGACGTCTATGGGTGTTCGAACTTCAGGTCCGAAAACGTTTCGCTTGTCAGGCGAATCTTTTTAAGGCATCTTGCCACTTTTGGCAAATCATCTTTGTATGTACTTATACATAGTTTTGTGTACGTAATCCTTTTCATTGATTACATCTATTGCTATAGCATATGAAATATCTTGTATACACGTGTTTTGTTTTGGTTCCACATTTACTTTCTTGTACATAATTTATTGAGATCTCATATTCATTCATATCGATATATGTTTTAAAACTTAACTTGCCTCTTCTAGGACATTGAATATTATTAGTCTCTTCTAGGACTTTATATTTCTTTGGCTTTACTAAATCCTTCTTGGATTTTATCGATAACCTCTTTCTAGGTTTTTATGTATAAAAACTCTTATGGAGTTACACCAACTGCATTTACTCTGCTCTTTTACTTTCGGTATCGGAAATGATTTATCTTTCAATCTTTATATGATTATATTTCAATCTGAGCAGGTACACTAAATACTGGTATATGTGACTTTGTCACTATCTTTGTGAATGCATCTAGTAAATGTATGACATATTTGACTTCAGATTTATCTTGATATTCATGATGCATTTCATACTATTCATTGTATGACCAGTCTTTCTTTACTCTTATCTCCCCCTAAGACTGGGAATATTGTCATATTAAATCGACAATTAGCATATTTCGCTGTAAATATCTCTCTAGTCAATCATATGGTTGTATTATTTGTACATGGATCGTACAACCAAATACATTTTAGTTGGGACATTATTTCTCTTATGAAAATATTTGATGTATCTGGGGAGTATTCGTGATTAGCGGTTGGTATTATTTTCATTTTTATTGTAACGATACATAGATTATTATACCCATGCGTTAAAACTAATCAATGTCGTCATAATATGTAAGATAAGGTATGCTCTTCTGGAGCTTTCAATAAGGTTACTAACACCGTATATAGTCTCTACTGGAGACAATACATATAAAAAAAATTCAGTACGTTTAACAATAGTGTAGGTACTACCACTATTTACTGGACATTCATCACCGATAGTAGTTCTGCTGGAACTATTAAACATATTTATTCAAGAATTTTAAGAATAAATAAAAAATATTTGCCAAAGTTCATAGTTTAAACATCATGAGTATTGTCGATGAAATCACACACATGAGATGAATGCCTGAGATAGCGATATCTTAATTAGTGTTAGCTGCATTCTCAATTAGATTAGTTTCAACACTTTTCTCATTTTCTTTGATCATTCTTTGATAAGTTTCAACTAGGTTTTTGGGGGTGCGACATGTGCGAGACCAATGGTTGGATATCCCACATTTATAACATGAATTGTTTTGGCTCTCGCGACCTCTCTCCCTCGAATGTTGTTTTGATTCGCCACTTTCAGGTTTAAACTTTTGAGAATCACATTGCCATGAATTGCTCCCTCTATGACCATGACCTCTACTGGGGTCGCGACCTCCTCTCCCAAGACTACTTTGAGAAGTAGCTGCATTAGCTTCAAGTAATGGGCTTGAACCAGCAGGCCGCACTTGATGATTTTGTAGCAAAAGCTTATTATTTTGTTTAGCGACCAAAAGACATGAAGTCAATTCAGAATATTTAGTGAATGTATGTTCCCTATATTGTCGCGATAGGATCATGTTTGAGGCATGGAACGTTTATTAAGTCTTTTCAAGCATGTCCTGATCGGTTGTATTTTCTCCGTATAATTTTAATTCAGATGTGATGCGGAAAAGAGCAGAATTATACTCGCTGATTGTTTTAAAATCTTGTAACCTAAGATGGAGTTGGTCGCAACGATCCATGGGAAGTAAGACCAACTTCTGGTGGTCAAAAAGTTCTTTAATTTTATTTCACAACTCAAAAGGATATTTGACAGTGAGGTATTCTCGCTTCAAGTCCTCATGGGGATGGTGACGGAGGAAAATCATAGCTTTGGCTTTATCATGGAGGGAAGCTTTATTATTCGCATTGATAGTTTCACACGGATTATTGGCCGTGAGATGGATTTGTGCATCAAGAATCCACGGAAGATAGTTCTTCCTAGAGATATCAAGTGTGGCGGATTCGAGTGTGGATACGTTCAAGATTTTGTGTCTACGAGTGAAAAAATTTGGCACTAAAAACAATTTGTATATAAAATGTATATACTAAAAACATATATGTGATACTCACGAGTGATGAATTTAAATGGGCTGTTTAAAATAATATAGGTTATACATTTGGGCCGTGAAAAAGGAATTATGAAATGGAGGGTTAAACAAAATTCATGGCCCATAAAAAAAATTACATGTTAGGGCACACATAATCCAAACATCAAATAAACACATCAAAATATGAATTCCAAAGTGTTAGCCGCTACACGTTAATTCTAGAGAGGGAGAGACAAAAAAAAACAAGCAGTAGAGTGAGAAAAATCTAGATCGGAAGAGCAATCACGAAGTCTCGAATCTTCTCTACTCTGGCTGGTAAATTATCATCAAAACACCGCTGTTATACGACTTCGTGAACACAAAGAAGTCGAAGAAACATGCGATTAAAACACCCAAAAGTAAGGGATTAAGTCAGAAAGGAGTTTTGAGAGAGAACGAATATCTGATGCATCATAAGTCGTCGCCTCCGATTGATTTGTGTTCTTTTGAGTGCCGTTTTGATATGCATCAATTGATGCTTCTGATGAGTGTGATTTCAGGCGATTGAAGATCGATGGATTGCGATATAATATCTCAGGTTTGTGCATGTGTGTAATTGTGGCAGGAACCACAAGTTTGTGTATGTTATGTGATAAATATGAATTCTTCTACTATTTTTTTTTTTTTTTCATTTTGATGTTTGATGTTGTCATCGACGGTAGGAACCGTCGAAGAAAAAAAATTCATCCAGAAAAATCTACAAAGTTCTTTGGTTCTAAGTAATTAATCTATGTATTCCTAAAACAATTCATGTTTTGTGGTTGTAATGTTGTATCATGTTCTTGTACAACACTAATTTGAACACTA
>JBCNJP010000010.1:94675490-94697490 GCA_039602395.1 Deinandra increscens subsp. villosa | reverse complement strand
CCTCAAAATCCACCTGCAGGAGTTTATACCGCGAGGCGTGTGACAAACCAGGATCCGAGTCATTAGTCATACCAAACCATGCAAACACACCAAAACAATTTAAGAAATGCGGAAGCGTAACATGTAAGTAAAAAGTGTTGCGCAAAACACGCGCCCTCAAAACCAAACACAAAAGAAAATAAATCCAACTGTAAAAGTTGAAATGCAAATCAAAATGTTCAACTTTCATGCAATATGCGTCCTAGCGTGCTCGTACCTCAAGGACCTGCGAAAGACATGCTATATGGGTCAGCGCAAGGCTGGTGAGTTCATAAATGTCAATTCAAGAAAATAAATGTTCGTCAAGATGTTTGTAAAATGTTCGTGCCATGGTAATCATAATAGTAATCGTAGCTAGCAAGGCCAATAATGCTATCACTATGTGGTTCGCAACCGAAGCGTGACTGTTTGTGTTTGTAATGCCTTCCACCATCGCCTAACACGGACGATGATGATACTGTCTAGGCTAATTTTACACTCGTTCGACATCCAGTCGAGTTAGAGCTACTAACGCGGGCGGGGTTTGTCAAACCCAGTAGTACTACCAAAGATTACCTCGCTTACCAATAAACTAACGGTTCGAAATGTAAGGACTTGTAATCGTGTTATGTGTGCACATACGTGATCAGCCAATACAATTATATTACCAGAATGTTTGTAGCATGTTCCTTTCTCTAACTGAAATACTTAGAGAAAATGTTCGAAAACTCACCTTTGGGAGCTCGGCAAGAAGGTTTAAATAAAACTGTTGATGAATTCCTACGAATCACCTATATGTTTGTGAACGTGTAAGACCACAGTGAATGGACAACAAGACTGACTCAATCGGCCCTGACGACACGTTGGTGACTCGTTAATTGATGTGTTTGCTTGATTAGTTAAACTTTCCAATTCTGAAGAGTTTATATTTTTACCAAAGTTTATATATAGCAGGTTTCTCATAAATAACAAGCAACAAGTAAGCACACGTTATACATTTCTAGCATGCATCCTAAATTGACTGTGAAGCGATTAATAAGAAACACACACGGTTTCACAGTTTAAGTATACATAGCACAAGGTTTCCTAAAAATAGTCATGCGAGCCAAGTACACACGTTAACAAACATTAAATCACACCAATCATGTATTCGATGCAATGATTTCCCATTTACACGTGCTCGCTACATACATAAACATTAATGGTTTAACTAAATTAACACGATTTCTAAACTCACATACTCCTTTTTAACATGCAGAATATGTTGTAACGCTACTAGGTCGTTTAGTAAAATAAATAAGCAAATTAAATATCCAAAGGTGTAGTTATATAATGTGTGTGTCATGTTTTGCATCAATTTGTAACACTTTTCCATGGTAACATACCACATTACTATTAGTATATATTAATTATACTAATTCATGGGAGGTTTGCAAGGATGAAAGGATCTAGAAAAAAAAAGAATTAAGAATGCTGGGGGCAGGTCTTGAACTCGCGACCGCCCAGTCTCCATTCCCATACCCAAACCACTAGTCCAGTTTTCCAATTGTTATTTTAATCCAGTTCCTCATTTATTTAACCTGTTTCATTCTGGTGTCATATCTCTATTAATGAAACAGAAAAAAAAGAATTAAAAGTGCAGTTGACTGGGTTCGAACTTGGGAAAACCCAGTCGTAATACAGGGGATCAACCACTAGGCCAGTTTATAGTTTGCTGTTTGTATCTAGATTACATAATATTTAGCAACGTCAGACCGAGTGTTTTCTTTTTATCCAACAGCAATCCTATCTCGTCCCTCCCCGTAAATAACTGATATATATATATATATACACACAGGATTTCAGTTTTCAAAAGCCTTAAAAAAATTCGCATACATACTGATTCACGTAGCATATAATAATTCAAACAATCAATGTAGTTTTAACCCAAGAATGCTCATGATTTTAGATTACGGTTGAGATTATTAGCGAGCACCACTCGGTAGATTTCGAACATTCAAAACACGAATCGTATATAACAAAACATAACTCACAGATTGTGTCTGTACAATATGTGAATTAATGTCCTGAGTCTGAGAAAAGAAAAAGAAATCATAACAAACGAACTCGGTGTCGAGAAAGCTTACCTACGGTTGGTGTTTTGACTCTCTTCGAGATCGCTAACTCTAGTCCCGGTGGCGGGTGGACTCCTGGCCTTCCAACGATGGCAGCAACACGGTTGCTGCAGTCTTGATGATTGGTGAAAAGAGGGAGGAGCGAGAGAGAAGACTGATCGTAAAAGTGGGAGAAAGAAGAGGGATGGTTGGTGTGGTCGAGATGTGAGTTTGGCGAGTGATTAAAAGGAACCGGGGAGTGGGTATCGGCTGAGAATTGTGTTTCGTTTGGGAGATAATCTCAACTTCAAAATTTGAATTTGGATATTACACCTAGAGCCCTCAAGTCTTAAGAGTTTTTCGCTACGGTCCCTCCATACACATAATAGTACACATAATATTATCAAGTTATAAGTCATGCACATTGTGTTCGTTCGATAGTATTTTAATAATTTAGTCACCAGCGATTAGGACCGACTCGACTCATGCGTGATTGTTCGTGGACTCGATGACCCATCTAAAATTCCTATTAGATGCATGAATGTATGTGTGTTTGATACAAGTAATTGTTTGTGTTCGTCCAGAAAATCACCTGAATTTACCGGGTGTCACATCATCCCCTTGTTGAAGGAATTTTCGTCCCGAAAATTAAGCTCGTTGCTCGTTCGCTAGACACAAAGAAAAATAAAATTTTCAGTTGTCACATCATCCCCTTGTTGAAGAAAATTTCGACCCGAAATTTAGTTCGTACCTCTATTGGTCGTCGCTTGTTTGTCGAAGAGTTGTGGGTATTTCTTTCGCATTTGGTCTTCACGTTCCCACGTGAACTCTGGTCCACGTTTTGAGTTCCAACGAACCCGAACTATCGGGATCTTGCTGCGTTTGAGCGTCTTGACCTCACGATCCATGATTTCAACCGGTTCCTCGATAAATCGCAATTGTTCATCGACTTGGATCTCGTCTAGTGGTACTACTAGACTCTCATCTGATAGACACTTCTTCAGGTTCGACACATGAAAGACGTTGTGCACACCACGCAATTTCTCTGGTAAGTTTAGTTCGTACGCTACCGGGCCAACTTCGCTGACAATTTCAAATGGTCCAATGTAGCGTGGGTTCAGTTTGCCACGTTTGCCAAAACGAATGACACCCTTCCAAGTTGACACTTTTAAAAGAACTCTGTCACCAACTTCAAACTTAAGTGGTTTTCGTATTTTGTCTGCGTAACTCTTTTGACGGTCCCTAGCCGCCTTCATTCGGTTTCTGATCTGAACAATCCTTTCTGACGTCTCGAGTATCAGTTCTGGACCGGTGAGTTGGTTATCCCCAACTTCCGTCCAGCAGATAGGTGACCGACACTTTCTCCCGTACAGTGCCTCAAATGGTGCTGCTTGAATGCTCGTGTGATAGCTGTTGTTGTAAGAGAACTCCACTAGGGGTAAGTGAGTCTCCCAACTATTCCCGAAATCTATAACACATGCTCTCAGCATGTCCTCAAGTGTTTGAATAGTTCGCTCGCTTTGGCCATCTGTTTGAGGGTGGTATGCCGAGCTCATATCAAGTCGCGTACCCAACCTTTTATGCAATGATTTCCATAAGTGGGAGGTAAATCGGGCGTCCCGATCCGAGATAATGGAGATTGGCACCCCGTTCCTGGAAACGATTTCTTTTACATAAATCTTAGCGAGCTTATCCGTCTTATATTCTTCTTTAATGGCCAGGAAATGTGCGGACTTTGTTAGTCGATCAACGATCACCCAGATAGTGTCACAACCATTAGAGGTCTTTGGTAACTTTGTAATAAAATCCATTGATATGTGTTCCCACTTCCACTCGGGAATTAATGGTTGTTGAAGTAACCCCGATGGTTTCTGATATTCTGCCTTAACCTTGGAACACGTCAAGCACTTGTTCACATATGTAGCAATGTCTGCTTTCATGTTTGGCCACCAGTAAGCTACCTTCAGATCATGATACATCTTGTCTGCACCAGGATGGATTGAGTATCGAGATTTATGAGATTCGTCCATCACGAGCTCACGTAAATTTCCATAGGAAGGAACCCATAGCCGATTTTGGAAATATCTTGTTCCGTTAGCCCTTGTTTCTAACTGTTTGTCTATCACACGAAGCGATTCAGCTGCTCGGTTTTCATCCTTTAAAGCTTCGATCTGAGCGTTGCGGACTTGGTCAGGTAGCCCTGCGTGTATTGTGAATTGCAAAGCACGAACCCGTTTCGGTTTGGCATTTTCTTTTCTGCTGAGGGCATTGGCTACCACGTTAGCCTTCCCCGGATGGTACTTTATCGCACATTCATAATCATTTAACAACTCGACCCACCGACGCTACCTCATCTTAAGTTCTTTCTGGTCAAAGATGTGCTGCAAGCTCTTGTGATCCGTATAAACTGTGCACTTTATACCATATAAATAGTGTCTCCAAATCTTTAGTGCAAAAACCACAGCTCCCAACTCTAGATCGTGAGTGGTGTAGTTTTTCTCGTGTACCTTCAACTGCCGAGAAGCGTAAGCAATAACTTTCTCGCGTTGCATCAATACGCAACCGAGACCCTGGTTGGACGCGTCACAGTACACCACGAAGTCTTCTGTTCTCTTTGGCAAGGATAAGATAGGTGCACTACTTAGCTTTTGCTTAAGCAATTGAAATGCCTGCTGATGCTTGTCACTCCACTTAAAAATGACGCCTTTCTGTGTTAACGCTGTAAGGGGCTGAGCAATCTTCGAAAAGCCCTCTATGAAGCGCCTGTAATAACCAGCTAAACCCAAGAATTGTCGAATCTCAGTAGGAGTCCTGGGTGCTTCCCAGTTTTTGATCGCCTCGATTTTTGCCGGATCAACATGGATTCCATTTTCATTAACCACGTGGCCAAGGAATTGCACCTCACGAATCCAAAAATCACACTTGGAGAACTTTACATATAATTCCTCCTGTCGCAGCAATTGCAAAACCAACCGTAAGTGTTCCTCGTGTTCTTCCATGCTCTTCGAGTAAATGAGAATGTCATCAATAAAAACGATGACAAACTTGTCCAGGTATGGCTTACACACCCGATTCATAAGATCCATAAATACGGCGGGTGCGTTAGTTAGCCCAAATGGCATAACCAGAAATTCAAAGTGGCCGTATCTTGTGCGAAATGTCGTCTTGGAAATGTCTTCCTCCTTTACGCGTAGTTGATGGTAGCCGGACCTTAAGTCGATCTTTGAGTAATAGCTCGATCCTTGGAGTTGGTCGAACAGGTCATCTATGTGAGGCAAAGGGTAGCGGTTTTTGATAGTGACCTTGTTTAGTTCTCGATAATCTATACACATGCGGAAAGTCCCATCTTTCTTCTTCACAAAAAGGACAGGGGCTCTCCATGGAGACGTGCTAGGTCGAATGAAGCCTTTATCTAGGAGTTCCTGCAATTGTGTAGATAATTCTTTCAGCTCAGGTGGGGCTAATCTGTAGGGAGCACGAGCTATTGGCGCTGCACCGGTGGCAAGTGAGATTTCAAACTCGACTTGACGATGAGGCGGAAGACCAGGCAAGTCCTTCGGAAAAACATCAGGGAAATCGCGTACTACAGGAATGTCTTCTATCTTTCTCTCTTCCCGAGCATTGTCAGTTACTAGTGCCAAGAATGCCGTGCAGTTTTTCTTTCTCAGACATTTCTGCGCTTTCATAAAGGAAATAATTCCTTTGACAGTACCGCTTCTTTCACCTTGAACAGAAATGGCTTCCCCGTTGGGAAGTGGAATACGGACGACTTTGTTGTTGCATACGATCTCAGCGTTGTGGTCAGACAACCAATCCATGCCGATGATGACATCGAAACTTCCGAGAGGTGTGAGCATGAGGTCGATATGAAAACTATGGCCAGATAGTTCTATCCTACATTGCTTGTAAATGTGTGTTACCCTCACAATTTTTCCGTCAGCTAATTCTATGGAATAAACAGTTTCTAATTCTACTGGTTCGATCCCTAGCAGTTTACTAAAGTCTTTTGATATGAAACTTTTATCGGCACCCGAATCAAAAAGAACATTAGCAAAGCGGTTATTTAGAGGGAACTTACCAGTCACCACATTGTTGTCATTCTTAGCATCTCCCTTGCCAATAGTGAATGCTCTGCCCCTAGCACCACCACCGCCACCATTGTTGTTATTCTGCTTCAATTGTTGGCAGTCTCGTTTGATATGGCCTTCTTTTCCACAGTGATAGCACCCCTTTTGCTGATGGTTTGTCTGAATTTCTCCGCGACAATCTTTGGCGGCATGGCCAATTTTTCCACAACGTCGGCATTGAAACTTCTCACACTGACCATAATGATGGTACCCACACTTGTTACACTTAGGATACTTCCCATTGTACTTGCCTTGATTGCTAGAACCACCTTGATTGTTACCCCGATTGTTGTGATCATGTCTTCCTTGCTTGTGCGGTTGTTGCTGAGACGATGAAGACTTCAAGTCACTGTTTTCCCATTTCCTTTTGTTTTCTGACGCATTAGCAGAGGCACCTCTTTTTGGCAGAATTCCCTGATTCACAGCTGTTGTTGGTAGGCTGCTAGCGCAGCATTGACCCTGTTGTTCACCAGTGTGTTGATTTGAGCCGCCGTCAAGTTAGCAGGGTTTCCGCTTCTACGTCCCGACATTATCCTTTCAATCACAAATATCCAAAATGAGACAAAGAATCTAATGTAATATATCACCCAGATACATACACACAACACAACGAATTTAACAACGTCTGAACACAACATAATTGTAGGGCTATATTATGTAAGGCATGAACATTAGTTAGGCTTTTGTATTTGGGCTTAATCTAGCTTAGTTAATAGGCCATGTGGGCCATTTAAATGTTTATGATTGGGCTAGGTTAGTGTTTATGATTGGGCCAAGCTCAAGTATGAGGTGGTATAAATACCACCTCATTGTAATCGATTTCTCCAAGCTTTTCCAATACACTTTCACAGTTTACGATCTCTCTCTCTTGTGTGTGTTTACGATCAGCTTCATTCAAGTAGGGTTTCTCATTCAAGACTCGATCTTTACATTAGATCTAGTCTCTTTCTTCTACTTGGTTCTTGAATCAAGCTTATACGAGGATTCCGCACTCGTATTTGTCTAGATATCGTGTTGTTTGGTTGATCTCGGACCTACAATTGGTATCAGAGCCAAGAATCATTGATTCGAGGCTCACACGATATCGATTCAAGCAGTTTTCTGGGTTAAGGTGTTGGTTTTTTGTGAAGATTTGAAGGTTTCTGGGTGTTTACGAGTCTGCTGCTGCTGTTTGTTGTGTTTACGAGTGGTCCTGCTTGAAGATCTGGATCGGAATTGTGTTTACGACATCAAGATTGTACTTTCTTGGCGTTTACGACTTCAAGACTGTGTTTTTGAGAGTTTATGATTCGTACTTTTGGGTGTTTACGACTTTGCTTGGTCGTAATCGGTGTTTACGATTTTGCTTTATCGGAAACGCGGGATCGTAATCGAGTTTACGACTTTTTGGATCGGAATCGGTGTTTACGATTTGTCTCAATCGGAATCAACATTTACGATCGAGGTTTACGATTACAGTTATCGTAATCGGGTGTGTGGATCGTAATCGGACATTTACGATCGTAATCAAGGGTTAGTTATCGTAATCTTAGTTTTTTTTGGACATTTGGACTTTAGTTTTAGGTTTCCTAAGCTATTGAAATGGATTTTGAGCCAAGCATGTATCAGAAATTGGACTTCGAGATCGGATCTATAACTCGTCCGCCAAGACTAACTTCAGAGGATAATTTCTTAGAGTGGAAATACAGATTCGAAAATCATTTGAAGAGTGTGGATCTGAGGTTATGGAGGGCTGTTGTGAATGGACCGTTTACACCTACTCACGCAACAGGAACAAATGCAGGGAAAGAGAAGAAAGAAGACGAGTATGATGATGATGACTGGGAGAGGTGCAACAAGGCTGAGAGGGCATTTGCGATAATGACTATGGCCCTAACTCCAGATATTGCTCAGGGATTTAAACACTGCAAAACAGCGAAGCAACTGTGGAATGCTTTGGTTGTTGCTTATGAAGGGAACCCTGATATTAAGGCTAGTCGGAAGCAGATGTTGAAGCAGAAGTTTAACTTGTTCAATCATATTCAGGGTGAATCGTTTGAAGCTCAAGTTCAGAGGTATGTGTCACTGATGGCAGAGATGTCAAGTTATGGAGTAGAGCCAGACACTGATGACAAGAATTTGAAGTTGCTGAACAGTCTGCCTAAATCTTGGAACACCAATATATCAATCATCAAAGACAACAATAGGCTGAGTGAAGTGATTTTGGATGAATTAATCAACAAGCTGAAATCCAAGATGATCGATGATAAGCAGAGAGAGCTGAACCACATAAGTTCTCTAAGTTTGGCTGGAAAGTTGAATCAGGCTTTGCTATCAGAAGAAGTCGAGGGTAAGCATGAAGGAAAGTTTACAGGGAGTGGATCAAGCTCAGCTCCTATGTCTAGTGCTTTTGTTGCACAGCCTCAAGGTAGTTCAAGCGGAGGTGTCAACTCTGAAGATGTCAATGATCCTAACTTTGCCCTTGGTATGGGTTTCATGAACAGCTATCATGCCCTTGTGGCCGGGAATCTTGTACCTTCTGATATGGTGGCTGGTGATCTTAATCAGATAAATCCTGAGGACGTGGAGATGCTAGATGTCTCTTGGCAAATGGCCATGGCTGTCTTCAGAGCCAAGAAATTTATGGCCAAAACTGGAAGGAACGTCTGGAAGGATCAGGATAAAATCAGAATGGGGTTTGACAAGTCAAAGCTAAGGTGTTATAATTGTGATGAGTATGGTCACTTTGCCAGGGAATGCACGAAGCCCAAGAAGGAAAGAGCTGAAGAAAAGAAAGTTGCTGAAGTGAAAGGAAAGGGTGATGCCAAGGCATTGGTGGTTCAGGAAGGTGGTGGTTATGACTGGAGTTCTCAGATGAAGGATCTTAGTTTGTCACATGCTTTAATTGCTACTGCAGAAGAGGATAATAAAGAAAATCATGCCTTTGTGGTCACTGATGAAGGAAAGCCTGAGGAGAGTCAGATAGAAGACAAGGAAGCGTTCGTTGCTGATGCTGAAAACCTAAAGGTATGTTCTGATCCCACTTGTGCTCGTATTATTCCTGGTCTTATACAAATCTGTAAGAATTATCAAATAGAATTGTTTGAGGTCAAGTGTGAGAGGAGCTCATTTAAGGGTAGATGGGTAAAAAATGAGGAAAAGGTTAAGGCACAAAAGCTAGATATAGTGAAGTACCAACAGATAGCAACTGAGAAATCTATCCTGTATGATAATGCCAAGTTAGAAATAGCTGACCTTAGAAAACAGGTAGATGAATTGACTCATAAGACTAATGAGATGCAAGTTCAGTTAGATATGAATCAATTGAGAAACAAGAGAATGCTTCAGGCAGGTAAAGAACTATCTCAGGCAGTTGTTTGTGGACAAGTAGGAAAACGCACACCAGGTTTTGGGTCAGAAAAGTCTGACAAGTCCGTGGCCGCAAATGTTATAATTCCCCCACCTATCCCTAGAGATATCATAGGAATGCTCTATGAGGAGGACCAAGTAGATAGAACTAGCTCAGGATATCATGAAGCTGGTCCTCCTATAGATAGCTTGATGGTTGGTGTGACCCCTATGACAGAAGTAGAGAAAGAACAGGAGAAACTTGGTTTATATGGGACAGGTAGTCAGAACAATGTAGTTGACCTCACAACTAAACCAGGTTCTTCCCAGGAATCTTTGAACAATAATGTTAGTTCATCTAATGTTTTTGTTACATGTGCAGATGTTGTAGGCATTGAAGATGTATCTGGGGAGGATGCTGAATGCTTGAGAGTCAATGAGTGTCATGAGTCTAGTTGTTCTGTTTCTAGTTTACCTAAGGATGACGTTCTGGCATCTGTGTCAGAACTTGAAGCATCCAAGTCCAATCAAATTGTCTTGTTAAAACATGTTTCTAATCCTAATGAAGTCGTTAGTTCTTTTAAAATGCGTGTTCCTAACACAAAGATTGGCCGTAAGTCTAAGCCCAATGATTTTGTTCCGTATCCCCAGGTTGTGTCAACTTATAATAGAACTGATAAATCAAAATCTGAACAATTTTGTTTAATAACACAACCTGAGAAACATTCAAAACGTGTGATACACAAATGGGATGATCAACCGGAATGGAAGTCGTCTTACCCAAGACGCTCATACTTGTATAGCAACATCAATGGGCCTAGACAAATGAATTGTTTTCAATGTGGTCAACCAGGTCATTTTGCTGCTAATTGTATGAACAGACCCTATGAGCCATATTATCCGCAGAACAAGCGAACAAATATGCTTGAGAAAATGATGAGGGGTGAGAACAGAAATCAAAAACAGCAAGCATCGTCACAGGGGAAGCAAAGTTCTGAACCAATGAAGACTCAACAGTCTAAGGTTCTAAACACAAAGGCCCCAGTGACGAAGCCTGTCAATGAAAGGAGAGATGTGGGCCAAACTTCCAAACCTGCTTATGCAGCTAAAGGAGTTTTCAACAAACCAAATAAAATGAAAACAAAACCTTTTGAGAAACAAGTACCTAAAGTCAATCAGGCTGCTAAGGGTTAAGCAGTTATGGAACAACCAAAAGTTGTCACTCAACCAAAACAAATGGTTTATACCAAATTAAAACTTGAGTGGACACCTGTCATCAAAACAAAAGGTAAAAAGACCACATCTCCTCCAAGGAATGTTTCACCCACAAAGAACTCTGCTAGTAGCTCTAACTCCCAAAAACAACCAAATTGGAAACCAAAAGTTCATGCTAAAGTTATAAATGAATCCAAATCAAAAGCAGGAATGTCTTTCAAGATGGTTAATTACATTGACTCCAAGGGAGTGCCCAGATCTGTTATGACCTGGGTACCTGACTCTAACTGATTTATGGTTTGTGTAGGGACAGCCGAGAAGATCTGTCAACAATCTCTGGTATGTTGATAGTGGTTATACCCGACATATGACCGGAGATCTGTCGTTGTTAGATGAGGTTGAAGATTTCAATGGAGGAAGTGTTTCTTTTGCTGGAGGTGTGGGAGGAAGAATTTCAAAGAAAGGAGTTGTGAAGAGTGGAAGTCTGACTTTTTCAGATGTGCATTACGTAGAGGAGCTGTCCCACAGCCTGCTAAGTGTGTCACAGATATGTGATCGGGATTTCTCTGTGATGTTCAACAAAAAGGAATGCATCATTCTTAAGCCTGGTGTAAAAATTCCTGAAGAATGTATTTTAATGCGTACACCAAGGCACGGAAATTCTTATCTATTGAACATGGGAAAGCCTCCATAATCTGAAGCAGCTTGTCTAATTTCAAAACAGACTGAGAATCTTGCATTGTTGTGGCATCGTCGTCTGGGACATGCAAACATGAAGAATCTATCCAAGCTGGCTAAAGGAGAGCATGTCAGAAATCTTCCGATCAAAGACTTCTCTTCAGTAGAGAAGTGTGTGGTATGTGCTAAGGGGAAGCAGCACAAACTGCCACATCGTCCAAAGGTTGCAAATTCTGTCTCTTCTGTGCTTCAACTCTTACATATGGATTTGTTTGGTCCCATGCAGGTACAAAGTGTCAGCAAGTTTTCATACTGCCTCGTGATAGTGGACGACTACTCGCGATTTACTTGGGTCTTTTTCTTGTCGAACAAGTACGAAACTCCGGACCTAGTAAAGCAGTTTGTGACTCTTATTGAAAACCAGCTGGATAAAAGAGTGAAGGCAATCAGATCTGACAATGGGACGGAATTCAAAAATGCTGAGCTGAATATGTTTTGTGGTGAAAAGGGGATTGAAAGGCAGTTCAGTGCTCCTTACACTCCTCAGCAGAATGGAGTTGCCGAAAGAAGAAATAGGACACTCATTGAAGCAGCTAGAACAATGATGTGTGAAGCAAAATTACCGATCTTCTTTTGGGCAGAAGCTGTGAATACTGCTTGTTATGTACAAAACAGAGTTCTTCTGAACAAGCGTCGCGAGCAAACTCCATATCAGATCATTTATGGAGAGAAACCGAAGGTGGGTTACTTCAAGACGTTTGGGTGTCCGTGCACGGTGCTGATCCAGTCCGATGTAGGGAAATTCGAAGCGAAGGCCGATGAGTGCTATTTTGTTGGTTATTCAGCAAATAGTGCTTATCGTGTGTACAACAAGACCACTGGGTTGATCATTGAGGCATTCAATGTAGATTGGATGGAGGACAATCCTACGGATGCGGGAACTGGACCTGATTGGATCTTCAACTACGGATCATTGTTTGAGGGATTTAATTTCTCGAATGTTTTCCACAATTTGGGCGAAGAAGAAGACATTATAGCTCCCAGTGCAGATGTAAGACCTCATGTGGATAGAGCATCAGCTGAATCTTCTCAGAATGCAACTGCTGATATTCCAGAATGTTCAGGAACACGTGATGCTCCAGTGGATTCTCAAGGCTCAGGTATGTCTGAAAATGTTGTTAATTCTAATCTGCCTGTTAATGTTTCAGTGCCTGATGTCCAAGAGAGCAGAATCAACAAGGATCATCCACTGAGTAATGTTGTTAGGCCAGTGACAGCGGGCGTCACCACAAGAAGCCGAACAGGACACATCAACTTTTATATGTTTTCCTGCTTCATCTCCCAGATAGAACCTCCCAATGTGATGGTTGCTCTGAAAGATCCAAACTGGATGGAGGCCATGCACAATGAACTCAATCAATTTTCAAAGCTGGGAGTGTGGCGTCTTGTGAAGCGGCTAGAAGACAAGAAGGTGATTCCCACGAGATGGTTGTACAAGAACAAAAAGGATGACTCGGGGATCATTGTGAGAAACAAAGCAAGGTTGATAGTACAAGGGCACAGGCAAGTCCACGGTATCGACTATGATGAGGTTTACGCTCCGGTGGCAAGATTGGAAGCAATTCGGATCTTTCTTGCTGTGGCTTCGTATCTTAATTTTACCGTACATCAGATGGATGTGAAGACTGCCTTCCTGTATGCAGAGATGAACGAGGAAGTCTATGTTGCTCAACCACCAGGGTTCATAGATGAAGAAAATCCAGATCACGTTTAACTAGCTGGATAAGGCTTTGTACGGTTTGCATCAAGCTCCTAGAACCTGGTATGAAACGTTGTCCAATCACCTGGTGGAGAATGGATATACAAGAGGAGTCGTTGATCAAACATTGTTTAGGAAAAGGGTGGAAGAGGACATTATCATGGTGCAAGTGTATGTAGATGATATTATCTACGGATCGACAAACGAAGAATTGTGCACCGAGTTTGAGGGGATTATGAAGAAGAAGTTTGAGATGAGTGACCAAGGCGAAATGAGTTTCTTTCTTGCACTTCAAGTCAAGGAGAATGATTCTGGGATTCTTATTCATCAGGAGAAGTATGTGAATGAGATTCTGGAAAAGTTCAAGATGCAGGATTGCAAGCCCATCGCCACTCCCATGGCATCCAGACCACTCCTGTCAGCGGATCTTAACGGGGAGTCAGTGAGTGATTTCCATTATCGAACGATGATTGGATCACTAATGTACTTGACAGCAAGCAGGCCAGACATCATGTATGCAGTTTGCGTGTGTGCTCGATATCAGGCTAACCCTAAACTCTCTCATTTAGCTGCTGTTAAGCGTATCTTCAGGTATCTGAAGGGCAGGCCTAGGCTTGGTCTTTGGTACCCGAAGAACACTGATTTTCAATTATATGCTTTTACTGACAGTGATTATGGAGGTAGTGACCTTGACAGAAAATCTACTACTGGAGGATGTCAGTACCTGGGAGATAGGCTCATCTCTTGGCAGAGCAAGAAGCAGCATACCGTATCCAAATCAACTGCAGAAGCTGAGTACGTGGCCGCATCTGCCGGTACTTCACAGGTAGTGTGGATCCAAAACCAGCTCACGGATTACGGTATGGAATTCGTTAACACTCCCATATTTTGTGATAATGCTGCTGCTCTTGAGATTGTGAAAAACCCTGTCCAACATTCCAAAACCAAGCACATTGATATCAAGGTACATTTTATTCGTGATTGCTTTGATCGTGAGCTGATTCAGCTACAAAAGGTAAGCTCCGATCAGAATGTTTCGGACATCTTTACAAAACCCCTTCCTCGTCCTAATTTTGAATCTTGTGTTGAAGGCCTGAAGATGATTGCCTTCGAGGAATGATCTGATCATCTATGTTTTTGTACAAAGTTTTTGGTTTTTAAATTTTACTTAAAAAAAATATATTTAAAAAAAAAAAATAGAAAATGACTAAAAAATTGAGTCTTGTTTCAAAAGCCTCACAAAAACAGGGGAAGAAATGGTGCTGGTTAAACTGAAAGGTTTTTATGATGTCTTTTGATAGGACTTAAATGCTTAATGACGGTTGGAGACTGACACGTGTAAGGCTGATGTGAAAGACTGCTCGAAGATGATATGTCGGTAAGCTCAACCAAAACAATGATCATCTAAGTAAGTGCAGTAATCTTAAACTCTATACATGTTTAGTTTCCCATCCTAGTCTACATGGTTTAAAAAACTGAGTCCCGACAAAAACGGGTTGAGAGTGGTATTTACCTAGTATTCACTCTCTCACACGCCATGCTTATACTGTATAAGACAACACCACAGCAAAAAGGAAAAAGAAAAAGAAAAAGAATTCAAAAATTGAATATTCTGAAAAAGAAAAAGAAAAGAAAATAAAAATTATTCAGTTGGTCTTCTCTGCGTGCTTATGCGGCCGACCTGATCATCAACTGATAATGTATGAAAAACAGAAAATAAGTGGTAGTCAGAAACAGTGTTGCATGGTTCCTCAAGTTGGGGGTTTGTGAATCCTCAATAAACTCTGAGGTTGGGTAGGTTTTGCTATGGAAAATTGGGTGTGGGGACGGTTAAACATATCGGTAAATCTGTACAATATTTAAGCACTTTACTGGATGTGAGTTTCTGTGTTCAAACCACCTGACAATTGTCTAGAGTGTCTAGTAACGGAAGCTGAAAAGGGTTCCTCAGTCAAAGACTTGTCTGAATTTATCTGTGAAAAATACCAGCACCAGGAATGTAAATATTTAAATTTCTGAGGTAAGTTTGTAAATATTTAATTTTGGTTTTGATTTGATCTGTTTTAACTTTTAAATTTTTCATGATCATGATCGGATACTCGGGTATGATTCTGAGGGGAAGTTTTGTGAAAAATTCTCAAAGTATTTAAAATCTTAAAATTTTGTGAGAATTAGCAAGTTTGGGGTGAACTTGATGAGTTTTTGAAAGTTTAAGGGCATGTTTGAAACAATTTTGAAACATGAAGGGCCTTAGTGTAACATTTTTTAAACAAAACCATGTTTCCGATTCATTTTTCCCATTTCCGATCTCCTCTCCTCTCTTGTTTACGATTTCCACTCCCGAAACCCTAGCCCCGCCGCTGTCATTACCGGAAAACCTTCCCCGACCTCCGCTGAGCAATCCGAGCCCACCATCACCTTCGCAATCCTTTTCCGACCAAGAACCCCTTTTCAATCGACCGGTTTCACAAGTTTTTCGTCGGTCCATTCTCGGGTTTTCCGATTTGAGCCCTAACTCGAGATTACCTTCTGATTCGACTGAGTGGAAGTATATTTTAGTGTTTTCGAGTCGATTTTGCAAAGTTTAGAAGTCGGCTTCATGTTTAGAACCCATTGAAGGTAGTGGTGGCTGTTTACTTGTGTGTATTTGAGATGTTTGATCTGTTTACGAGCTTTTGCAGGTTTTATCTATGGCGGATGTAGCGTTTACGATTTTCTCGATGAAGAAGATGACGATTCGTGATTACGATTCGTGATTACGATCCAAGATTACGATCGGTGTTCACGATCGGTGATCACGATCCAATGATTACGATCCTCGTTTACGACATACTCGTTTACGACAAGCCGTTTACGATCGGGCTTTGAATTTGTTTACGAGACTTCGATTGGGCCTGGATGATCACGATTGGACTTAGTATTCCCGACTGGACCCAATCGTGAACCCGGTTTTAGGATCGTAAACCATTTTTTTTAATCATAAACTCATTTTATGGATCGTAATCACATTTTATGAATCGTAAACTCACTTTTAATGAGAATTAATAAGTGTTTAAATCTTAATTACTTAAATATTTTTGAGATTTCATTAAAATTGTTTGGTTTTGAGATAAAATTTAACGGTGTTTGTGAGCAGGTACTTAATTCAATTATTTTCTCTAAAATGTTCAAATTGAATTTTTTGTGAAGTACAAAAGTAAAATGTGATCGTCAATTGAACACGTTAAGGGTTAATAATCACAATTGCTCATTAATGAACAAGTCTGATGCATGTGTCTTGTCTGTCTCAGATGGCGGAAGAAATACTTATTGGAGACATAAAATATGAACCAGACCATTGCATGCCGGCATACCTAGAAGACCCGCCAGAAAAACACATGGAGTTATTTTACTCTCTGGTGGCCGGAATGAACACATGCAAGATTCACCATGCATTGAGGACAAATGTTCTCATCGACGAGATGCTGGTTAGAGAATTTTGGGGAACTGCCAGGGCAAATTCTGACAAAACAAGGATTACTGCAACGGTCAATAACAGACAAATTGTTATTGAGGAAGAAGACATAAGGCAGGGGCTGAACATCACTGATGATACTTCTCATCCTATCAAGTATCCAAAGGAGGTAGTTCTGGCAGGTGCGCAATCAATGGGGTATGAAGGAAAATTTCCGCCCATCTTTAAGAAGCTTCTGCCGCACTACTGGAGGTGCCTGGCGCATTACATGCAGAAATCTTTCCTAGGCAAGAGAACGAGTTTTGATCAGTTAAACCAACTCCATGGAACTGCCTTCGTAGCATTGGCCTTAGACTGGAATTTTAACTTCTCAAGGATGATGCTGATTGATTGGATAGGCAATGCAGAACTGAGTGCCAGAGAGCAGTTTCTAATGACGCCAAGGTTCGTTCAAATGGTAGTGATGAAGAAATATCCGATGATAGAGGAGAGAATTGAGAAGCTTGATGTAAAGGTCATGGATAATGGGGTCTTTGGGTTGCAAACCCAAGACAGACCAGGCAAGCAGACATTTGAAGGAAGATTGGAGTGGGTTAAGAGAGGTGCATTCCCTGAAGTTGCACGGGAACAAGTATTGGATGACTCTGAGCCAGAGGCAGATGTGCCTGAAGTTAATGCATCAATTGCCGAAGACCAAGACTTGATAGTAACTCAGGCTGTTAATGTTCAAGATGAAGATGTCATTCCATCCGATGAAGAAAATATCATGGATGACATCCTGGCTGGGCAGGACATCTCCGAAGAGGACATTTATAGAGATTTGGAGCCCCTCACTCATAAACGGTCGAGGGATGACATGATTGGGTCGTCTGGCAGTGATGATACACCTCCTGAGCTGAATATAAACGTTGATGATGTTCTTGAAGAAGAACCCGTCCCTGCTCGTGAACCATCTCCGCGAAAGAAATCTGATCCTAGGAGCATACGGTTCAAGTTCACCAAGACAAGCTCAAGCCTTTTGGTTGTACAACCAGCTGGACCCAGTTCTGAGGGTGCCAGTGGTCAAGAAGAAACTGTTGATGAAGCCCTTCAAGAGCAACCGTCTCTCACACAGACTGAAGATGGTGATGATCAACCTGCCCCTGTGCAGCAAGCTAGTCCGATTCTGAACGTTCAAAGCCCTGTACGTGAAGATAGGCAATTTCTGGAGGTTGAGAGCACCTTCGTTGTTCCAAGTCCAGTTAGAGTGAGCCTCTCTACCGCGACCAGCCAACCACTCGCAGCTCCAGGTTTCCGCCCATTGATGGCTGCAGAGCTTCCAGTTGATTTGAGGATTAGTGCTGATCCTCAGATCAACTTCCTGATCTCTCAGAATAGGATCAGACAGAATGAGATCAAGGCTCTCATGGAAGAAAATCAGCGTTTGAGAGAGAAGGAGGAGGCAAGCAGCAAATATATGAGAGAGTATGAGGTGGCAGACAAGGAAAGAATGGAATATCTTTACATGATGATAAAGGATCTGAGAAGGAAGGTTAATCAACTGACAGATGGTGCAGGGCCTAACATCACGGGTGCCTCTGGTCAGAGTTCATCTCAGGGAACTCAAGTTGCTGAGGAGACTGACGAAGGAGATGAGAATATAGTGATGCCGGATTACGCCCACTGTGGCAGGATCATCTCAAAGGCTCCAAGTTTCCACGAAAACTGGTTCAAGGAGTTTTTCCAAGGACCAGCTCCCACACAGTACACCATTGACGTTGGTGAAAGCTCAATTGATAAGCGTGGGAGTCGTGAGGCAATCTTATGCTGGCACTACGATATGGAGAAGAAAATCTTTGCCGTGATCCGTGACGGCTATAGTCCAGTGGAGTACTACTCTACACGTGCTCAATTCCACTCCTGGACTGAGCCTGAGATCAGGAGCCTTCTGAGAGCTCCATTTATTAACAGGTGGAACGGACCAGAAGGTAATCAGATCAGAGATAATCTGCTAGGCCACATGGAGAATGATTTCAGAGATTTCGAGCTGAAGGAGGTCAGGTGGAGAGAGACCGGAACTGACCCTGTGACAGGGGAGTCTATTGGAGAAGCACGGAGGCCACCAACTAAGCGCACAAGGGTGATTAATATGTTGGATGAGATCGAGGATGAAACACTGGTAAGAAACTTTGATTGCTGGTATTACGATCCAACAACACATGAAGTCGTGGTTCTCTGCAAGCCGATGCGTCAATTCAGATTTTATGACCCGGTGGATTTGCTTAGATTTGGTGAGAAAGATATCAAGCTTCTGGCCACCCAACCCATACTTGGAGACGAGAATGATATGGCAAATGCTATAAGGGTTGGGATATTTGATGGAGCAGCTAAGAAGATAGTAGAGAAGGGATGGTGGTTTAACAACGTTCAAACATCTTTCAGGTTTGACTTGCTGCTGCCGTGAAGTGGTCTAATGGTTCATGCCTAGGGGAAGATTGTAGGGCTATATTATGTAAGGCATGAACATTAGTTAGGCTTTTGTATTTGGGCTTAATCTAGCTTAGTTAATAGGCCATGTGGGCCATTTAAATGTTTATGATTGGGCTAGGTTAGTGTTTATGATTGGGCCAAGCTCAAGTATGAGGTGGTATAAATACCACCTCATTGTAATCGATTTCTCCAAGCTTTTCCAATACACTTTCACAGTTTACGATCTCTCTCTCTTGTGTGTGTTTACGATCAGCTTCATTCAAGTAGGGTTTCTCATTCAAGACTCGATCTTTACATTAGATCTAGTCTCTTTCTTCTACTTGGTTCTTGAATCAAGCTTATACGAGGATTCCGCACTCGTATTTGTCTAGATATCGTGTTGTTTGGTTGATCTCGGACCTACAATAATAAATTAAATGGTAATTTCAATTCAAATAAATTTGCAACTAGTTCACAAAAATATCCAAAATTTCAGATTTTAATATTCAAAGTACTAGTTGATGGGAACAACCCAAACCCATCTAGGTTCATGATTAAACATCAGTATCGACAGAGGAGATATCCGAATGGTTGTCGTCTGCAGGTTCCTCTTCCTCCTGAGGTTCCATCTCCTCTTCGGGCTCAATTTCTTCATCAGGTTCGAGTTCCTCTTCGGGATTGAGTTCTTCTACAGGCTCTGCTTGTGCAGGTTCTATATCACCCTGTTGGGCCAACAACATTAATTCCAAATTTTCTATTCTGCCCCTGAGTTATTCTAAATCTTCCTCTCTGAACTTGGATTTATCTCTTTTAGTATGAAACTCGTGTCTAAGGTCTCGAAGGTCTTTTCGTAGTTCTTCAAGTTGTACCAACAACCTTCCACGCCCCTCGTCATTCAATCTCACATCCCCCTTTAGTTTCTTACTATGACGCTCTTGTTTCAGCAACCTCTCATCTTGAACGCGTAATCTCCCACGCATTTCCCTGTTCTCCCTTTTTAGCTCTTCGATTGAGGCAGCCATTTCCTGACACTGCTGAGTTGTTTTCCCCCATTTAGACACAAGGGATGCAACGATTCGTTCCGAGGGATAGAGTATTTGAGGTAGGGTCCATGGCCACATGTGTGCGTTTGGCTCCTGGGGAAGTGGAGGCACTCCTTCATTGCGAATCATTAGGTCCACCGCAAAAGGATACCAGGCCCAGTTATCAGGTGCGGATCCATTGTTGCTTGTCGAAGGGGTAGAGGAAGGAGCGGATGATGAACCAGCCATGTCTGTATAATATATATATATATTTATGTATATTAAAATGCTTGTAATGGATGAAATATCGGTATATAACTAAATCAAGTGTGTGCTCTCGTGTATGACTAATGCAACTCTAAGGCTATAGTTGGCCTAGATGCAAGACCGGGTTCACTATAACCAATGGCTCTGATACCAATCTGTCACACCCTCAAAATCCACCTGCGGGGTTTATACCGCGAGGCGTGTGACAAACCAGGATCCGAGTCATTAGTCATACCAAACCATGCAAACACACCAAAACAATTTAAGAAATGCGGAAGCGTAACATGTAAGTAAAAAGTGTTGCGCAAAACACGCGCCCTCAAAACCAAACACAAAAGAAAATAAATCCAACTGTAAAAGTTGAAATGCAAATCAAAATGTTCAACTTTCATGCAATATGCGTCCTAGCGTGCTCGTACCTCAAGGACCTGCGAAAGACATGCTATGTGGGTCAGCGCAAGGCTGGTGAGTTCATAAATGTCAATGCAAGAAAATAAATGTTCGTCAAGATGTTTGTAAAATGTTCGTGCCATGGTAATCATAATAGTAATCGTAGCTAGCAAGGCCAATAATGCTATCACTATGTGGTTCGCAACCGAAGCGTGACTGTTTGTGTTTGTAATGCCTTCCACCATCGCCTAACACGGACGATGATGATACTGTCTAGGCTAATTTTACACCCGTTCGACATCCAGTCGAGTTAGAGCTACTAACGCGGGCGGGGTTTGTCAAACCCAGTAGTACTACCAAAGATTACCTCGCTTTCCAATAAACTAACGGTTCGAAATGTAAGGACTTGTAATCGTGTTATGTGTGCACATACGTGATCAGCCAATACAATTATATTACCAGAATGTTTGTAGCATGTTCCTTTCTCTAACTGAAATACTTAGAGAAAATGTTCGAAAACTCACCTTTGGGAGCTCGGCAAGAAGGTTTAAATAAAACTGTTGATGAATTCCTACGAATCACCTATATGTTTGTGAACGTGTAAGACCATAGTGAATGGACAACAAGACTGACTCAATCGGCCCTGACGACACGTTGGTGACTCGTTAATTGATGTGTTTGCTTGATTAGTTAAACTTTCCAATTCTGAAGAGTTTATATTTTTACCAAAGTTTATATATAGCAGGTTTCTCATAAATAACAAGCAACAAGTAAGCACACGTTATACATTTCTAGCATGCATCCTAAATTGACTGTGAAGCGATTAATAAAAAACACACACGGTTTCACAGTTTAAGTATACATAGCACAAGGTTTCCTAATAATAGTCATGCGAGCCAAGTACACACGTTAACAAACATTAAATCACACCAATCATGTATTCGATGCAATGATTTCCCATTTACACGTGCTCGCTACATACATAAACATTAATGGTTTAACTAATTAACACGATTTCTAAACTCACATACTCCTTTTTAACATGCAGAATATGTTGTAACGCTACTAGGTCGTTTAGTAAAATAAATAAGCAAATTAAATATCCAAAGGTGTAGTTATATAATGTGTGTGTCATGTTTTGCATCAATTTGTAACACTTTTCCATGGTAACATACCACATTACTATTAGTATATATTAATTA
>JBCNJP010000010.1:94634582-94674990 GCA_039602395.1 Deinandra increscens subsp. villosa | reverse complement strand
ACAAGTCAATCTATTCCATTCACCCCGGATCAGATAAGATGTATCACGGTCTGAAGAAACAATTCTGGTGGCCTAACATGAAAGCCGAGGTAGCCACCTATGTCGGCAAATGTTTAACATGTTCAAAGGTCAAATCCGAATACCAAAAACCTTCTGGATTGTTAACTCAGCCTGTAATTCCAGAGTGGAAATGGGAAGAAATATCCATGGACTTTATATCACAAAACTGCCTAAGTCCAGATCTGGATATGACACTATCCGGGTGATAGTAGATCGATTAACAAAATCTACGCACTTCTTACCACTCAAAGAGAAGGATAATATGGATAGGCGAGCCAAACTCTACATAAAGGAAATCGTCTCATGACACGGTGTGCCTATATCAATCACATCCGATCGTGATAGCCGTTTCACCACTAACTTTTGGAGGTCTCTATAGAAATCTTTGGGTACTCGTCTTAATATGAGTACTGCCTACCATCCACAGACAGATGGCCAGAGTGAGAGAACGATCTAAACACTCGAAGATATGCTGAGAGCATGTGTGATAGATTTCGGACCCAATTGGGATGAGCATCTCCCTCTTGCCGAATTCTCTTATAACAACAGCTATCACACCAGCATTCAAGCCGCACCTTTTAAAGCACTTTATGGGAGAAAGTGTAGATCCCCACTCTGCTGGACCGAGATTGGTGACAGTCAGTTGACTGGTCCTGAACTAATCTTTGAAACGACTAAGAAAGTCTTTCAAATCCGTAATAGTCTAAAAGCTGCCAGAGACATGCAAAAGAGCTACGCTGACAACCGTCGCAAACCCTTGTCCTTTGTAAAGGGTGATCGCGTCATGCTAAGAGTGTCACCTTGGAAAGGTGTCATTAGATTCGGAAAACGAGGTAAGCTCAACCCTCGTTACGTTGGTCCTTTTGAGATTACTGAGACCATCGGACCAGTAGCTTACCGACTACGCCTGCCTGTCGAAGTAAGCAGCGTGCATGATGTCTTCACGCTAGTAATCTTAAGAAATGTCTATCCGATGAAACACTCATCGTCCCACTTGATGAAATTCAAGTTGACAAAACACTGCACTCTATTGAGGTACCTGTCGAGATACTTGACCGAGAAATCAAGAAGCTGAAACATAGTCGCATTCCCATAGTCAAGGTGCGATGGAACTCTCGACGAGGCCCAACGTACACTTGGGAACGCAAGGACCAAATGCGTCGGAAGTATCCTCGTCTGTTTGGTAGTGTCGCATCTACCAGTGACCAGAACTGAATTTCGGGACGAAATTCTTCTAACTAGGAAGAATGTGACATCTCGTCCAAAACCAGGTCAACCCTCTCTCTCTTTTGACTTTTAATTTAACAATTATGTGTTTAGCTGAAAGATCAAACGGTTAAATACTAGATTTAAGCTGTTAAAATTAATGGTAACTAAATGACGTATTTAAGTCTCGCGTTGTGCTGAAATTTTATACCCATGAATTACAAGAAATTTCATATAATAAATATGGAATTTTAATAATAAGAAATTAAATATAAAAATTAGACGTTTTATATTTTATCAAAAACCGAAATAATCTGTTTCACCCTAAACACTTTTATGAACTAAAAATGTGATATAAACTTTTCTGTAGTCAAGACTTAGCCAAACGAAAACGGACAACCCGTTCGGGCCCAGTTAAGCCCAACAGGCCCAAAACGACCCGAAAAGCCCAAAACTCGATCTAACGATCAAACCCAACTAACCGAGTATTCGACCCAACCCGAAGGCCCGACCCGTGGCCCACCAGGCCTGGGCCGAACCCGGCGCCCTTGACCCTCGCGACCCACTCGAGGAAACCGGCCCAAGCGGCCCAACTAGTGAACCCAGCCCGATTCCCCCCCCCCCCCCTTCTCTTGATTTCGGCCCAACCAAAACCCAACCCGTTACCCTTGTTATTCTTTTGGGCTTCAGCCCAACCCACAAACAATTTATTTAAATTGTTTTTGGCCCATGAAAATTTATAAATAAACCCACAATACTTTTTATAAGATTTTGGCCCATCAACTTTTATAAAATCACCACCTTTGTAGTTTAATCTACTTGGGTTATATTTTAAAATGTTAGGATTTTTAAAAGTCTCTAACCACCTAATATTTTATAAAAACTTCACCTCCTTTATATAAAATGGAATATTTTATAAACTTAATCACCTACACTTAATGTGTTGGGTGAATGAAATGTGGACAACAAGGCTAGTCTACACCCTTGATTAGTTGGCATGTAAGGGACTTGACCAAAGGGTATTAACCAAAAATTAGTGTATAAGGAGAACCCCCAACACTTGCTCCTCCACACAACCAACTCACTCTCTCTCTCCCTTTACTCCTCTCGGTCGGCCCACCCCCCTCAACCACCGCTGCCGCCGGCAGCAGCCACCCTCCGCCGCCGCAAAGAGCTCCGCCGGACCACCCCAGCCCGCTGGACCACCGCTAACCTCCTCCTCCCTTCTCGGCTTCCTTCCTCCTTCCCATTGTGAGTTTTTCTAACTCATTCCTCCTACTTATCTAACATCCAAATGTGATACCAAGTCTTGACAATGAACTTTAAACATTTGCATTCTCTTAAAAACATCTAACAACTTCTTCATCTCCTTTCTTTGATCTAAACACTTTCTTGGTGTCCTAGGGACTTAATGTTGCCATGGAGGTGGGTGAAATACATGGAGAAATCTATGAAAGTATCTATGTGCACCAAAGATCACCATATCTATTTTATGCATTTACATGTATTTTCTTTGATCAAGAACAAGTCCTAAATGGATATTATCCATAAACTCATAGAATGAGTAAAAGTTCTTGATCTAATGTTTTAATGGATGCAAAATGATCCTAACACTTGAAAGTGTTAGTTGATTTAAATGGCTACCAAAATGTAACTAATAAATGGATGAAACATTAAAATGGGTGTTTATATTTATTTAAGATGTCCTAACACTAAGTGTTAGTAGATTTTTATTTATTTAAGATGTCCTTACACTAAGTGTTAGTAGATTGTTAATGAGTATTTGGTCCTGACACCTAAGTGTTAGTAGATGTGGATATAAAAATATATTATTGGATTATTGATCTTAACACAAAATGTTAATAGATGGAGGAAACAAATAATCATGTCATATGATTATTTGGTGACTTGGGTTGGTTTAAAAATAAATAAAAGATGACTAATTTTAGTCATGGCTTATTTTATAAAAACTAACCTACAAGATTGAAACATAAAATATTTGGAAGAAAACCCATGAAAAACCTTTTATTAAAAACTTTCCTTTCAACAATTTAAAGGATTTATAAGACCTAACCAAAAATGGTAAAAAGATCATTTATGTCAAAGGATTTGATACTTGGACTTATTATAAAATGTAAGGATTTTTAGAATTCCATAAATGGGAAGAAATCTAAAAGTTTTGTCATTTGGAAGTAACATGAGTTCTTCATGATGCATTGGTGCTGTATTTTTACCCGATTTTAGATGGATCTGAGTTTTATTTACGTTTAGTTCATGTTGTCTGGATGGTTCGGGATTGGTGATGTTTTTTGTGTTCGCCGTTGACCATTAAACAACTTTTTTTTGTTTGATTTGAGTTTTACAAGCGACGATATTTGTTGATTGCCTCATTAAAATGTTCTCTTGGTTTGTTTGTGTCATTTGGGGTTATTGACTTACTGAGGCTAATTTCATTGTCGATTACTTGAAAAAAGTCATGATATTTGTTTGGTTTGCTGGTTATTGCTTTTTTTTATAACTCGGTGGATGTCGGACTTATCGTGGTTTGACCTATGGTGCTAATAATTTGATTTGAGCATACAGAAGTCAGATTTTACTTTTACTAATAGTTGATGATTTGAACTCCGTTCATACTGGTAGTTGATGGCTTCAGCTATGATACTTTATCTGGTCTTGCTGTTGATATCGATTGACCTTAAATTTTGTTGCTACCTGCTTATTTGATTGTTCAATTGAATTTGAGCATCGAGTGTGGCAGTTTCTTTTTTGGCTATGCGGTATATCTTAAAATTGTGCTATGATTATGATATTTTCTGGTGACTGATATGGTGTTGATCGCAAACGTCATTCCGACCTGAGCATATTTATGGTGTGTTCTCAACAAGTCTCATTTGTTTGCTTTTAAATTTTGTTGTTCATCTTTAACAGGAATTATTTGCAATGGAGTCCGGTATGTATTTCTGACAGAAGTTTTTGATGGTGTTGGCCATGGATGTGCAGCAATGAAGTGAAGGCCGATGTTGGTGGTTTGCTGATCTTTTTATAAGATTACTATAGTCATTTAAGTACCATATGGTCATATATTTATTCACTGTCTAATGTAAATTTTATAAATGTAGAATTGATGTAAGCTTTGTAAAAATTGACAGTGAAATATCACTAAATACTATGTGCTATTTCCGCCCTTCTAATTTCATCACTTAATAACAATATGTTAAATAGTCTACAATAATTTGTGATCATTTTTATAAGATAGTTTTTAAAAATAATCAATAACCGAAGAATGATATTGTTTTTAAAGAATAATCGGACCCGTGGTGACGCGTGGGTCATCTAAATATATACTTTAATCACTTTCTGCCACAGTGAATTATACTTTAATCATTTTCTGCCACAGTGAATTACCGCCTCAACGGCCTGTCACAACGAACGAGCTCGCCCCGCGGCAACGCGCGGGGTCACCATACTTGTAATAAATAAACTTTTATGACTCCAAGTGTCATCATATAATACTTTTAAAAAGAAATTAATATTTCATGTAAATTAAATATTAAATGATTTCGAAATTATTAAACGTTGTAACTCAAAACATAATTTTAAGACAATTCATGTTTTAAAATGAAATAAAAATTAATAATTATTCTTTGGTTAATAATTATTTACAAAGGTTTTTAACCATGTTTTATTTACAATTCACCAAGAATTGTTAAAAATAATTATTTAATTAAAAATAATTATAACTTGCATGATTAATCGATCGAACACATAAAATAATAAACATTATTATTTTAACACAATGTCCAAGACTTGATTAATTTATAAATGATTTTCCTTTTACTTATATTTATTGGACATAAATATAAATCATCACGTGCGTATTTATTAGAACTAATAAATACCAACTAACGGGTTTTCAAACGAATACAAACGGGATTAAACATCAAGACTTGACCGGTATCACTTGGGTGACAAATGTTACCCAAATGATTAGACCCTTATGCAATTGTCTTATTAATTATTAAGGACATTACTTGTTGTTACTACTTTCCACTCTAGTCATTACCTGCTGATCAAGTGAGTTTCACGGCCCCTTTCTTTTAACTGCTTTTATACTCTTGGGGGGAGAAATCATGAAAACTGATAAATGCTTCTACTTAATATTATGGGTCATCTGTTAGCCGTATGACTGCTTGTTCTCTTACTGATGCCCAACTACGGTACATTATCGTTATAAACGTTTGTACAACTGTATCCCACCATTAATTGATTTTAATTAGTTCGGTACGAAACGATAGCTAGTGAATAGATATATTTTGGTTGACAACCCTGCCCTAATTGGAAGCTCCAATTCTAACTCCGGATTGTCTTGGGCTACACGTCAGTTATTCTGCTATGTTCAGTATCTCTCGGGCGAGATACTATGGGTGGGTAAACCGTTAGTATTTGAAATCAAGGTTCAGGTGAGTTCATACAACCATAATGGTAAACCAATGTTATATTTAAGTATATAGAAACTGTTTTACCAACTTTAAACGTAGAGTCATAAACCTGTGAACCTCACCAACTTTATGTTGACCTTTTAAAACTCATGATTTCTTAGGTAATTGAGGAAACTATGGAGGACATGCAAATGGGGCTTCATCATGCTATCGGACCTGCTTCTGGAGTCGTGGTCCCGAACTATCTTAAATACACCGTTTTATACTTTTAATATTAAATTAAGACTTTATGCTTTTCAAATGTAAAACATTGTCTTTTCCACTACTCTTTCCACTGAAATGAAATGATGTAATGTTTTTATGAAGTTTGAAATTATTAGAAGTCGTTCTATGTATCCGCGACTATGATTCCATCTCGCCCACACCCAAACCCGTTGACTGGGGTGTGACACACTTAAACGTTTTCCTCATGCATCGTGATACTCACTCCCACATGCACCTGGTTACCGTATGTATTTTAATCACCTAACATTTCCTACTCGCGATATGGAGCCATTTATTCTTGAATACTCTTCACCAACAGTGAATCGTGTACGTCCTACTTCCCATCCGTGGAGACAAGACTTCCAGTCGGACTAGTGGATCAGGCCCTTATTCATGAGGAGCCGGTTGCTGCTCGGGACTATTCTAGACTGGAAAACTGGGCGTAGTACTCAGACAAATGTCGTATGCTGAGTTGGGTAAGAAAGTGTAATACCTCTTATTGTTCTTAAATCTTTCTCCTAGCTTGGGAGGTTCCTGTTATACCTTCCAAACATGCACATCCGAACATTTTTGTTCAGACAACGTTGTCATGACGTGCTAATAGCGCGGTCATTGGGCTTCAGAAGAGGCAGCATTGTATGAGTCCAAGTAATTGCCTACGGGGCACTTGTACCTGCCTTTATTATCTTAATCATTCTCACTATTGCCCGGATCTTTTAAGATCCATCATTTCTCGTTTCTAACATATAGTTGTGTTGTAATATCACAACTTGATTGCAATTCTTATAACATAAATAGCACTTGATGCGGGCCGACTAGAAATTTGATTTTAGTATCTGATTTGTGATCAAGTCGATATGAATGATAACCATTCTGAATCTCTGAGTTAAGCTATGGGCGTTGTGACATGCCCTGTTCATACTTTGTGGAATTAAATTTCTAACTAACTCATACGAAGTGGTTCTTTCTAAATCAAGCGAGCATTTTATCCTCGAACTTGTCTCTTTAATGAATTTCGGTCAGTTAACCTTGGGGTAGTGACCATACCCTTGTTACCCACCCCCCCCCCCCCCCAAACTTACTGTGTGTTTGTAGGATCACTTCGAATTGTATCGAGAATGATAATCGATGAATCATATATGAGAGTCCATGTCTCATAATTCATCAATGTCTTATACAGAAAGGAACATATGACAATGAATGCACAAGTCATCAATCTGCTTGATTTACAATCAGATATACTTTGGCTGACGACTTAAAGTGTCAATATTGGTTGGTGTGGTCATGCATAGCTAGAGTGCCTCTGACTGCGCTCGTTAAACTGTCGCGTTCAGTCCAAGTGGGAGACTGTTGGAAAAAGGGTGTCCTGACCCAAAACATTAATGAACCCAACCCGATATTGACCCGTAAGAGTTACACCCGGGTCAACGGACCATAAATCTAGTTACCCGCTAATTAGTATTAAAAACGAACAATTGATTAATTATATAAATACTTGTTTATTTATTTAATTAAACGACAAAACGTTTTCGGCTAAAACGCTCGTGTTTTAATTAGATGGATTGATTAGTTGTTACCGAATTAACAGACTAATCAGATTGGTGATGTGATAAGATCGCGACTAGGCCCAGTCCGCGAAAGGGCCCTAGTCTACAATTTTATTAATAAAATAAGGAGGGAGAGAATTGGAGAACAAGTCACTAGAAAATCTCAACCCTAATTCTTTCTCTCTCTCCCTTTGCGTCGGCCTCAACCGGCGCCACCAACCCTACCGCCACCGACCACCACTCGACGCCACCACCACCGATCATCGCCATTTTCGGATGATCCCCGTTTAGCCAGCGTGTGTTCAAGATTGGAGAAAGAAGCCGAATGAGCCCAAGCCGCCGCCGCCAGCTGAGCCGCAGCCACGACTAGCGCCGCCACTGACGCGGCTCGTCATCCAACGTCGTGCGATCGTCGGTTGGTGGTCCTCTTGCTGCCAGCGCAGCCGAGGCCACAGCGCCCCGTCCTGTCATCGTGGCCTGCGCCCCTATACCCGCTGGTCACCCCACCGCCACCGTATCGCCGCCACCGCCTTCGATCGGTGACGAGATCGTTGTGGGGACGATTCCTGTTGCGATCCCGGTTGATCATGTTTTGTCGTCACCGCCGCCCGTGGTAAGTCTGCCACCACCGCCGTCATTGCCGCCGCCGCCACCCTTGGTCGCCGCCACCGTAGATGATTTGACCCGCCGGTTCGAGTCAGATGTCTCAGTTCGTACTAGCGACAATCCGTTGAATCCGGGTGTCTCGAGCGGTTGCTCGGAACCCGCCAAGGTATGTCTAGTTTATTTAGATATTAATTTTAATTATTTGTTTTAAATAATTATTTTTCTGTGTTTGTTGCGATCGGTGACTGGTCCTGTTTACGGTTTGTATTCGTGATGCTTTAAAATCATTTCCGTTGCTAAATTAATTATTAATTAATTTAAATAAATATAATCGGTTATAATAAAAATTAAAATCGGTAACTCGGATACCCACTGTAAAACCCAGCACATTATTCTCGGGTTTACGACAATTACATTGATAAACTTGTTTTATTTATTAATTGTGAAAGTGCGTGGTTCATTTCGGTTAAGGAATTAACGAGGGACTTAAGACGTAATTAGTCGGATATATAAATATTCGATTAAAGATTAGGGAACCCTAATCTCGTTTTCTCTGCACCTCCCTCTCCCTCTCTCGCAAGCCCCCTATTCCCGCTGTGAAGCCATAGCTGCCGGCGACCCTCCGTCGTCTCCTCCATCCGACGACCACCGGACCTCCACCACTAGGTCACCGTACGCGGTCCCTATGAACCGCCGCAAGACGCCGCCACCCGAGACTCAAACCACTACCACCGATCTCCACGACAGCTGTCGCGAATACACCATCCGCCAACGCACCAGCTATGCGTTATCGTCATAGCGGCGTTGTTATTGCAACTGGACGCCGCCTCCGCCACTTCGTCGTCGTCGCCGCCTCCATCTCCTCTTGGTGTGAGCTCATCACCGCCATCATTCGAGTCGTCACAGTACGCGACGAGTCAATTAGAGGAGATCCGCGACACGCGAAGTCTAGATCTGAACGGTCGGATCATGGTGTTCCATGAAACCCTAGCGACTCGCTCGTTGTTCCTCTGTGTCTTTAACGTTTGTTAGAACACCGCTCAGGTATATCTAAACTCGGTTTTTGATTAGTCGTTTAATTTCGATCATGTTATCGTTATCATTTTCGCATTCTAAATTAAAACGCGATTGGTGTTTGTGTGCATTTTAGTGATCGTGATCATGTTTGGGTTTACGCGTTAGATTAGTGTAAATAGTTTTATTCCGCTGCGTAACGAATTACATATTTAGTTCGTTTAAACTCTAATTTGCTAATGCTCGGACGGTAATGATTAATAAAAAGTAAATATTTTTTTGTCGTCACCGGGCACCCGTATACCACTGTTGTAACCCAACAGTTGCACCCTAAAACATAAAAGTAAACTGGACTATGAATACTCAGCTGATATGGAGACACAAACGTACGAATGACACCGCGTAACCAAAATGATTAGACCCGGAGATCACCCTGACGACCGAAACGGGAACGAAGAACCAACAAAAATAAACAAATATATAAGTTTTTATAAGAATAGTTAAGTCTTTCGAATCGAAACGACTTAACGGACACAACCAACTTAACGACTCGATGGTGAACTACGAACGTTCAAGGTCGAAGTGTTAGTTTATTCGAAAACTGCCTACAAAATGACAAATAATTATAATAAATTATTTATAATTATATTAAATTTAATTTACCAACGCCGGTCACCAACACCATGTAGGGGATTTCTCGCCAAAAAATAAATAAAAGAAATTATTTTTTATTCTAAAAATACAATTTCAATATTTATGAGACTTCTTTATAAATTTTAACCTTTTAAAAATATAAAATTTCGGATATGGGTGTTTCTTTTATTGGGATTCAGGAGACTATGTCTTACAACATAGACTCAGAGGTTGTTTCCAGAATTTGGGATGGTAATGGTTGTGAGTTTGAGAAAGTTGATTCTGTTGGGAATTCAGGGGGTTTATTAGCTTATGGGATCCTAAATGTTTTACGAAAGATAGAGTGCTCAAGGATGATAACTTCTTGCTTGTTTCTGGATTAATTAAAGATGGTTTAACTTGTGACATCCCACATCGTTGGGGAGGAGAACTAAACACTGCTTTATAAGGGTGTGGATACCTCCCCCTATCAAGACGCGTTTTAAATCCGTGAGGGGCAGATGCCTGAGGGCATGCCGGCTGCCAAAGCGGACAATATCTTGGTTGCGACGGGCCTGGGCTGTTACAGATGGTATCAGAGCCGGTCGTCGGCCAGTGTGCCAGCGAGGACGCTGGTCCCCTAAGGGGGGAGGATTGTGACATCCCACATCGGTGGGGAGGAGAACTAAACACTGCTTTATAAGGGTGTGGATACCTCCCCCTATCAAGACGCGTTTTAAATCCGTGAGGGGCGGATGCCTGAGGGCATGCCGGCTGCCAAAGCGGACAATATCTTGGTTGCGACGGGCCTGGGCTGTTACAGTGTTGTTTCTTTGCTTGCCTGTAAGTTCAATAACTACTAAACCTTTATTGATCTTTTAACCCATATCAGTTGTTTCTTGGGTTTTGATAGGAATATTTGTGTTAATTATTTTGTTAAATTTATTTATGTGCTTGATTAAGCTTTTGGGTGTTAATTATTCATGCAGTACAGTAGGCTAATAAAGATTGATTGAGCTCCTTGTTTAGTTAATGTCTTTCCTTGATTTCTGTTCGATTTCTTTCCAAGATTACTTATTTTTTATGAGATTGATTTGTTTTCTTATTTGTTAATATCTTTATTTGTCTTTTTTTTTCAGTTTATAGTAGCATTTTTCAATTTGCTGGTACAATTATTAATCTTATATTTCTCTAGAACTACACCTTCTAATTTGTGTGGATGGTTTGTATGATGATTTTGTAAATTGATTTTCAGAGTATAAATTGAGTATGTGACATAGGTTAAAGAACTCTTTTACCTGTTAGTAAAACGATTATTTGTGGCTTCCATTCCGGCTTCCATTTTTTCCATTGATTGGCTTCAATTGATTCCAAATTGTATTTTTGCACGTTCCCTTACTGCATAATTTTGTTTCTTAGCTTTCTGCTTATATGTACACGTAATCTGCTAGATTGGGTGGTTTGTTTTTTCTCTAGAGTCTTGATTACTGGGGATGTTGTAGACCCCTTTATATTTGTGGCATTATGCCTAGGAAATTGTTGATCTATACTCATTAAGTGACTAATTTGTTTTATAATTTTAGATTTGTCATGTCTCATTAGCTTGAAATTAGGTGTTGTTGGTTGTTCAGTGGGTCGTAATTTAAATTTGTCATGTCTCATTAGCTTGAAATTAGGTGTTGTTGTTTGTCAGTGGGTTTTTTTGTCAAGAACCAGGAATCTAGAGCAGATCTACCCAAACCATTGTTTATTCCCAGAGATTATGCAGTAAACTATTACAATCGTTCAAAAACAGAAACAACAAGAATCGGAACAATCACTATGATATACATAAAGGATCTAACAATAGCTTCAACAATCAAGCTAGACGAAGACCTCTCAGAGAGAAAATGAAAAAACCCTAATTCTTGTTGTAGAGAAGACGAAAGAGATGTAACAGACTTTTTTTGGACCCTCTTCACTTCTTTTCCAAACCCTCTAAGAGCATTCACTTAAGTGAACCCGGTCCAGATTTCAGCTCCAATCTGTTCGAGACTTTAGCCCATTCTTTACTACCGGACCACAACCTCTACAAGCCCATTAGCTCCAATTTAAGTTAGCAGCCCAGTAACAATATGAAAGAAAACCAGAAGCCCATTAGTGATAAAGAAACATAAGACAAAGGTTTGAATTAGTATTAAGAAATGAACCCTCATTTTTAACATTTTTCTCTACGATTTACGTTTTGTTTGTTAATGTGTGGTGAAATCTTCTTGCTCAGTTTTGTAAACATTCGTTTCTGTGTGGATGTGCCCAACTTATAACTATGAAATGTACTTTTAATAAATTTCATGTGTATGTTTCACACTAAAGTTTATCAAACACTTTGTCTTCTTTCCTCCAGGTTTTGTATGTGAAAGCTAGACTTTTTTGTTACTGTTTGGTTAGGAAGAAATACTACTACTAAGCAATGTTTTAAAAACCGGTTGAACCGGTCCGGTTGAACCGGTTCAACCGCCAACCGGTCCCCTCACCGGTTTTTTAATCTCCGGTTTTTTGGACATAACCGGACCGTTTTGAACCGGCCGGTTTTCCGGTTTTTTCCGGTTGAACCGGTCCGGTTCAACCGGTTTTCTGACAAACTTTTTTTTTTTAATTTTTTTTTTAACTTTTTTTTTATTTTTTTATTTTTTAAAGTTTAAAACTTATATTTTCTTATGAAATACATATTCGATATTATTTTTGAGTGGATTATAATTGTATTTTAACTACTTTTGTTGGGGTGTACAAGTTTATTAGCATTTTTATAAAAAAATATATATAAATCCTCTAACCGGTTCAACCACCCGGTCTAACCGGTCCGACCGGTCGAACCGGTCTCGGAAGGTTTTCCGGTTCAACTAAAAAACCGGTTTTTAAAACATTGCTACTAAGTTGAGTTAGATTTAGTATACTGGTTTAAGGAAAAGGGTCCTTCATAAATCATACTTATGAAGTTGCGTTATATGTTTAATGTTCTTTCTGTTGTCTTAACATGGTTTGGTAGCTTCAAGTGTATAAATTTATATTGAAGTCTCATACGGAACTAAAATAGTTCTTTCATCCCAATATATATATTTTTACTAATTTTCCGTTGCTTCGTATTTGATGTTGAAATATCATGTTGTTTAATTTATAAGTTTTCTTTTATTTTCCGCTGACTTTCATTCTCATTTTATGGAATGCTCTCATTTTATGGAATGTGATACATAATTCCATTAATAAAATTATTTTTTTTCTCTCTTTGATTTTCATTTTATCTTGCTTTGGTTGTTTTATATTATTATACTAGAGAAAAGTTCAAATTAGAAGTTTGTTTTGGGTAGTAAGGATGAGAAAGAATTTCAGCGCCACTGGATCTTGATCTAATAAAAAAGGAAGGAGGGGTATTTTAGTCTTAGCCACTTTTGTTGACTTTTTGTCTACTTCCCCCATTTTCTTTAAACATTCATAACTTTCAAATCTGACATTATTTTATAAAAAAAATTACACCATAAAAACGAGCATTTTTTAATCTTTAAAACGCATATAGTGTTGCTATATAAAAAATGAAAAAAATTACTTTTTCGATTATTGACACAATGTTCAGGTCATTATGTCATTGTGTCAAAATGTTCAGATCATTGTGTTATTGTGTCGTCGTGTCAAAAGTATATATAGTGTTGCTATATATAAAATTAAATACTCTTTCGGTTTTTGCACCATATGAAACAATGATCTGAACATTTTGACACATCATTGTGTCATTGTGTCAAAATGTTCAGATCATTGTGTCATTGTGTCGTCATGTCAAAAGTATATATAGTGTTTCTATATATAAAACTAGTCTTTTAGACCCGTACATCGCACGACTGAGGTTTGAAAAATCTTTTTTTAATGAAAACAATAATAATACACTCGATTATAAAGGTATATGAATAACAAAAAAAATCAAAGAATATCAAAAAATATAAATACAAACAATAATTATCAAAACTTTTGGTTATGCACCTATAAAAATAGATTACAATGTCATATGATCAACCACATCAAATTAATTAAGTTGAGAGTTTTAACAATGTTATAATTAACAACTTCATCAATTGAATTGGTCGAAAACACTAGTAAAATCGCAAAAAAAAAAAAAATTATATGTTTGCTCCAAGCCTCCAAATTAAGGAAAGTCCTCTTAATCAATACATCTGCTAAAGAAACCGATTTTGGTCAATGGTACACAACTATAAACTATGATATACCTAAAATGAGTAACAAAGAACAAAAGCATAAATATAAAGATGGGATGGAAACTGATGAGAGACGCATACCTAAAACGAATCTCAAAAGAACACCACAAATAATTACCATGCAATCGGCTAACTTAAAATGACGGATAAATGAAAAAACTACTTATAACAATAGAAACCCAAAAAGAAAAATTATGAATAAGCTAAATACACATCTACTAATATTCTTCCCATAAACAAACCATGACCAAAAGAGCGAATTACTACTTTATTTGCTCTCTTCATATTCTGCAAGTGTTGTAGATGATCCGGATTTTGGATTATGTATAAAACGGGTGATACATAATCGAACTTTAATTTCACTGTAAACACTGAAAAGTAACATACACGACTCAAGTCAACACTCAAGTAACATACATAATAAAAAAAACATAACTTTGGATCATCTGGAAAAAAAATTCTTGGAAGTTATGTTCAAAAAAATACTTGTAATATTTTTACCATCTGAGGTGTAGTAGATAATAATTTGCCTAAATAACGATAAATAAACACATTACACACCTATATATCCACTAAATAAGTAATGACAACAAACCTCCAATCAATGAAATAGTGATAAAACCTGTAAAAAAAAAGATGTAAACAAAAAGCTATTATAAGAAAAAGTAATGACCAAGGAACCCCTTCCCATTTCGCAGGTAAAAAGAACTACCCACGGAAACAGGAAAAAAAAACCTGACCTTAAGGGGAGGCGGTATGGAGTATGACTCCAATGACCGGCTTCCAAGGAACCGCGTGGCTTGGAGCCACTACCATACCCTGAGAAGCATGGCTTCTCCAATTTTCTTCTCATCCGGTTTCATCCAGTTTCTGGAAACCGCTTTGAGCCGCCCAACTTCACCTCCATTTTGAGATGTCATCATTTGATTGGGTTTGGCCCCACTACTCCTTGGAGCCACACCACAATGATACCGCCCCTACTAAGAAACAAATAATCAAGTTGCTCTTGCATCCAATATTAATTAACAGACAGTTAGTAGCTAACTTCTAACTAAGGCACCCCATAATTAATGAATGCGTTGAAAAGATAAAGACAACACCTTCATAATAATAATAACCAATGGCATCTAGTGGAGTTGGTTGAGGCTTTGGCTTGTGTTCCTAGAGACCCAAGTTCTATCCTCACTAATGACATTATTTGTCCATTGGTATGGAGGCCAATGATAGGAGATCCGGGGAGACCGGGATTCGATCCTTGAGGCGACCGGGTTTTATCATTAATTCGCCGTCGTGCCTACAGGCGGGCGGGTTAGCGGGTTTTCCCCCGGAACTGGAGTCACATGGACGCTTAAGGGCTCCGTACGGCTGGGTTGGGCCAGCTGGCGGTGGCCTTTAGCCATTGGGTCACCCCGTACGAAGTACCTGGGTTTATTCTATTCATTGGCCGTTCAAAAAAAAAAAAAACACCTTCATAATAACTTGATCCATATAACATAACCTCATATACCAATATTTACCTTCAGAATAACTTGATCCATATAACATAACCTCATATACCAACACCTTCAGAATATTTACCTTTGAAAAAAATATATCCTAAACCATTAATTTTCTATTTATGATGAATGTTGTGGATGTTAGTGATATACACTTTGATCATTTTTGTATTCTGTATGAAATCAGATTGAAACGTTTAAAGAATATAGTAACTTTAATTAAGAAGAGAGATACACTTTTGTCAATCATCGATAATGACCTTCTAGTTAGGGTACATCACTTTACTAATGGTATGTTTCTTTGGGGACATTTTAACAACTCATCCTAAGCCGTATAAGAAGATGGTCAGCTTTGTGAAGATATTTTATTTCACCAAAATGGTGAACTTGTAACTTTGATTACATCAAATCAAAATCTAAATTTTGAAATCCTTAAATTTAGGCTAATTTGGGGCTAAATTAGTTACGATAATTAGGAATTGCAAAATCAATTAGTTTGATTTAAAATCTCCTAAATTAATAGTGTAATTAAGAGTTAAAGATAATTAGTAAACGGTTTTAAAATTTAAAATTCCGGGTTTATATTGGAAATAATATTTACCAAAAAAAAAACTTTTCTTTTTCACAATTTGAAATCAACGGTTTCAAAGTTAATAGGATAATTTTTTAAAAAGTAACATTAAGAAAATGAGCATTAAAAAATCATTAATTTAATAATACTGTTATATTAGAAAATAAATTAAATAAATATAGTATTCTAAATTGTTAACAATATATTTTAAATGTTATCACTAATAACATTAAACCAAAAGCCATGATTTATTATTTTAATTTATCAATTACTAAATTTTGACTTAAATTACATTAAAATACTTTCAAAACATACCAAACAAAGTCCGTTGCAGTATTATAATTATTTCGTACATTCCTAAGAAGCTTAACTTAATCAGAGTTGACAATTAACATTTGGAATTCTAAACATAATTTAAATAAGAAAAGCACTAAAATTAGTCTTAAAGTCTTGAGCATAGAAATTACATTCATAAGTAAATGTATACTAAGCCTATTAAATAACAGATATAAATTCACCATAAAATACATCACAACAAACTTATAATGCACCATGTGAAAGAACCTAAAATGCATATGAAAATGACTCAATAAAGCCCCAATTTAAAAAGTTATCCATAGTTTATTCTCCTAAGCTACAACGAGGAAAATGATAATTTATCTTTGAGGTATTCATTTGTTCCATTCTTGGTGGTTGAGCTTTGTATACCATAAAGTTATAGCAGCCCCAAAATATGCAATTTATATGCACCTAGATGTGACTGTTATAAGATTAAAGCAAGACTTTATTATTCGTGATGGCATGTTGACAAATCCAAAGCATAATCTACCAACAACCTTAAAACTTGACTTCAATAGCTTAGACATCAATTGCCAAGACCCGTTTAACTCAATCAGACACAACAACCCTATGAATTATTGATGCACCGCATCTTATACATGTTTTCGAGTGATTAATCGCGCATTTTATCCGGCTTTTGTTCAAGTTTTGATGAGATTTTGGTACTTAATTGTTCATATGTTGAATTTTAGGTGATCTGGTGGTGATTGGTTGATTTGTGGTGATTCGGGCGAAAACGGAACGTGAATCGAAGCCCGGGAGCAAAAGATAGAAGTTTTTGAAATTTTGCTACAGTAGCCGAGTCGCGGACTGCCACTCTCTTACATTAATTTCTGGCAGTCCGCGAGTTTTTGCTTGGAAAAGAAGAAAAGTGCCAGTCGCGGACGGCCACTCCTTTGTTTGACATTCTGGCAGTCGGCGAGTTTTGTTCCCAGAAAACAGTAAAGTGCCTGTCGCCGGCTGCCAGTCCCAGAAGTAAAATTTTGGCAGTTCGCGACTACTGGGCAGTCGGGTAAAAATTCCAAAACGTGTATTTAAGCAATTTTTGAGCCTATGGTTTAGGTAGTTCGACCAGAGAGCACGTTTTTGAGAGATCTTCGAGATTAGAGGTCATTTTGGAGCAATCAAGGGCCGGATTGAAGATTTTGAAGCTTAGATTAAAGATTTGAAGGCTTCGGTTGGAGATTTCTTCATCTAAATCGGTTTCTTCTTCCTAGTTGTTAATTGTTTGTTCATGTTTTGCTTAGATTTGACTGATTTCATGATTAGAGACATGATTTGTGGCTGATGTCTCATTTGTCACCTAGTTTAGATGAAGCTTTACCCATTTTGACTTTTCGGTTTGACTTTTCAACATGATTATGTGATTTTTGCTCTTGGTTCTAGTTTTGATTATTTGGGATGATTATGTGTGCTTAATGAGCTGCTGTTAATGATGTATTATGTGGACTAATTGATATGGATTGTGGAAATGCAACCATTATTAGTTAGTTTATTGTTAATCCATAGACTTAAATGAGTTTTTGGGTTAATGCATGATCCGGAGACCTCCTACATGATGATATGTCATTGATATGCGGCTGATTTTGTGTGCATCCTTATGGAATGAACTTGACCGAGTTGTTTCATTTGCTAGTTATTAGCTAGACATTGTTTGAAAGGTTAGAGTACTTGTGACCGCGAGATTTGAGCCTATTTATTCGTGTTTAGTGATTTCTAGGTCTTAGATAATCGGAATTAGAGTCATTGCATGTATTAGGATTCATTTAGAGAGACCTCTCTTGGTGTTTCCCGATTTATGCGAGTTTTGCTTGTTTTGACCGAAACTGTGAAACTGTTATGCAAATTCACATATTATGCTATCTGTGCTTCATTTAGAATTGTCTTATCATTCGGGAAGTGTCTATAGTCCTCCTTGGTTGGTTTATTCTCATTTGGTGATAGTTTCATGTTGATAAGTCTTGCCGGGGGTCTTATGTGGGTTTAGTGGATTCTAGGCTAGGTGATATCTCTCTTATTCTGATTCTCTGTCGTTTGCATTGTTTATTGCTTATTTTATTACTTGCTTAGTTTATTTAAATCAATCATTCCAACTGCATCGGTTAAATATTAGTTATGATACATTATCGGGAGTCTGATTACGCATCCATGGATTGATACTCGGTACTTATTGATACTATATTGCATACGACGGGTACGCTTGCCCTAGTGTGTGGTTTGGTCACTCAGTATTTACCATTTTTAACTTGACTGTTTTTTCTTGTTCAAATCCGACACATCAAGTTTTTGGCGCCGTTGCCGGGGATGCGTCAGATTCCGAGAAAGATCCGAGCTGGTAGTTTAACCATTTGTTTGCTTATTTATTTTTTTTATTTTATTTTCTCTAGTGTGTTTATCTTCTTGTTTTCTTTGTTTATTTTTTCTTGTATAGTTGTTTTACTTTGGCCTTTTAGGATAGATTTATTTTTCTTTTTGTTTGACCGTTCTCTGCAGCAAATCTCATGGAGTGGTACTTCGAGCAAAATTATGAGAGATATCGTGTGCGATGTGATATATGTGGGGATCCCCATCACGCGCGATTTTGCACTTATTCCACGGGGCCTTCCACCAATTATTATAATTATTCCCCATCTCCCGCATACGAGTTTGGAGTTAGCACACAAGCCCCGATTGAGGATAACAGCATGAAGGAATTAACGGATATGATGGCTCAACTTTTACAGCAAAACGCTCAAGTGGTGCAGCATAATGAAGCTCGGTTTGCAAAGAACGAGCATGATATAGCGTTACTTGCCAAAGAGTTAAGCAGTTTGGGAGCTCGTGCCCTAAATTTAGAGAGAACCGCGAATGAGCTCTTAGAATCTGTTTCTGAGGGCCAACATGTTTATGAGGAGAGTTATGATGATTTTGAGCAGGAGATCTTAATGGACGAGGTGCAATCGAGGCTAAGCCCATCAAGTACCGCACATTTCCCACCTCCAGTTTAGTTCGAGATCAGTCATGATGAGCCACACTCAGATGCGTTACAGGCAGATCCAGTCCCTCACCATTTATACTTACACGATGCATTTGATGATCAAATGTTAGACGAATTTGGAGATGATTGGCTAGCCGTGCCACCTATGGTTGAGGATACAGATACGTTTGATCCAGAGGGTGATTTGAAAGAGTTTGAGGCTATGTTGTACGAAGAGCAGAATGTGGAAACTAAGGTTGAGTTAGCAGAGAGCACGCTTATTATAGAGCCGCATATGGAGACACCGGTTTGCCTCCCCGTGAAGGAGCAATGCAGAGACCAAGTGTGGGGATGCCTAAGCATCCCCAATTTTGAGAATCCACTCCTTCACCATCTTCAGTCCATCAAATTTGGACCAGGAAAAATCAAGAGTTGGTGGCCAGATGAAGTCAAATGGCACAAATTTCACCTAATGTCTGAGAGAAACCAATTATGGGGAGATGTGGCGCGGAGGAGTCCACACGGGCTTGGTGAGAAAAAGATTAAAGAAAAGCCACCTAATTGAGGTACGGGGGCGAGTCGGGCTGACGACTCGTAAATAATTTCAGCGCTTGCGGGAGGCAACCCGTTTAGGTTTTGAGGTTGATTTAGGTATTTGGTGCTTATTTGGTTGATTTCTAGCTTAGTTTGACTTTTTCTTGGTCTTCTTTGACTTTTTGGTAATTTTAGGTTAAATTAGTTGCATTTGATCTTTCTTTTTCCATTTTATGCATGGTTTTTAGTTTTGCAGGTTGGTAGATGCATCCGGGGTAGAAAAGAGGTTCATTCGGGTGAGGTTTGCATCGTTTTGCGTGCCAAGTTGAAGACTTTGCATAATAGGGTTATTTTTGGAATTTTGGATAAGTTTCGGGTAAAGAACGAGCATAACAGGTTTGTGACATCATTTTTGAGTCCCGAACAGTCCCGGGTAAGTATTAGGATAGTTTTAGTTGATTCTTGATGGTTTGGTTTAGTTTTATTGCGATTTCGGATGTTTTTGAGTGTTAAATTTTTTTTTAAGTTTGCTGGTGCACAGCAGTTAGGGGTGTCGAAAATACCCGAACCCGTTTAACCCGACCCAACCCGAACCCGAATAAGGTAATTAGGGTCGGGTCTAATTGAGTCTAACTGGCTTAATCGGGTTAATAGGGTTAACCCAAAAAACCCGAATTGTAGTTAGGGTCAGGTTTCGGGTTGAATTTTTACAGAAAGTCGGGTTTCGGGTTAACCTGATTAACCCGAATATTAATAAGTAGTTAAGTGAATTGTATTCAAGCAATATACTAGAAACTAGAAAGCTATAATAAAGAATCCTATTAGCAAATGAATATATGGTAATTGATTAGGGTACCAGCGAAGAGTTATAGTATATGCATGGAAAGGTATATTGATCGTATCCATTTTGTTTAAGCTCTAAAATATGTCACTGACATGAAAAATATAACTTAGATTTAGAGGATTGTTGGTATAGAATATATATATTTTTTTGGTGATAAAACTGTAATTCGAGAACATACCATGATCTTCTTAATTAACTTTAAAAATTATAAAACCATAAAATTATACAAATAAACATTTTAAATAAAAATAGGATGTAACAGTAGGAAATTTAGTAATTGTGTAACCCACATTTTGTATTTGTGTGTAAAACCCGTTTAACCCGACTAACCCGACCCTATTAACCCGAAACCCGATTAACCCGAACCCTACTAACCCGAACTTTAACAGGGTCGGGTTGTGGGTGAGATCTTTTTAAAAAAAACCGACTAACCCGACCCTAATAACCCGAAACCCGATCGGGTTGACCCGATTAACAGCCCTAATAGCAGTCGCGGACTGCCATTTTTATTGATTAATTTCTGGCAGTCCGCGACCCATCTCTAAATCTGATAATTTCTTGCGATTCGCCGACCGCCAAATTTTCTAAAGTATTTTTAGCAGTCCGCGATTTTGCCCCAGTCAAAATTAGGTCAAAAATTTTAAAAAACCCCAAATTGTTTCAATTTCAATTTACCCTCAATTTACCCTTAGCTTTCGGCTGGTTTTATATTTATTTTTCAAAAAAAAAAAGAAATTATAAAAAAAATCAGAAAAATATGTTTAATTAATTAGGCTTCGTTGTTTTAATTCCATGTTTTCACTTTGCTCGTTTAGGTTCTTTGCTTGTTTGTTTGAGGTTTAGTTTTAATTACTTTGTAGGATTCTTAGTTTACATTAGTTGTTTTTTATAGTTTCTCGTTTATCTTTGTTACCTTTAGGTTTTAATTGTTAAAGTTTCAATTCTGGATGCCCTTGATGCCTATATGCTTGATTTTGTCTGATTGGTTGTTTTGAACACCCGATGTGGTGTTGGTTTAGTCGGTTTTACGAACGGGTTATGCCCGTTTTTTGAGAGATTTTGTGCCGTAATGCGAGCCATTGGTACTTAATCTCCATTCCAGTGGTCCGTAGGATGGTACAATTTCTCGGGTTTGTTAAGAATTCCAGTTTGTGTGACGTTCACTTCATAATTTTTTAAACAAACGTCCACACACTGGTTTTCTAAGCTTTTCGGTTTAGTCCTCGCGCAAGCCGTCTCTTCATAAGTGACAAATGGCGGTTTGTGCTAGGATTTCATCGGTTTTTAGTTGTTTTGCTTATTTCGGGCCGTTCCCTTCATAAATGACAAATGAACAGCCCGTTTTAGGTAAAACTGTGATTGTGCATACTAGTTCAGTGGCTGCAAGCCGTTGGTAATCAATCTCCATTCCAGCGACTCACCGCCCTGTTTTCTGATCACATTGGCTTGACATGCGAACCGTTCTCTTCATAAACGACAATTGGACGGTTCGTGTTAGGGTTTCTCTTGGGTTTAGCTGGTTCTGGTTAATGCAAGTTGTCGGGTACTCAATCTCCATTCTCGCGGTTTGCATTCGATCAGATTACATTACTTTGCCGATTATCTCAGCTATTGCCCGTCTGAAGCCCGATTTTCATATTTCTCATTTTCTTCATTGTACTAACATTATTTTGTTGAGAAATTTTGCAGTTTCGGATCAGGTTCCATCTTCGCGTGCTGGGAAGAAGCGCAAGAAGTGCAAGGCATCAAAGAAGCAGTCGTTCGTGGTTTTCAACCCCCACCGCCTCCCGTCCGTCCAGCCTCCACCAGATCAGCAGCCCTGAGACATCGATACATATCTGAGAAGCAGTTCTGGCACCTGTTGGGCTCATTTGCACATCTTCCGGCAGTTCTGGCATTTTATTGGTCGAGAGCTGTTCGAGATTCATTATGCAGTTCACTGGCACATCGACAGTGATCAGGGGAGTATTTCAGTTCCCTTTACCTCTTTTTGTGCTTGATTGTTACCGTACATTGAGGGCAATGTACGAAATAAGTGTGAGGAGAAGGGTAAATTGAACTGAAATGAATTTTTTTGAAATTTTATGATCATTTCCCCCTATTGTGTTGTTTACATGGTCCTTGAGAATTGTTTGCGGTAAAAAAAATGGAAAATGATAGAAAAACTGGAAATTTTTGGCTTTTTGGTGAATGTAAATAAAATTGAATAAAGTTGAAAGCGCGCTTAGTTTTTGATGTGCTGGTAGGCCCAGCTGATTTCTGTAAGCTTAAAAACCCTGATTTTGCTACTTAAATAAATATTTAAATAAATATCGTGGGTTCCCGCCTTTAGTGTAGTAGCAAAGCCGAAACTGTTAAATAGGCTGATAGGTACCGCAATTGAGTAAAATGTTTATGATTTGGAGATAACCCGGCACACTATGATCTTTTTATGAAAATAAATCCGAGAAATAGTGGCGCCCCATCCATCCATCCATCTGGAGCTTGTTTTGAATTTTATTTATGTAAAAAAAAGAAAAAAAAGAAGAAAAGAAAAGAAAAAAAATGAAAAAAAAATCGAATAAAGTGCACAAAATTCGCGGATCCTACGTTCTACCTCTAGGGATAGGGACTCCGGAGATGATCTATTGGGGTGATGTGGTTTTGTGTGCGAGGGTCAAAGCCTGCTTACTACCTCTCGGGATAGGGACTCAGGAGATGTAATGTCAGGTGGAGACTCGCTCTAGTTTTAGGAATAAATAAATAAATTCAATTCAAGCTCAAACCCATCATTCCATCCATTCTCATTCCATAATCTCCAAGTCATAAATATTGTATTCAATTATGGTGGGAAAAGCCCTAATCCAGTTTTACCCGTGCTGATTCACGCTTTGAGATGGGATTAGGCCGAGTTGCGAAATTGATTGTGTGGGACCCATAATTGGTAATAAAATTGAATAAAGAATGTTCAGGGGCTTCGGTTTTCAGCGGTTGGGTTTATTCGGACCGAAATACCGGTAATCGTGGCTATCGCGTGAGTATCTATGTTTTTGAATAAAAGATAGTAGCTAAAAGTCAAAATTTTCGGTTGTGATTCCATCGCGAACTTTTTCGGGACGAAAAAGGGTTAACTGTGGGGATGTATGATGCACCGCATCTTATACATGTTTTTTAGTGATTAATCCCGCATTTTATCTGGCTTTTGTTCAAGTTTTGATGAAATTTTGGTACTTAATTGTTCATATGTTGAATTTTAGGTGATCTGGTGGTGATTGGTTGATTTGTGGTGATTCGGGCGAAAACGGAACGTGAATCGAAGCCCGGGAGCAAAAGATAGAAGTTTTTGAAATTTTGCTACAGTAGCCGAGTCGCGGACTGCCACTCTCTTACATTAATTTCTGGCAGTCCGCGAGTTTTTGCTTGGAAAAGAAGAAAAGTGCCAGTCGCGGACGGCCACTCCTATGTTTGACATTCTGGCAGTCGGCGAGTTTTGTTCCCAGAAAACAGTAAAGTGCCTATCGCCGGCTGCCAGTCCCAGAAGTAAAATTTTGGCAGTCCGCGACTTCTGGGCAGTCGGGTAAAAATTCCAAAACGTGTATTTAAGCAATTTTTGAGCCTAGGGTTTAGGTAGTTCGACCAGAGAGCACGTTTTTGAGAGATCTTCGAGATTAAAGGTCATTTTGGAGCAATCAAGGGCCGGATTGAAGATTTTGAAGCTTAGATTGAAGATTTGAAGGCTTCGGTTGGAGATTTGAAGGCAAATGAGAAATCAGCCATAAACAACTAGGAAGAAGAAACCGATTTAGATGAAGAAATCTCCAACCGAAGCCTTCAAATCTTCTATCTAAGCTTCAAAATCTTCAATCCGGCCCTTGATTGCTCCAAAATGACCTCTAATCTCGAAGATCTCTAAAAAACGTGCTCTCTGGTCGAACTACCTAAACCCTAGGCTCAAAAATTGCTTAAATACACGTTTTGGAATTTTTACCCGACTGCCAGTAGTCGCGGACTGCCAAAATTTTACTTCTGGGACTGGCAGCCGGCGACAGGCACTTTACTGTTTTCTGGGAACAAAACTTGCCGACTGCCAAAATGTCAAACAAAGGAGTGGCCGTCCGCGACTGGCACTTTTCTTCTTTTCCAAGCAAAAACTCGCGGACTGCCAGAAATTAATGTAAGAGAGTGGCACACTAGAGAAAATAAAATAAAAAGAATAAATAAGCAAACAAATGGTTAAACTACCAGCTTGGATCTTTCTCGGAATCTGACGCGTCCCCGGCAACGGCGCCAAAAACTTGATGTGTCGGATTTGAACAAGAAAAAACGTTCAAGTTAAAAATGGTAAATACTGAGTGACCAAACCACACACTAGGGCAAGCGTACCCGTCGTATGCAATATAGTATCAATAAGTACCGAGTATCAATCCATGGATGCGTAATCAGACTCCCGATAATGTATCATAACTAATATTTAACCGATGCAATTGGAATGATTGATTTAAATAAACTAAGCAAGTAATAAAATAAGCAATAAACAATGCAAACGTGTGACGCCCACTCCCAGACTTGGCCCTAGGAGCGGTCACGCATCGGATTTACTCATGAACACAAGGTACAACAGAGATAACTAAAGCAGCGGAAATAAAAACTTTTATTCATGTGCCAAGTATTACATAGTAAGAGAGACAAATACAAAAGAGAAATAAACATCTCCACGCCAGTTTTCAAAAATGTCTTCTCTTGATAGCTTGACATTGTCTTGATAGTATATGCCACCTAGTTCTTGCTCACATCTCAGCCTTCCATTCTCGATCCGAAGGTCCAACCTCATCTGACATACATAACTTAACAAGTCAGCTTACGCTGGTGAGTTCTACGTTTTGGGAAAACTTTACCTTTCGAAGGCACTTAGGTTTGTCAAACACATTTCTGCAATTAGACAATCAAACACAAAGCATATAGCACATATATTCACATATTCTAACCTTGTGAATAGACTAACCTTCTGTTGCTTTGTCATCCTTGTCTCATATTAAATTTTATCTTAGGGAAATAGTGTTTCTACTTGCTTTACGAACACATCGTGTAGCAATGGTCCCTTTAGTTTTGACACTATATAGCTTTGACGCAATCTGGCTTTGACGCCACTTTAGCTTTGACGCTTTCTGGCTTTGACGCCGCTTGGTTTTGACACCATTGGGACAACACTATTTAACTCCTTGTTTCAGAAGTCCCTTACTCACCAATCTTTTCTCGATTACCATTCTTAATCTATTCTACTAGAAACATCGAAATGGCAATCTATCTTTCCTCTACTCATCACCATACAACCAATACATATAACAAGCAATTATAACAGTTGAGAGTATTTTCACAGAACGTTATGTATATCAGCCCAAAATGGTTTAAAGCATTTAAACAATTTAAAAGAGGGCTCATAGAACTCACCTTAGCTTTGCAAAGCTATTATTCTTGGGTTAAGTTCTTGTGAATCAGTTTCGTAATGTCCCTATCAAGACATCCTAAATATTACAAATCACATTTAAGAATTACCTCATTATCCAATACCCAACTCTTTATTGGTTAATACCCTTAATAGTCAAAATGACCATTTTGCCCCTTTTACATATTTTGTTATATTTTTATCAATCCTTTGCTCCTTAACGTTTACCGCTCGTGTTTCCTCATGACCGATCATTTGGCGGAATTACTATGAGGAATAGTCACGGGGTTTGGAATTTGGTGACGATCGTTACCGGCCGTGTAGGCGTCATTGACGACCATGAGGCGGAATTACTACAATCGTTGCACCGAGTAATTTAATTATAAATTACCAAAATTTAAACTCATATATATTTAATATATATGTAAACATGTTACCATACCAAAATTCAAGTCCTTATACCTTCCGGATTATTTTATATTAAATATCCATATTCCGAAACCCTAATTACCCATTTTTCTCGTTTCTATAGCAAAACTCATTTTTATACAGAACCATTTTAGGGTATTATCCATTTTGACATTTTATAATATCCATAAAATGGCAAAGCTTAATTAAAAACCGTTTACTCGATTTGGGCAAAACAATGTCATGAAAACCCTAATTTTGACCCGTTTCCAAAACTCATACCAAACCTTCACCAATTCTGAAATAAACTTAGGGCTTTCTTAAAACACATCAAATTAGGATTACCTACAAAAATTCAGAGCCTAATTCCCATCCGATCATCAAATTTTGCCCAAACAAGCTCAAGAACCCTAATTTGAGCATAGTTTCAAAAGTCATACTTAGAAATCGATTTAGACAAAACTGAAAGAGGTTATTTTAGACCTTACCTAATGATGCTTGACTGCAGAAATTAGGCCTTTAACTCTTTACGGTTTGGGAGAAATCGACCCGTGAAGTTTCTGGTCCGAATTTAGGGTTTTTCGGTTTGGATTTCGAAATTGGCAGCTTGTTTGTGGTCTTATGGGAGCTATTTATACATGTTAGGACCGCCCCAGACCTTAGACACGTGTTATAGTGACTCATGAATCGAAAATGACACGTTTAGGTGTGGAAAAAGGGGCTGAAACTTGTCAAAATCGTAACCATGTGCAGGTCACGGTCGATGCGGCCCGCATTGCGCACTACGAACCTCGATGCGGCCCGCATCGCATGTCAGATTTAGATATTTTGAAAATTTTACATTTCCAGTCCTTCAAGTTCTATCTAATGCATATTAACCCTTCGAACTTTGACATAAATTATTATTTTATGTCCTAAAACTTTCCCAAACATATTTATAATAATCTCTAAGATTCGGTTGACGTATAACGAGAAATATAAACATGTGTCTACGCGTATAAATCACGTATTAACTTATTTCCTTCCTATTAACTATCAACTATATTTCATACATATGCATCAATATTTCAACATGGAATTAAACACGTATTTGCACGTATATCTTCAATTAAAACACATAATCATTAATGTATCATTATTTTTTTAATCCATTCATCATTTTTATCATATAAACACATATTTATTTATATAATATCATTTTCTAACACATATTTAAAATAAAGACACATAGGTAAACATAATCAGATATGTAGTTACCTAGACGTGGATTTTGGGATGTTACAACTCTCTCCCCCTTAAAAGGGTTTCGTCCTCGAAACTTGCTCAACTCGAGAATAACTCGGGATGAGATTCTCTCATTTCATCTTCTCGTTCCCATGTAGATTCAGAACCTTTTCTGTGCATCCACTGCACCCTGACCATCGGAATGGTCTTGTTTCGGAGTTTCTTTTCACTGCGATCTAAAATCGCAACTGGCCTTTCCACATATGATAACTTTTCGTCTACCTCAATTTCATCTAAAGGCACTAGTTCTGATTCATCATATACACACTTTCTTAAATAAGAAACATGGAATGTTGGGTGAATCCCAGACAATTCCTTAGGTAGATCTAACCGATAAGCAACCTCACCTACACGTTCTACAATCTTAAAAGGTCCTACATACCTTGGGCCTAACTTGCCCCTTTTACGAAACCGAATAATACCCTTCCAAGGAGAAACTTTTAGTAACACAAAGTCTCCAACTTGGAATTCAATTGGCCTTCTCCTCTTATCCGCATATGACTTTTGTCGATCTTGCGCCGCCTTTATTCGTGCCTTGACCACATCAAGATCTCGAGCCATATTTTGGACTACTTCTTTACTTCCTATTTCTCGTTGGCCAACTTCACCCCAACACACTGGAGTTCGACACTTTCTACCATACAACATCTCATAAGGGGGCATGCCAATACTAGCATGATAACTGTTGTTGTAGGAAAATTCTGCTAGTGGTAGGTGACTATCCCAACTTCCTCCAAAGTCTATTATGCAAGCACGCAACATATCTTCCAGAGTTTGTATCGTTCTCTCACTTTGTCCATCCGTCTGGGGATGATATGCCGTGCTAATATGCAATCTCGATCCCATATTCTTATGGAATTTCCTCCAAAATCGCGAAGTGAACCGAGTGTCTCTGTCGGAGACTATAGACACTGGCACCCCGTGTTTAGAGATGATCTCCTTAATGAACAAACTAGCTAACTCTTCAGAAGAAATCGCCTCATGAATAGGCAAAAAGTGAGCACTCTTGGTTAGCCTGTCAACAATCACCCAGATGGTATCATAACCTTTAGCTGTGCGAGGTAGCTTAGTTATGAAGTCCATCGTGATATGTTCCCACTTCCATTCAGGAATCTTCAAAGGTTGAAGCTTTCCATAAGGCTTTTGATGCTCAGCTTTAACCTTTGCGCAAGTCAAACACCTATTCACATATTGCATGACATTAAACTTCATACCTGGCCACCAATAGTCTCGTTTTAAGTCTTGGTACATCTTGGTTGCACCAGGATGAATTGAATAGCGTGACTTATGAGCTTCATCTAAGATTTTACCGCGAATCTCACCTAAAAGCGGTACCCACATTCGACCGTACTTAGTTTTGACTCCAAACTCGTTTTCTTCCAAGCTTCCTGCTTGGCCGATCATTCTTTCTTTCTTGATATTCTCATCCTTAAGGGCTTCATATTGGTCCTTACGAAGTTGGATAAGAAAATCAGGAGTGATTACTAACTTATATGTTTTCATCCGAAAAGAAGGATGATTCTCCTTTCTGCTTAGAGCATCAGCCACTACGTTGGCTTTACCTGGATGATACATAATCTCACAATCATAGTCTTTAATCAACTCTAACCATCTACGCTGCCTCATGTTAAGATCTTTTTGTTCAAAGAAATATTTTAAGCTTTTATGATCAGTGTAGATAGTGCACTTAACTCCGTACAAATAATGCCTCCATATTTTGAGTGCAAACACAACTGCGGCTAACTCTAAATCATGGGTTGGATAGTTTGTCTCATGAGGTTTTAGTTGCCTTGATGCGTATGCAATGACCTTGCCCCGCTGCATCAAAACACAACCTAATCCTTGATAAGAAGCATCAGAGTACACTACTAAATCATCAGACCCATCCAGTAAGGATAACACCGGTGCCTGAGTCAATCTGGCTTTTAACTCCTCAAACGCACTCTGCTGACTAGGTCCCCATAAGAACTTAGTGTCCTTCTTGGTTAGCTTAGTCAGTGGCGTTGCAATCCTCGAAAAATTTTGAATAAATCTACGATAATAGCCGGCAAGTCCTAAGAAACTACGAATCTCTGAAGGCGTCTTAGGTGGCTTCCAACTCATTATCGTCTCAATCTTTGCTGGATCTACGAGGATGCCATCCGCGTTTATCACATGACCAAGGAACTGGACTTCCTTAAGCCAAAACGCACATTTTGAAAACTTGGCATATAGCTTTTCCTTCCTTAAGGTTTCTAGAACCTCTTTTAAATGCATCGCGTGATCCTGCTCATTCTTGGAATAAATTAAAATGTCATCTATGAACACAATTACGAATCGGTCCAACATAGGTCGGCACACTCTATTCATGAGATCCATGAAAGCTGCAGGGGCATTGGTCAACCCAAATGACATTACCAGAAATTCATAATGACCATAACGCGTGCGAAAAGCTGTCTTTTCGATATCTTCATCCCTAATCTTAAGCTGATGATATCCTGACCTTAGATCTATCTTAGAGAACCAACTCGCTCCTTGTAGCTGGTCGAATAAATCGTCGATCCTAGGCAAAGGATATTTATTCTTAATGGTTAGCTTATTTAGATCCCTATAGTCGATGCACATTCTCATGCTTCCATCCTTCTTTTTGACAAAAAGAACTGGAGCACCCCAAGGTGAGATGCTTGGCCTTATGAACCCTTTGTCAAGCAAATCTTCCAATTGTGACATCAACTCTTTCATCTCTGATGGAGCTAACCTATAAGGTGACTTCGCTACGGGTTGGGCTCCTGGCACTAAGTCGATCCTAAACTTTATCTCTCGATCGGGAGGAATGCCGGGTAGTTCTTCTGGAAACACGTCTGGAAATTGGCATACTACCGGCACATCTTTTAGCTCCTTAGTCTTCACCCTCGAATCGATAGCATAAGCAAGGTACGCCTTGCATCCTCGTCTTATGAACTTCTGTGCCTTGATCATTGAAATGATCTCTACTGCTGAGCTATCACGATCCCCATAAATGGATATGATTTGCCCAGTTGGTGTTCGAAGTTGAACCTTCTTTTGGTTACAGATAATTTGTGCATCGTTCTCTGCAAGCCAATCCATTCCTAACACAACATCAAAACCTCCTAGCGCCATAGGAAACAACTTAATAGGTAGTTTATACCCTTCTAACTCTATTAAGCAGTTATCTACTACCTCAGTAATCCTAATACTTTTCCCTGAGGCAATCTCGACCTCGAATGGTTTGTTAGCCTTAACAGTTGGTCTATCAATTAGCTCACAGAATTCATGCGAAACAAAACTCCTACTAGCACCAGAGTCAAATAACACAGAAGCAGGCACATTATTAACGAGAAACGTACCTGAAACTACATCGGGTGTTATCTTGGCTTCGGTGGTAGTCAGGGTATAAGCTCTACCCTTTGCCTTTGGAGCCTCTTTCGCCTTTGGTGGTTCTGAATTCTTAACCAACTTGGGGCAGTTTGTCCTGATATGATCGGGGCTTCCACACTCGAAACACTTCCTTGGATCAGTACAACGATTGGCAAAGTGACCTTCCTTCCCGCACTTATAGCAGCCAGTCGTCATTGACCTACACTCTCCATAGTGATTCTTATTACACTTGTTACACAAGGGCTTGCTGCCCTTTGATCCATTCTTTTGCTTTTTGCGGTGACCCCTGTCATTCTTCTTTGAACCTTCAGCCGTCTCCATCCATTTTCTCTTAGACTCCTCTGGTCTACCTCCTGCTCCGAACATCTCACTATAGAGATTGGAGCTTAGATTCACCGTTGCCTTGAACGTTCTAGGCTCAATAGCCTTAATGAATTCCCTAACTCGGCCAGGGAGGCCTTGGACGTATCGTTTCACCCTTTGAGCTTCAGGAGTGACTAACGCAGGCAACAATCTTGCCATAGCATTGAACTTGGACGTATATTCCCGATGCGTCATGTTTCCAGCTTCGAGCATCAAAAAGTCCTTCTCCAACTGATCCAGCTCTCCCCTAGGGCAGAAATCTTCAAGGACTAACTTTTTCAAGTCGTCCCACTTCATTGCAGTGATAGCTGCACTCCCTTCAGTCTGCTTAACCATTCCCCACCAGTGCAATGCTTCAGATACAAACGAGTGAGCGGCGTACTTCACTGCTTGATCTTCTCTGCACTCACTGATTTCAATAACTGCTTCCATCTCATGAATCCATTCGAAGGTAGCTATTGCGTCCTTCTTGCCATCATACAAAGGGGGTTTACAACCACTGAATGTCTTGAAAGAACATCCTTTACCTCCTTGTCCTTCCTCCATATCTTCTGGGTCATTCCTATTCCCGTTGTTATTTCCTCCACCTCCCGTCCCGCTAGTTCCACCAACGCCTCTTTGGACTTGGGCTATTGCTTGCGCGATAATAGCCGCTACTTGTTCACCAGTGAACGTATTAGCTTCGACGTTAGCTTCGGGCTCGGGATTTGCTCGCGTGGTTCTCCTAACTATTCTACCGTCGTTGTCATTTCCACGATTTCCTCTAGCCATTTCCTACATCAAGGTGAGTGACATTTTAGGATTTATGTGACGTAGAGTTTCCAAGTTTTGAATACATGATAAACAGATAAGCGCAGACGTCAATACGTTTATTTATATATAATGTCTTCAAAACTTATCTACATCTATTCACATGCATCCTTTGTGTCCACATCTTAGCATCAGATAAACTATCTCGCACTTGGCCATATAATAACCAGTGCTTAGGATATACTTATATAATTAATACCAAATTGCAGTAGCTAATTGCAATTGGGTATTTTCCATACTCATACATCCTAAGTCCCGTCCATTATATTCCTAGTGCACGTTCTATCTATGGGCATAACTATCAATACTGGCATTTGTCTCATCTTACTTGGCTTCCCCAGAGTCCTAGTTTAAGTCTAGACACTGCAATAGTATCTAAATCTCTTAAACCAAGGCTCTGATACCAACTTGTGACGCCCACTCCCAGACTTGGCCCTAGGAGCGGTCACGCATCGGATTTACTCATGAACACAAGGTACAACAGAGATAACTAAAGCAGCGGAAATAAAAACTTTTATTCATGTGCCAAGTATTACATAGTAAGAGAGACAAATACAAAAGAGAAATAAACATCTCCACGCCAGTTTTCAAAAATGTCTTCTCTTGATAGCTTGACATTGTCTTGATAGTATATGCCACCTAGTTCTTGCTCACATCTCAGCCTTCCATTCTCGATCCGAAGGTCCAACCTCATCTGACATACATAACTTAACAAGTCAGCTTACGCTGGTGAGTTCTACGTTTTGGGAAAACTTTACCTTTCGAAGGCACTTAGGTTTGTCAAACACATTTCTGCAATTAGACAATCAAACACAAAGCATATAGCACATATATTCACATATTCTAACCTTGTGAATAGACTAACCTTCTGTTGCTTTGTCATCCTTGTCTCATATTAAATTTTATCTTAGGGAAATAGTGTTTCTACTTGCTTTACGAACACATCGTGTAGCAATGGTCCCTTTAGTTTTGACACTATATAGCTTTGACGCTATCTGGCTTTGACGCCACTTTAGCTTTGACGCTTTCTGGCTTTGACGCCGCTTGGTTTTGACACCATTGGGACAACACTATTTAACTCCTTGTTTCAGAAGCCCCTTACCCACCAATCTTTTCTCGATTACCATCATTAATCTATTCTACTAGAAACATCGAAATGGCAATTTATCTTCCTCTAATCATCACCATACAATCAATACATATAACATGCAATTATATCAATTGAGAGTATTTTCACAGAACGTTATGTATATCAGCCCAAAATGGTTTAAAACATTTAAACAATTTAAAAGAGGGCTCATAGAACTCACCTTAGCTTTGCAAAGCTATTATTCTTGGGTTAAGTTCTTGTGAATCAGTTTCGTAATGTCCCTATCAAGACATCCTAAATGTTACAAATCACATTTAAGAATTACCTCATTATCCAATACCCAACTCTTTATTGGTTAATACCCTTAATAGTCAAAATGACCATTTTGCCCCTTTTACATATTTTGTTATATTTTTATCAATTCTTTGCTCCTTAACGTTTACCGCTCGTGTTTCCTCATGACCGATCATTTGGCGGAATTACTATGAGGAATAGTCACGGGGTTTGGAATTTGGTGACGATCGTTACCGGCCGTGTAGGCGTCATTGACGACCATGAGGCGGAATTACTACAATCGTTGCACCGAGTAATTTAATTATAAATTACCAAAATTTAAACTCATATATATTTAATATATATGTAAACATGTTACCATACCAAAATTCAAGTCCTTATACCTTCCGGATTATTTTATATTAAATATCCATATTCCGAAACCCTAATTACCCATTTTTCTCGTTTCTATAGCAAAACTCATTTTTATACAGAACCATTTTAGGGTATTATCCATTTTGACATTTTATAATATCCCTTAAAATGGCAAAGCTTAATTAAAAACCGTTTACTCGATTTGGGCAAAACAATGTCATGAAAACCCTAATTTTGACCCGTTTCCAAAACTCATACCAAACCTTCACCAATTCTGAAATAAACTTAGGGCTTTCTTAAAACACATCAAATTAGGATTACCTACAAAAATTCAGAGCCTAATTCCCATCCGATCATCAAATTTTGCCCAAACAAGCTCAAGAACCCTAATTTGAGCATAGTTTTAAAAGTCATACTTAGAGATCGATTTAGACAAAACTGAAAGAGGTTATTTTAGACCTTACCTAATGATGCTTGACTGCAGAAATTCGGCCTTTAACTCTTTACGGTTTGGGAGAAATCGACCCGTGAAGTTTCTGGTCCGAATTTAGGGTTTTTCGGTTTGGATTTCGAAATTGGCAGCTTGTTTGTGGTCTTATGGGAGCTATTTATACATGTTAGGACCGCCCCAGACCTTAGACACGTGTTATAGTGACTCATGAATCGAAAATGACACGTTTAGGTGTGGAAAAAGGGGCTGAAACTTGTCAAAATCGTAACCATGTGCAGGTCACGGTCGATGCGGCCCGCATTGCGCACTACGAACCTCGATGCGGCCCGCATCGCATGTCAGATTTAGATATTTTGAAAATTTTACATTTCCAGTCCTTCAAGTTCTATCTAATGCATATTAACCCCTCGAACTTTGACATAAATTATTATTTTATGTCCTAAAACTTTCCCAAACATATTTATAATAATCTCTAAGATTCGGTTGACGTATAACGAGAAATATAAACATGTGTCTACGCGTATAAATCACGTATTAACTTATTTTCCTTCCTATTAACTATCAACTATATTTCATACATATGCATCAATATTTCAACATGGAATTAAACACGTATTTGCACGTATATCTTCAATTAAAACACATAATCATTAATGTATCATTATTTTTTTAATCCATTCATCATTTTTATCATATAAACACATATTTATTTATATAATATCATTTTCTAACACATATTTAAAATAAAGACACATAGGTAAACATAATCAGATATGTAGTTACCTAGACGTGGATTTTGGGATGTTACAAAACGACAGAGAATCAGAATGAGAGAGATATCACCTAGCCTAGAATCCACTAAACCCACATAAGACCCCCGGCAAGACTTATCAACATGAAACTATCACCAAATGAGAATAAACCAACCAAGGAGGACTATAGATACATCCCGAATGATAAGACAATTCTAAATGAAGCACAGATAGCATAATATGTGAATTTGCATAACAGTTTCACAGTTTCGGTCAAAACAAGCAAAACTCGCATAAATCGGGAAACACCAAGAGAGGTCTCTCTAAATGAATCCTAATACATGCAATGACTCTAATTCCGATTATCTAAGACCTAGAAATCACTAAACACGAATAAATAGGCTCAAATCTCGCGGTCACAAGTACTCTAACCTATCAAACAATGTCTAGCTAATAACTAGCAAATGAAACAACTCGGTCAAGTTCATTCCATAAGGATGCACACAAAATCAGCCGCATATCAATGACATATCATCATATAGGAGGTCTCCGGATCATGCATTAACCCCAAAACTCATTTAAGCCTATGGATTAACAATAAACTAACTAATAATGGTTGCAATTCCACAATCCCTATCAATTAGTCCACATAATACATCATTAACAGCAGCTAATTAAGCACACATAATCATCCCAAATAATCAAAACTAGAATCAAGAGCAAAAATCACATAATCATGTTGAAAAGTCAAATCGAAAAGTCAAAATGGGTAAAGCTTCATCTAAACTAGGTGACAAATGAGAAATCAGCCACAAATCATGTCTCTAATCATGAAATCAGTCAAATCTAAGCAAAACATGAACAAACAATCAACAACTAGGAAGAAGAAACCGATTTAGATGAAGAAATCTCCAACCGAAGCCTTCAAATCTTCAATCTAAGCTTCAAAATCTTCAATCCGGCCCTTGATTGCTCCAAAATGACCTCTAATCTCGAAGATCTCTCAAAAACGTGCTCTCTGGTCGAACTACCTAAACCCTAGGCTCAAAAATTGCTTAAAAACACGTTTTGGAATTTTTACCCGACTGCCCAGTAGTCGCGGACTGCCAAAATTTTACTTCTGGGACTGGCAGCCGGCGATAGGCACTTTACTGTTTTCTGGGAACAAAACTCGCCGACTGCCAGAATGTCAAACAAAGGAGTGGCCGTCCGCGACTGACACTTTTCTTCTTTTCCAAGCAAAAACTCGCGGACTGCTAGAAATTAATGTAAGAGAGTGGCAGTCCGCGACTCGGCTACTGTAGCAAAATTTCAAAAACTTCTATATTTTGCTCCCGGGCTTCGATTCACGTTCCGTTTTCGCCCGAATCACCAAAAATCAACCAATCACCACCAGATCACCTAAAATTCAACATATGAACAATTAAGTACCAAAATCTCATCAAAACTTGAACAAAAGCCGAATAAAATGCGGGATTAATCACTCGATAACATGTATAAGATGCGGTGCATCAATTATGTTTTTCTATACTATGAATGTGTAATAGTAGTTCCTATTTGAACCCAAATAAGCTACTAAACATGTCAATTCGTGAAGCCCACATTCAAACTCTAAAGAATTAACATCTGCACCAAACAGGAGTCGAGATTATTACTTGAAAAATCAAAGTACAGAAGCTGTATGCCTCATCAAACCCAACAACCATTGTATATTGTTAAAAGTGGCTTACAATGAAGAGAGCGGTGATTGAAACATTCGTGAGTGAAGATCCGTATGGGATTCCATCAATAGTCACCTAAAAGAATCAGTGTATGCTTTTAGTCCATGATGAACAGAGACAACAAATATCAAACTAATGAATTAGTACAAAACAGTGATAAAACCTATCTAAAAAAGAAAATTAAAATTATAGACCACTTATCACAACTACAACTAATAAGCTCAGACATATTATTATTATTACTATCATATATATAAACATATATCAATTTTATACGATATTAATTTTTGATGGGATTCAAAATCTTAACAAAATTAATGATGAATCTAAGGTTCCCTATCTGTTTCAAAGTTAAGTGTACATTAGATAAAGATACACAGGTAAAATAAATTGATTAAATGGTTCTTAGTACTTAATTTTTGTAAACTCAGTTACCATTTATCAAATGTGTAGTTAAAGAATATAATCAAATAATCAAATATTAAGGTAAACTTTGATAAACATAGAATTGAAAATCCTACATGTTTGTTGTAGCATGTTCTAGGATGTGGCACACAATACTGAACTTAATTAAATTAGTGAAGTAAATAACTAAAGGAGATGACTTATGTGACAATTTCAGTTGGTACGCTTCATGATGCATGATGACAATGGTTGTTTAAGCATCACAATATATGTAAGTTACCAATTAAAATCAAGTTCAGTGTCCAAAGAATCAATCATATATAAATGGTTTTCTTCTCTCAAAAGTAACTATAAACAATCAATCATAAACGAATGAACACATATAGATTCGGAATTGATATAAATTTGTAACAAATAATCAATCAAGTCGAGCCCAGGCATTCATATCGATTAACAGGAAATAAGAAAATTGAGAAATTACTCTAATGGAAAAAATATATTAATAAGGGAAAATGAAACCATGATCGATTAACAGAAAAGAAGCCTAAACTCAATCCATGATAGATTGAGAAATTAATTTCATAGAAGTAAGTTCTTCAAAATTTTCAATTGAAATCAATTATTTTCAAATTTCATAAGAATCTCTCTTTTTTATTGCTGCATGAGTTGCCTAAAATTAAGTAGGTGAGAGCTTAAAACATCAAAATAATAATAAAATTAAAAAGTCAGCAACCAAAAAAAGTACAAATTAAGATCATTGCGATAGAACAACCCCCAATAAAATTTCTTTAGATATTCACAACAATGTTGGAAGAAAGCATTGAAATCGAATGGAAAAACCATACGTTTTGAAAGCGACTATGAGAAAAAACCATACCTTTTGATATCGAATGAAAGCCACAGCGCCCTAAACTCAATCTTGAACAAAGAACGATCGATTTTAGGGTTAGAACATAGATGCAAATAAAAGGGGAACGAACAGAGGATCGTTTGATTTCAATATTCTCTATAAATGGCAATTTAAAGCAATTTAGAATCCTTACCTTAACAGGTTGAAACGTATCTCAATGATGAAGAAGCTTTATGATAAAAGGCTTTGATTGCTATCGGTTAAATCAAAGCACGTGATCGAATCAGTTGTGCGTGAATGGAATTGAAAACATACCTTAAAAAATCGATTATGAAGAACGCTTGATGATTCGGTTGATGCATCTGCTTGAGAAGCTGTTCTTCGGTTGTTCTTTCGATGATGCATAGATCGGAGGCTGAAGATGAATCGCCGGTTTGAAAAGGGTAGCAGAAATCGAGGACCGAATGAAGACTTCTAAAGGAAATTAGGCTGAAGATGAATTGTCGGTTTGAAACGGGTTATAAGAATCCGACCCACTTGGATCCGCGTGTCATATAGGATGATCCCAGCGTGATTTTCTTTTTTGCCCTTAATTGGTGAAAATTGAGACATTGTGGTGACTCAGGGGAGGGCTGTGATGATGCCACCTCACCTGAAAATCTTTTCGTTTATTAGAATAGATGATTAAATACTCTTTCGGTTTTTGGCATCATATGAAACAATGATCTAAACATTTTGACACAATATGACACAATGATCTGAATAATTTTGACACACTGATCTAAACATTTTGACAAAATGACACAATGATCTGAACATTTTCATACGATCGAAAGAGTAAATTTTTTTTAATTTTATATATAACAACACTGTACGCGTTTTAAAGATACAAAAATGCTCGTTTTTTAATTTTATATATAACAACACTGAACTTCTCACAATAACCTCACCTATTTAGAGAGAGGTTCAAATGAGAAGTTTGTTTTGGGTAAGAAGGATGAGAAGGAATTTCAGCCATTGGATCTTGATCTAATAAAAAAGGAATGAGGGGTATTTTTGTCTTAGCCACTTTTGTTGACTTTTTATCTACTTCCCCCATTTTCTTTAAACATTCATAACTTTCACATACGACATTATTTTTTTTTTTAAATTACACCATAAAAACAACATTTTTTTATCTTTAAAACGCATATAATGTTGTTATATAAAAAATGGAAAAAAGAAATTACTCTTTCGAGTTTTGACACAGGTCATTGTGTCATTGTGTCAAAATGTTCAGATCATTGTGTCAGTGTGTCATCGTGTCAAAAGTATATATAGTGTTGCTATATATAAAGTTAAATACTCTTTCGGTTTTTGGCACAATATGAAACAATGATCTAAACATTTTGACACATCATTGTGTCATTGTGTCAAAATGTTCAGATCATTGTGTTATTGTGTCGTCGTGTCAAAAGTATATATAGTGTTGCTATATATAAAATTAATTACTCTTTCGGTTTTTGGCACCATATGAAACAATGATCTGAACATTTTGACACATCATTGTGTCATTGTGTTAAAATGTTCAGATCATTGTGTAATTGTGTCGTCGTGTCAAAAGTAAATATATTGTGTTGCTATATATAAAATTAAAAAAATAACTTTTTCGGTTTTTAACATCATATGACACAAATGATCTGAACATTTTGACATAATATGACACAATAATCTGAACATTTTGACACAATGACACAATGACACAATGATCTGAACATTTTGATACAATCGAAAGAGTAAAAAAAAATTAATTTTTTATATAGCAATACTATACGCGTTTTAAAGATAAAAAACGTTCGTTTTTATGGTGTAATTTTTTTTAAAAAATAATATCGTATCTAAAAGTTATGAAGTTTAAAAAATGAGGGGAATTTGATAAAAAGTCAAAAATACCCTTCCATCTTTTATTTTCTTTAATTTTTCTCTCTAATTTACCCAGGAAAATTTTAAGTCATAGATCTTCATTTAATTGAAGATCTAATGGCTATGATTCCTTCTTATCCTTCTTATCCAGACTAAACTTCTCACAATAACCTCACCCTATTATACTATGTGGTT